>CM051696.1:2129058-2469058 GCA_028022725.1 Lycodopsis pacificus
AACACTATACGACGTCCATGCTCATTTCTGTGAACTCACTTTGCTCATCAGCTCTAAACACAGTCGGGGCTCATGGGAATAACATTCATTTTGCAGGTCACAAACCAAAGTATTGCACAAATTGAAATGTTGACATGATGATGACGCTAAATGGAAAGTCAGGATAGAAGTTATTACAATTCGACCTGAACGGAACATGAACGGCGGCAATCCGTGCTTAACCCAAAACCACAAGTGTCCTCGTGGGGGGTCGGGGGTGTAGGATTCATTCTCTAGGGATCAAAACCCTCCGAGGTATTTCAGTCTAGAGTCTAGACCCAAGTGGTGAACCGACTGACCAACCGACCAAAACTGTCATCCAAAATAAGAGTTTTCTTGCTTTAACACTTTCACACAAGATATATTAAAAATATACACAACTCCAACCTTTTTCTTTCCTAAAAGGAAACCAGCTGATGCTTTAATTACACCATGAGAGGGCGAAGCATCAAGGTGTTGTAGACGTTATACGGATATCCTGCGAAATTATATTATTATTTTCATTAAAGTATAGATGGTGCTCTAAATGCAGCTCTGGAGAAATTCAGGAGCATACACAGGATACTTCTAATTCAATCTTTTTAAACATAAAATATTTTAGTACAAACAACCAAAAAGTGGCCAATGAGGCATGTTGTCACATGTTATCAGACACCGAGGTGGATCTCATCCTAACAGTCACAGAGCAGACAGGAGGACACAACACGGCCCTGATCTCAGGCCTCTCTGCTGCTGGGCAGTATTTGCACTCACTGTTGTGTTCACTGTTGTTTTTCACACTCTGATCACACAGGAAGCGGTCTGACATGAAACTACGCTGGCTGGTAGAGGCCCTGCCCGGCTCTGCGGTTAATCCTGAAGCCTCTGCTCCACTTTCTGTTGACGTGCGCGTTGAGCTTTTCTGTTTTTCAACCTTTCTTTGTTTCTTATAATGCGAGTGGGTCCGTGTACGTATTGGTCATCTGTTTTACCGTTAATTCGGAAAAAACAAAATACGGAAATACCATGGTATTCTCGTTTTTCGTTTCAAACCAAGAACGGGAAAACGGAAATGGTCGGTCGTATTTCCGTTTTTCGTTCTGAATTCAAAAACGGAAAAACCAAGAACCAAAGTCGAATAAGGTCTGTGTACGTTTTCATCATCTGTTTTACCGTTCAGTCGAAAATACGGAAATACGGAAATACCATGGTATTCTCGTTTTTCGTTTTTGCAAATCACGTTTTTTCCTTTAAAACGAGACGCAGAGCACAGCAGGTAACCCGAAATGAATATTTCAAAATAAAAGTGAAGGCAATATAATGACCGTATGCAAGAAATTAATACATTCATTAATTAATCTGGGCCGATGGGCACGTGCACTGCTGTCTGTCCACAGGTCTCAGTTTTCGGTAAGTAGGCAATTTATAACCATAGGTGTGGTTTATTTGTTCTAAAGCAGAGTTTTCTTTACACTTTAAAACAGTGTTTGATAGTAAAAATCATTTAGCTGACTATCAATTGTGTGTTTGCTACTTTAGCTAACGCCACAACAGCTAACGTTAGCTTAGTTGCTACTTTAGCTAACGTTACAAGAGCTAGCTTAGTTATGTGGTAACATAATGTGAAGGTGATATGTATGTTAACATTAAGCTAACATGGTATTGCTCTCAAGTGTAATGCTAGGTGAATTCAATTTGAGTATAGCTTTTAGACTGTTTTAGTAGCGTGTGGACTTCACAAACATGCAAATGTTAATGTTAATGTTAATGTTTGAGGCATATGTCAACAACTGTAATCCTTTTATACAGGCGACAAGTGCTTTCAACCCTTAAAGGGCGGCCATCCTCCAGGCATCCAACCTGAGGAAGATGATGGTCATCTCATTCTGAAGTATATGGTAAGTCAATGTAACCAGCCACATGTACTGTTTTGTATTACAGAAAATGTTTTAAGATCCTAATATCACTAATAGTTATAACAAGTCATTGCGACAGCACAAAAAACTCAGTTCACGCCTGTTGAATAGAACACGTCTGTGATTTTGAGAAACTAAAACAATGCTGAACTGTTTTGCTTTAACTTGTCATTGTGAAGTAAATGTTGGTTGCACAGTGTAAGGGCTATAGAAAAATGACACCACGTTCCTTTTGTCTTCCCCACCATCGTCTGCTGTTCAAGTTAAAATGTGTCAGAAATGAAGTGATGGGATTTACTACGTTACATGTGTCACACATCAGTCATGTGAATTAGTAGAGAGTGGTGCCACTGGTGGTACCGCTCCATAGAGGGATGTACAGACTACTAGCACTGTTTTAAATAATGAAGCACATTGTATTCATATGTGAATAACGTCTATTAATTCCTAATAGGTAGGGAGAGATCTTCCAACTGTATATTAATGTGTTCCATTGATTCTCTCATATACAGCACGCCTTGGCTGGCAGCACAGTGACGGTTTCAAAGACAGCCTTCCTGCGGCTTAATCGATCATGACCCTTTTTTGCCAGGAGCTGGCTGCTCTGATGTTCACAAAGGACGTCCTTGCACTGTCCACCCTGACTGGGAAGTCTGGGAAAGTGGGACCACCTAAAAGACAACTGGACGTTGCCAAAGTGCAGGCCACAACAGGTAGGTAATCGTCTTGAGTCGTATGTAGACAATTTAAAGCTTCTGTGATTTATAAAGCAGCAGGATCACATGTTCGTGGTAAACACACCACCCGTGATGAAATATATGTTTGACCTGCACTGGTATATGGAATATTGGCATATCATATTGATATAGTTCCTCAATGTTAATCCTGATTTACTGTTCAAAAAATAATATTGGTTCAACAGGATTTCCTGTGTAGTCAAAATAGAAGAAAATGTTGTATGAATATGCTGTGTGACATCATTTCTCGTCTCTTCTCTTAACAGATGCTGTTATTCAAGAGTTTCCGCAGACGAGTGCCTCGGACGTGCGAGCGGTCATCAGACGGAAGTATAACAACGAGCAGTTCAACCAAAAGAAAGGAACATAATGTGGAGCATGTTTGAGTTTCTATTTAGTGAGCGAGAGTCTGCAGCGGTGCAATTTGTTTTGATGGTTCTGTGTTTTAATTTGAAACATGGTCATTCTGTTTTGTTCAGTAATACCGGTACATGTACCATGTAAACTTCAATCAGAATTGTTTTGCTCTCTGTTAAGTATATTTTTGTTGTATTTCTCGAAAATGCACTATATTACATTTATTTGAAAGTGTGTTTAAAGATTTAATTTGCAAATTGTTAGACGTACAATGTTAGTATATTTTATATATTTGCAAATAGTACAATTATTGGCAATGTATTTGCAATGTACTATTATATATATATATATATATATATATAATATTAAGAATATATTTGAAATTCAATAAATGTTTTTGAACTTTTTATTATTGGTTAATCTTATTGTTCAAAACAAGATGAATTACATCAGGTATTGTTAATATTTGTGGTTACACTTATCACAATGTGTTTTCTGTGCATGCATTACACTAGCAAACTTAGTTTTTCCTTCAGTACTTTATTGACTTGAAAGCGAAATAAGTACCACATCAAATTCCAAACTTTTTATTTAAACGCGTCATACTGCCTGTATAGAATCACAAACACCTGCTACCTGGAAGGGGATCTGATCATTTAAACCACTATAAAGGCCAACACAGTGTACTCAGGCAAAATGTGACCTTTGACCTTTGCGATGATAGAGCAAATTAATCCAATTTACAACGAAAGAGGAAACTAATATTGTATCTCACTAGAAACATTGCTTTTTCCTACAAAATTACATTCCAATATCATTAAACTGCAATTTCAATTACATTTCAAGGGACATGTTTTTTCTTTCATATCACGGTCGCAGTTTTCAACAGCCCTCCTCCCACAGCAGTCTTCTGCAGACCAGTGTTATTGGATGGGAACTTAATTTTACGACAGTGTCATGCTGGTGTGTCCAACATGCTAAATAGCTGGTAGTCTGTTGCATTGGTTCCCAACTCATTTCATCCTGATGGTCTGCATCCACCTACAGCTCCAGAGATCAATCTGAGGGGTCACGAGACCGGTAACATGGCAGCAAAGAAGAAAAGAGAACCAATTAATCTGGTTTTTGCTCTTGTCATTTGAGATTAGGGAAAACAAATGAAAACATTCTCGAGTCAAACTTTCTGTAACTCAATGGCATTAAAACTGAAGTCATTTTATTTGGACTACAGCATTTAACCAAGATATGGGTCCAACCTGGCAGCTTTCAGGTCTGGCGACAGGGACGAGCTCAGGAGAGTCCAGCGCAACCTGAAGTTGATGATCAGAGAGTGCAAGGACACCTACAGGAGGAAGCTGGAGGCCAAACTCCAGCAGAACAACGTGAAGGAGGTGTGGACTGGAATGAAGCAGATAACCGGCTTCAAGGTTGGCGGCAGACAACCAGGGGGCTCCTTGGAGAGGGCCAACGAGCTAAACTCTTTCTTCAATAGATTTAGCTCAGAGCCCTCATCTGTCTCCTCCACACACCACACCTCCCCCTCTGTCCCCCCTGGTTAGCTGCATGGACTCAGAGCCCTCCATTTCAAAGGGCTATGCCACCACCGACACTATGACCCCCCCCCCCCCCCCCTCTCTGTGACGACTGGCCAGGTTAGGAGACAGGCAAGGCAAGGCTGCTGGACCAGATGGCATCAGCCCCAGGGCCCTGAAGACCTGCGCCATCCAGCTGTCTGTTGTCCTTCAACACCTCTTCAACCTGAGCCTGAAGCAGGAGGAAGTCCCGGTGCTGTGGAAGACGTCGTGCCTGGTTCCTGTACCGAAGAAGACGACACCATCTGGCCTCAATGACTACCGACCAGTTGCCCTCACATCCCATGTGATGAAGGTGCTGGAGAGGCTGGTCTTGGCCCACCTCCGACCGCAGGTGAAATCCTCACTGGACCCTCTGCAGTTTGCATACCAGCCTCGTGTGGGGGTGGACGACGCCATCATCTACCTGCGGCAACGAGCTCAGTCGCACCTGGATGGATCCGGTGGCTCTGTGAGAATCACTTTCTTTGACTTTCACTGACTACCTCACGGGCAGACCACAGTATGTCCGACTGGGCCGTGTGCTGTCTGATGGGATGGTCAGTGATACTGGAGCCCCACAGGGAACTGTTCTGTCTCTCTTCCTGTTCACCTTGTAAACCACTGACTTCCAGTACAACTCGGGGTCATGAAGTTCTCTGATGACTCTGCAGTGGTCGGGTGTATAAGGGACGGACGGGAGGAGTACAGGGCAGTAGTGGAGGACTTTGTGGAGAAATCAGCTGCGTCTGAACGTGGCCAAGGCCAGAGAGATGGTGGTCGACTTCAGGAGGAAGACGACGGCTCCACAACCACTAAGAGTTCTGGGAGAGGATGTGGACATGGTGGAGGAGTACAAGTACCTGGTGTCTCCATCGACAGCAGACTGAACTGGAAGAACAACATCAACACTGTGTACAAGAAGGGGATGAGTCGACTCTTTTTCTTGAGGAAACTTCGATCCTTCAACATGTGCAGCAAGATGCTGGAGATGTTCAACCAGTCTGTTGTGGCCAGTGCACTGTACTTCTCTGTAGTCTGCTGGGGGAGCAGCATTGGAGCCGGAGACACCAACAGACTGAACAAACTGGTTAAGAAGGCCGGCTCCATCATTGGCTGCAAACAAGACAGTCTGGAAGAGGTGGTGGAGAGGAGGACACTGAAGAAACTATTATCCATATTGGATAACCAGGACCACCCTCTCCATCACCTCCTGCAGGGACAGAGGAGCACTTTCTCCAACAGACTGATCTAGCTCCGCTGTCACAAGGAAAGATACAGGTGAACATTCCTGCCCTCTGTCATTAGACTTTATAATAAATCACATCTGGCCAGATCATCCTCCACATAACTACTCACTGATACACTGTTGTTTGCTGGGGTTGACTTTTGCACTACTGTTATTCACCTAGTTAGTTAATTTAACACTATTCTATTTCATTGTATATACTGTGCATTTTTGTTGTTTTATCTTATATATTCTATATTCTGATATTTAATTTGTCATACTCTGTTATTCTATTGTATATATTGAGGATTTTTTAATACTTAATATTTTGGTTACTCTGTTACTTTGCTTCTTGGTGTGTCTTGCTGCTGTAACATACAAATTTCCCCCTGGGGATGAATAAAGTACATATCTATCTATCTATCTATATCGTCTCATCTCGGCCCTTTGATCTCTTCTGTTTAACCATTCAAATCAGGATTTAAGTGTGACAATTAAATCAATGAGGTAGGTAAATTAGGCTTAATGTTCAACAACAATAAACCAAATATCTTAATTTTTTCAATTGTCAATATTTATTGCCTCATGATCATGAACACATGCTCGCTCTTCCATGTATGTTGAGTTCTTAAATTACACAAATATAACATGTAAATACATGATGTAAACAACTAATGCAAATTAACCATAAACATCAAATATCAGATGAAATAATCAGCATTACCGGTAAATACATCTGTATCAATAACCTAGAGGCACAGGTAAATATGACTAAATCTATGGTTTAAATACACTTATACTGTCATACTGGTAAAAATGGTAAACACTTTGACTTTGCATCTACTTCACGTTCACTAAATCAACAGCACAATACGGTGGAAAAATAAATATCAGTGCCTACAACTCTGACCACGAAAATGACTGATTAAACTATATCACGAACTGTATTGCATCAAACAATGCACCGATTAATCGAAAAGTTGATTATTGCTGTGTACATAGATAAATTAATATTAAACAGCATATAGTCAACTACTGATGCTAACGCACTCCCATCGGGCCAGATTAATTAATTAATGTATTAATTTCTTGCATACGGTCATTATATTGCCTTCACTTTTATTTTGAAATATTCTTTTTCGGGTTACCTGCTGTGCTCTGCGTCTCGTTTTAAAGGAAAAAACTAAAAAGTGATTTGCAAAAACGAAAAACGAGAATACCATGGTATTTCCGTATTTCCGACTGAAC
This sequence comes from Lycodopsis pacificus, assembly GCA_028022725.1. Classification (NCBI taxonomy): domain Eukaryota; kingdom Metazoa; phylum Chordata; class Actinopteri; order Perciformes; family Zoarcidae; genus Lycodopsis; species Lycodopsis pacificus. The sequence continues at coordinate 2,136,134 of CM051696.1, forward strand.
GGTAAAACGGATGACTAAAACATACACGGACCTTGGGGGACTTTGGTTCTTGGTTTTTCCGTTTTTGAATTCAGAACGAAAAACGGAAATACGACCGACCATTTCCCCTGTCGCTTCCGCAAATTGCGTAACTCTAACGCCTGGCAGCCTCGTGGGGAGGGGATGGGGGAGCTGCGCTCATGTGATTGGTTGAAAAAGAGAACGTTGAAAAAAACGCATATTTGTGGATCTAGCCACGTCAGGGGAGTCTCATAAATCCGAGGAGAGATCTGTAAAGAAATGCAGTGCGATCCACAAAGAAATGCATACAAATCCACAAACAAATGTAAAAAATCCACACAAAAATACTTACAAATGCAGAAATATATTTGTGATTTCTTTTTATTTTTACATTTATATAAATCGTAATTTATTTATTTGTGCATTTGTTGTGTAAAATAATATGCGTTTTACTTGTATGCTTATATTGCGGAGTTGTGAGGTCACAGTAAGTAGGTTAAAAACTCCAGATAAGGCATTCCAGCGCTTGCCTGTACATAGAGAAGATACTGTGGCCCTGAAGAGAAACCACCTGCTTACAGCACTTGATTAGAGCGGAAAGCCACCAGCATAGCGTAGGAGAATAACCCCTTATCTATTCACACAGAGGCTTTTGCTTAGCTTAGAATTGCACCCTTTCCAGCGCCTCGAGTGCTAACAACATGCAAATACACACTGATGATTCAGCGATGGACCAATCGTGAGCCAGTGTGAGTGATGATGCTCAGTGCTCCTTCGGGCCCTTCGACAGTTAAAAATGAAGCCGCCCCTACTTTATATTCCACCAATAGACTTCTCTAAGAAGAAACTATATAATGTTATGCGCAATGATGTATACGCGCCTTTTCATGCTTTTCCTGTCTTTTTGTACATTTTTACCTGTTCCTTCAGAGCAGAGATTAGGCCGCGTGCACGTTTGACTGCTGGGCATAATACTCCTGTCATAAATAAACCTTATTGCTTGAATTGAGCTAAATGCCTTGATCTCCATCTGTTCACTCCGAGAGTTTTTCTCCCTCGACACATTGGAATGTATTTGTGAACCGTTCTGCGTGCATTTGTAAATCGAATATATTTGTGAATTGTTCTGTACGCATTTATGAATCTTTCTGTGTGCATTTGTGATTATTGAGACTGATCTGACCCCATAGTAATTTTACTTACTGACGTTATTTAAATACTTAGTTCACCACTGCACAAAAGCAGTTATTCATTGTAGGGCTGCTCATTTGTATTACATCATATTGTCCTGGTGTTCGTGTTAATATGTCCATTCCCTTGTAGCTGGTCAAGGTATGAGACTATACTTCTAAACCTTGGAAGTGAAAAAAACCTTTTTGTAAAGTTTAGTAGTTGTCCTTTATTCAAATTTAGCTGCAGATTTCACTGACATTACACAGGATATGAAACAATATCCACATTTATCATCACCTAAAATAAGACATAAGACAAAGGTCTTTGTCGTGAACCACACCACCTTTGATATTCATTATATACACATGCTTTACTGACCCCTTGTGTCTAAAATGGCTAGTGTGCAAAATCAAGACCCACTTCTATTCATAAAGGTGCATGACGTTTTTAAGGTGTTTAGCAACGACTCGCAGCAACTTTCTAAATGTCGTCTGTTCTTTTGTCAGATATTTACAGTCTCCGCCTCTGCTCTGGATCATCACCACCAGGTGAACGTGAGTTTGTGGAAGAAGTCGTAGCTCCTGGACAGGAAGTTCTTCTCCACCACGTGAGGCTGGACGCTCACCCTGTAGCCCCGACTCTCGATGTCCATCTTCACGCAGTCCAGCAGGTCCCTGACGGACAGGGCGGCCTTCCAGGGCCCGAACGTCACCACGGACTCCTTATCCGCCTCCAGGCTGCTGATGGCGTTGTCATAGAAACCCAGCTCCTCCTCCGTCTGCAGAACGCAGATCATGATGGTGGAGCGGCGGGTGGCGATAGCCTCGGCTCTGGCGATGCGAATCAGCACCTGGGAAGAAGAGGGAGATTACTGCGTTCATCTAGCCAATTCCATTACTGGTGGGTTTCAGCAAGAATGTCCCGGTGGAGAGTTGCATCCAACAACTGGAGTCAGCTGACTTCACATGAATCGGGAGAAGCCACTGGAACTATGTTACTACTTTAAATGAGTGTTTTCTTTTAATAGTTGCGTTAGCGTTACTTTACATAGATAACAGGAGTTGCATGGATAATTTAATCATTCTGATTATTGTCATATTACGGTTACAGTTTGTCTTTGATCCTGACATATTTCATTTTTCAGTCCAGTTGGTCTTTCGAGTGATTAATAATACTTATACCAGATCTCTTGTTCCTAAAAATAATTGTATTTTATCTGTATGTCCACCTACAAAAACAACCAGCCATGAATGAACAGCGATGGTTTTCGGGCAAAGCAAACAGGAAACAAGAACACACACAGTGCGTTTGTCAGACTAGAAAACATAAACCTCGTCAGCTGTTTTCAAACACTCCAACCAGAGGCTGTGATATATTGAGATGATGACAGACATACTGAAGACACATGGGAATAGTTTTGAATTAGTTCTGTAGTAAAAGTTAAGGGAACAATCTCAGATATGTCTATGCAAATATTACATTTAAAACGTTCCCAGAAAGAAACTAAAACAACCCATCTGAGTCAGTGATGCGTCAGCAGTGAGCACAAGAGAGGTTGGTTATTTAGCATAAGCTCAGATTTCTTTGTCTTTTACAGGTGACACTTTTTATCTCTTGTCTGCTAATCCTGGAAAATGAAAGAGTGCCACCTGTAGAAAACTCAAACTATCAACACAAAAAAGAGCACAAAGTCCATCAGCTGACCTCGATGTTTTCTTTGTAGTGCGGGACTCTGGAGAGGAACTGCTGCCTCCCCACCAGCTCTCCGAACAGCTGGGGAGTTTCCTCCAAGCGTTTGATCAGCGGCTGGATGTTGTAGAACACCGCCTCCCTGTGAACCTGCACACACACATCCAAATATATATATATATATATATATATATGTGATACTGGTTACTCTTAAATGAAAACCACGGCAGTCAGACCTCCTGGATGTTCTCCGCGGGCAGCCGGTCCGATCTCAGGAACTCGAGGACGGCCCCGAAGTGGGAACCGTCGCGGTCGATGAAGTAGCGGCCCTGCACGTTGGCGCGTGCTTTGGGCGGTCTGCTGAGCAGCTCGGCCAGCTTGGAGTCCGGGTGTTTCCTGAGCGTGCTCACAGAGGTGCTGAACAGCTGGCCCCCGACATTCAAATGCATGACGGGAGAGTGCTGAGAGAGAGAGTGAGTGAGTGAGTGAGTGAGTGAGTGAGTAAGTGAGTGAGTGAGTGAGTGAGTGAGAGAGAGAGGTTAGTCCGTTTAGACTTTATGAGTGAGCTTGTGCACTGCTGCTTTGGGACACTGGTTTTAAGTGGTCGTGGTTCTGGATCTTACCGTACCTCACAACTAGATGCACACAGTTAAAAAGGCAAATGGAGATGGAAATAACTCTGCAGTCTCTCAGGAAGGAGTCAACTACTTTATGTTTTTTTTTTTTTTTTGAAATGAGCTTCTTTCATTTTAGAGATGCTGTGGTGAAGAAACGTCTGCAACTTGCGAGGAGTTTAAGTTTAAAAGCATTTGTATGTTTAATAGCACCCCTAGTGGTGGATATTATCTGTCAATATTTACTTATAGAGGTCTTAAACCAGAAAGTAGAGTCATTGAATGTATTAAACACTGTGAAGAAGATTTGCTGAAATGTATTAAGTGTTAGGTGAGTGAGGGAATTTCAGGTCACAACCATACAAGGAAATGAGTGGAGTCTGTGCCAGCGGAGGATGGACGAGCGCTGGCTATAGAGGAGTGATTGACCAGGCCAATGGGTCAAAGGTCAGGAGGGGCTTATTGGAGGTCAGCCAATCACTGAGCTGATACGAGACATTTTCAACCAAAAAGACTGTTTCTCAGGAGAATCTTCAGACCTCATGACTTCCATGTTACAGCTAACCGGATGTCGTCGGACTGTTGGATGGAACATATTTATATCGATAGTGTGATTCAGTTTGTAACTGTTTTGGCTTCTGTTAATTGTTGGAATGCTGTTAAGCATTCCAACTATTGTTCTTCGAATCTTTATTGTTGGAATGCTGTTAAGCATTCCAACAACTCAACTTTAACAACTCAACAACTCAACTCAACTTTAAAAATGAAGCTTCCACATTTTACAATGGCATTACAAGTGGTTTCTAACTCAAACAGGGTTCAAAATAAGCAAGGAGAGTAAACATTTTCCCGGTGAACCAAAGAAAATCTGTATTGTTGTGAGCACAGCTGCTAACGTTCGTCATACGGCTCCTTCCGGTATACTACGGGACTATAAACTGTTCATAGTCTCGCTTCGTGGTTGTAGTGCGAGCTCATAGCATGAACGGAGCCAATTATACTCCATGTGCTGTGCGCGCATTATTCTCAGAAACGCCAGAGGGCGAAAAAACTAAATGAACTGTGAAGAATTAAGTCATGTATTACATGCGTTGTCAGCGTCCGTGATTACGGAATTTTCTGAATGAATTACACATATGTTTGTCAATTTAAATATTAATTCGTAAGTCAAGAAAGGAATATTTTGTTGTCAAACTGTTGAAGTCGAATACTTAAAAAAGACTGTACTTGCATGAACAACAGGCCTTGCCTGTTCTCTACTTCCCGGCTGATAAGAACAGTAGCAGAATAAAACACATCATGTATGATAAGGTACATGTGTGGATGGATATAGCTAAGTTACCTAGCGAGCTAGCTAGCAAGCCAAGGTAACGGCCGTGCAGCTGACGTGCATGATGCTAGACCAGAGATTAGTTCACTGATCGGTTTCACACAAAGCTAAACGATACGACAAATGTCTGACAATCTGAGACTTTCTTGACTTGCAAAATAAATATTAAATTCACAAACATATGTGTAATTCATAGCACAATTCAAACTAAATGAAATAAACATTTATCTCTCGCCATTAGCTGCTATACATAGTCGTTCTTATTTATTTATTTATTATACTATATTGATCCCGGTAAGGGGGAAATTTGTCTCTGCATTTAACCCATCCCTGTATATAGGGAGCAGTGGGCTGACTATGACAGGCGCCCGGGGAGCTGTTAGGGGTTCAGTGTATTGCTCAGGGACACTTCGACACATGACACGTCCCAGCCAAGGATCGAACTGTCGAGTTATAAAGTAAAGTCCCACAGGACACTGTAAAGGGCGTGACTTCATCTCTCTATTAAACTGACAATAAACCACTAAGCTAATTAACAGGTTATTTCTAATGTAAAACTAGTCTTTTTCATCAAACTATCCTGACAACAATATGTTTGCTGTGGTAGCATTACAGTCAGAGTGTTTTATAACTGTTTGTTAGTTTTACCAGCAGCTAAAGCTGTTCAATTATTATTCTGGCCACTTTATGTGTCAATGTGTAAATCTGTAACAGAAAGTGACCAATAGACATGATTATACACAAGCTTTGTGATCTTGAATTAGACCTTAATGTACAAATAACCTTTGTTCATATAATGCTGATAGTATCGTTCTGTAGTAATCCACTAATATAATGCAGGCCCTATAGGAACATGACTTTATATATTCAGTATACAGAGACATTAGATAATCCATTATTAGTCCACAGTGAGCCCTCACATACCAGCTTGCTTAAATCTGTGATTGTTCTGCGTTGGCATTAAATAGAAAACCTGATGGGCCCTGTTCATCTCCCTTCTACATGGATTGAATGTCATGAATGTCCTGTAGATCGTCAAGCATTTACCTTCATCCTCCTCAGCTTTGCATATGAATGACTATCATCCATCAGTTATTATGCCATATAGAATACACCTGATTTCAGCGCGCTATTGTAATACAAACGGCACGGTCCGGGCCATAGATTTGGGCAATGTGTATGACAATACACATTGTTGGATCATAGCGATTTGTGGCATTATTATATTGTTTCCAGCAAGGTGGCGATACCGTTGCTTGTCATGGAGAGTGCTGCTCAAGCTGAGGAAACAGTTGGATGATGTCACGATGACATTGATAATACTTCTACTACAACTACAACTTCTAGTACTACTACAACAAATATCACTACCGATGGAATTCTTTTAAGCTACAGAAACAGTTAGAATATCAAAATGTTCAAGTCTTTCAGGAGAGGGGTGATATAACTTCATATTTGTAATCTTTAAACTTTTTGAATTATTTAGCTTTTTGCAATTGTTTTTGAATTGGATATCTATTTTCAGCAATGTTTTTGCAATTAATTTCAGTTTTCAGCATTCCAACGCATTTTCAGCAGGACATGCTTTTTCTAGTTCCACTATTTCTTCCGTCCCCGTTTCATCGCAACGCTTCTTCTCCTTCATATTTTAAGCTACAGAAACCGTTCAACTATCAAAATGTTCAGCTCTTTCAGCAGAGGGGTGCTATATCTCTTCATATTTCTAACCTTTAAACTTTTTGAATTATTAAGCTTTTAGCAACTTTTTTTTGAATGGGTTTCTATGGAGAAGCTTTTTAAATCCAATCAGCTTTTAAAACTTCTTCAAATTTCAAATCCATTAAGTTCCTCATACTTTCAGCTACAGACACCATTTCAACTTTCAAATGTTGAGAAAACCCTAAACTATTGCCGGAACATACAGTTTTCTGATATATTTTTAACTTTTTGAACTGCAGCAATTTAACTTTTATGATTTTTCAGCCCTTTTCTGACTTTATAATGGGTGTGTAATGCACAGCTTAGAGTGCGTGATGTCACCGCTAGAGTGAAGAGCAGCTTGAGATTCTTGTGAAAAAAACATTTGTGTTTTGCCACTGTGTCCACAATCTTCACTCTTCATGCATCATTTCTGGATGTAGAAGTAGCTAATATTGTCCTTGTCGTATAAAAATTACTGTGGAATCCCACAGATTTACACATTTGACACCGAAGCCGTTAATTGAGAGGAAAACCAACTTTCTGCTCCATAGAGACCAATGTAAAATCTTCCACATCTTCCACAGAACACGGTACCCCATTTCTAGATCGCCAGTTAAGCCACATTTCTTACACTACAGACACAATTTTTACAGGATCTGTTCTTCGACTCAGCCTTCCTCTCAATTATTAATATCGGAGCAATAGGAGCTACGGTTATGGGAGTTTTGATGATTTGTTTGAGAGGTGTCTCCCTGTTTTATCTCCATGAAATGGCTTCAGGCACACAGGTGTTCACGATTGAGCCAGTAATCAGTGATGTTTATAAACACACAGACTCACAGACACACGCGCACATACACTCCTCTCTCTCTCTCTGTGTCTCTCTCTCATACAGTCATTCAGGTCTTAGGACACTTTAGAGGTCTTTCCCCCCTCCCCCCCCACACACACACACACACACACATGCCATTTTAAAATAAAAGCCCCACAGAATGAATCCTAACTGAAATGCTTGTGATGAGCCTGTCATTTAATAACCGGTTTGTGTTTATCTAACATTATGATTCTGTCTCCTCTCCCCTTCTCCCCCACACCCCACACCCCATTTCAAAATAAAAGCCCCAGAGAGTGAATTCTAACTGAACTGCTTGTGATGAAGCCTGTCATTTAATAACCTCTGTTTATGTGTGTCAAACATTATGATTATGTCTCCGCTCCCCCTCCCTCCCCCACCCAGCCCCACCCTTTCAAAATAAAAGCCCCATGGATTAACTGTATTTAAACAAGCTCAAAATTAGGCTTTTTTGTTCAAAAAATGAATGCTCTAACTACTACTGCTGCTGCTGCTAATATAGTATTACTACTACTGCTACTACTACTTCTACTATAACTTTTGCTGTTGCTACTATTACTACTACTGCTACTGCTATTACTGCTACCATCAATATTATTACTACCACTACTGCTATTACTACCACTACTACTATTACTTATACGACAACTGCTACTACTACTGCTATTCATGCTACTAAAAGTAGTAATACTACTACAGCTATTAGTACGACTGCTACTAGTACTACTACTACTGCTACATATTCTACTGCCATTACTATTACTATTACTACTACTACTGTGATATTAAATACTACGACCAATACTACAGCTATTACTATGACTACTGATAGCACGTCTTCGACTACTTCTTCTAATTACTAATGCTTCTACTACAACTTCTACTACTACTACAAATATCACTAATACTACTGCTAGTAGTTATTCTAATGCTACTAATACTTCTACTACAACAAATATCACCACTGATGAATTTTTTTAAGCCACAGAAACTGTTCAAATATCAAAATGTTCAGCTCTTTCAGGAGAGGTGTGATATGACTTTTCATATTGTAATCTTTAAACTTTTTTAATTATTAAGCTTTTTGCAATTTGTTTTTGAATTGGATATCTATTTTCAGCAATGTTTTTGCGATTAATTTCAGTTTTCAGCATTCCAACGCATTTTCAGCAGGAAATGCTTTTTCTAGTTATTAAATACTTCTCGATTAGAACTTGAACCAGCTGATTTTTGGCAGTGCTTTGTTGACGGAAGACGGAGCAGAGCGGTGGGGCGGCCTTCCATTGTCTGCGAGAGTCTGGACCCCAACAAACTGATCATTATTTCCATTATTGATTCATTTGGTGATTTCTTTCTTATTTAATCCATCTGAAAAATAGTGAAGAATTATAATTTTCCAAATCCAATTTGTTTTTTGAACCGACAGTCGAAAACTCAAAAGGTATTTGTTTGAATATGATAGAAGCCAAATATTCACATTTTTAGGAGCCTGAACCAGATTCGTTTTTTAAAACTATTTTTTCATAACTTTTGCTTTAATATTACTTTGACAATAAACAGTAATACAGAAGTGCCAAAGATATGTTAAAGGCCGTTTAGAAACCGAGTTTAAACTTAGTTATTTTATGGCACTCTGAAATGAATAGTTTTGGGTTTAACATAGAAGCTAAAGTGAGAGAACTTACACATTTCATACTGTCGATTATATGCCGGGAAAACGCCTGTACCTGCACTCACTGGCAAAATAACAGCCCAGTAACTTTAACACACACACTCGCACACACACTCCAGGAAGGGCGTCAGCGTGAGCTGACTCCACGGTGGTTCGCTCAGGCCGATAAGAACACATGCCTCTGCTGCTCCTGAAACGCCCTCAGCAGGACATTTACCATGTTCCAACTCCAAAACACACAGAGAACACGATTCCATCTGCTCATATGATGTTGAAAACGTCATATAAAAAAGTGGGAAATCCATAAATGAGTAGTAAAAGCTGAATGATGGAAAAACTGAAATGTAAACGATGAACTAATCTGGAAAGACATCGATCACTACGTATCACTGAAGCTGTAGTTTCTGGACAGAATACAATCATATTATAGAGCCTGTACTATTGTGGCCCGTGACGATTCTGTTTAAGCTGAGTCTTAAATCTGTTTAATCAAATTAAATATACAAGGTAGTGACAAATCAAATAACTTCAGTAAACTTAAAAACAAAGCTTCATAACGTTATTTGAAGTCAAACAGCTTCATATAAACTCAGCTGACCTTTTGAAATCAGTTGGTTTTATACAGAGGTGAAAAGAAACAAAGTACTTTTCCTCAGTACAGTATTTGAGTGGAACTTTGAGATGTATTTCCATTTTATTATGTATACTTCTATTCTACTACATTCAGAAGTAGTACTTTTAACTCCACGACATTCGTTTCATTTTACTGTCAAATACTTGAAACGGAATACAAATAATCAATGTGGTACAATTTAGGTGTTAATGATCTTCCAGCGCGAGACAATCTTTAACTTCTGTCTCAGCTGAATAAATGGAGAGTTTCCTCTTAGATTCCTGTGACACGGACGGCTGATGAACCGCCTTCAAGGAAGTGCTTCACACCTGAATATCGCCTAAAAGGAAAGAACGCAGATTAAGAGCCAGCTGAAGATAATGGGCTCATTAGGTTTCCTAAACTCAGTGCTGTCTAAGCGGTGCGCGCTTCCATGCACCTGTTCGGTCTGAAAACAGGTCGGAAGTTCAGTTTAGCTCTCACTGCTCCACTAAATATACAAGCGGCAATATTAATGGTTTGTTTTTTCTTACTGTATCTGCAGGTAAAGCCTGCATTCCAGATGATTTGTAGTCCGGCAGACTCATCTTTACCCGTCCACGAGGTAGCTGCGAGCTGTGGTGTTTTGTAATGCTCGACAGGTAGGAGGCAGGGGGCGGGGCCTAAACCGGACCTGATGCTTTAACGCTGAGAAGATGAGTCACTCTGTAGAAATGTCTTTGACCGTTTTCACGGCTTACTTCTGAATCACGTTATTTAATTTCTAATTTGACAATGAGAATGCAGAAACACATCTGGACTGACTAAAGTGCATTTACTCATTACGCTAGTTTTGTTTGCATTCATTTTAATCTTTGTTTTGAACGTTCCGTGACTAATGTGTTCAACGGTGTAGGACGTTACAGATATGACGCACTTGCAACATAAAAATAAGAAGTCATAATCATGTAATGAAAAAGTTTATGAATGTAAGAATGCATCAACAGCATGTTGGATAACGTACTCCATCACTGTACATGATGCCTCAAGACAAAGTTTGACCAGTTAACAGAATATAAATTAAGGCACTTCAGTAGTGTGATTGACTGTAGCAAAATAGACATGTTCAGCTTAAAGGCTACATGGTACAGTCAAATAAATCTTATTGGCCAATTTTTACAAAAATGATTTGAAGACATTTTTATGGTAAAACTTGTAGAGTGCTGCGAGTCTGACATTTTATTTCTACTGTGCAAAATCATCTTTTTTGCATTAAATGTAACATTTGAGTTTCTAGCAAACTGACTCTTTCCTTTGTAAAGGACAATCTGAACACGAACAAAGTGACCACAACATGGTAAGTGTATTTTCCAGAGTTTATTGTTTTTGTACACAAAAATCAGAGGGTCTTGCTTCCATCTGGTGGCACACTTTGAAACCTGTCAGAGACAAAAAGAAAATCAGAATTCAAAACCAGCTTCCAAAGTTGATTTGATCGCTCTGACCAACACGCGTTATTCCTTTGGCGTATTTATGACAAAACTAATTAAATGTCTCTAACCTAAGGCAAAACTGCTACATATCCAGTATATTAAGAAATGTTTAAAAAAAACAGCTTAGTGTTACTGGTAATTTAGTTGCTGTTGGAGTAGATCCACCTTGCTCTGGTCTTCATAGCAATGCTATTGACTGATCTGATCTTGTGCTGCTTCAATCCTTCTCAGACAAATGCCTCGAATGTCTTCAACCAAAAGGGACTCTGCTCTGAGGGACTGGAGCAGAACCACAGAACGTGAATCTGCACCAGGAACCCTCAGAACCAGAGTCCTGTTCCGACTCGTCATCGTATCATCACTGAAGGGACAAAACCTGACTACGTGGTCTGTTTTACGTTCTGATATAAATCCGTCACGGCTGGATAGGAAACTGTCTTTGACATAATGTGCGATTTGTTGAAAAAACAAAGAAATACCAGTTTTACATTTTAATGTGTAAATTTTTTTAAATAATTGGCAAGTTTCTTAACAGCTGGCCTACCTATTATATTTATGTAACTGGAGGTATTTGTATTTCATGTTTAACTTGATCTTGTTCTCCAAGTCCCTGAGTATTGCTAAATGCGTTTGTTTAGTTTAACATACATACAGAATAAATGTTACCTTTTGCACATTTACATTATGGTAATTAGTTATTACCTTTTCAAATATAAAACCTCCCTCATCTTACCCAGTCATGCCATGATTTCCCACACTGATGTTATTGTGCACAGCTGACTGGAGTAGAGCAGCCCTGTGTACTGAATCAAGAATAGGTTTTAAATTGAGATTTGTGACCAAGAATCAAAGTCAAATCGTGAGATACGGAAAGATCCACAATGTGAATATGAAGTCATAAAGACAATTATTCTGTGGTGCCCATTATATTAATAAAACAATTACAACACCGCTATTGTGATACTAAACACTGCTTCAGTGACTTGAGATTTAATGCAACAGCCTCTCGGCATCATGATCCAACCTGCTGATCTTACCCTCTTATGCGGTGGGTACAGGTGTTCCCTGGGGCATGGGGGGCGCCTCTGGCTTGGCCCCCTTCTGCTCAGATGTGGGTGTGGTTGGCAGCTGCTCCTCCTTGGGCTCCACAATGCTGACGTGGTCGGGCAGGGGCTTCTTGGGGCCAATCTTACCACTGGGGTCCCAGGGCAGCATGATTTTGACCTTGATGCCCAGCACACCTGAGAATGACCACGAAGCACATCAAACAAGTTTGGGCACAAAGGAAAACCCAAAGCTAGAAGCAAAACAGAAATGCATCGTCTGCTGTCGTGTCCCTGGTGGAGCTGGACTCACCCTGCCTCAGCAGGACGTGGCGGACGGCTGTGTCGACGTAGTAGTTGACGGGGTCTCCGCTGTGGATCATCAGGCCGTCCACAAACTTCATGGACTTGGCCCTCTGACCCCTCAGCTTGCCAGAGACCACAACCTCGCAGCCCTTAGCGCCGCTCTCCATGATGAACCTCAGAACACCATAGCATGCCCTGAAAAGAGTCAACAGTGCAGTCACTGTAGATACAGACTGCTTATTTCTTTGTTTGAAGATTTTAAGTTCATCCTGTGAAAGCAAGTATTCATTTGAAGCACTAGTTTGGGTATAATTTAGCACTATTGATACGTAATTGTAGTAAATTCCCTCAATTCACTTTATCACTATTACATTCAGCAGGTAACATTGTGTGTGTCAATCCTTCTCAGACAAATGCCTCGAATGTCTTCAACCAAAAGGGACTCTCTGCTCTGAGGGACTGGAGCAGAACCACAGAACGTGAATCTGCACCAGAAACCCCCTGAACCAGAGTCCTGTTCCGACTCGTCATCGTATCATCACTGAAGGGACAAAACCTGACACTACATAAACTTTACTCTTACAGCACCCAGTTTGACACCAGTCACTTGCTCATGTAACAGAACCGATACCATAACTAATCTATCAATACACACAGACTCCGTCTAACAGAGGCCCACCGGGGTTTTCTTAACGCGTCGTGTCTATTTTAGTTGCATTAAGTGAAGCATGATCTGCATAGACAGCCGTTTAAAAATCATACAAATACCACGCTGTATATGCATTTTGAATTTAACCGCTTACGTTTCTGCTTACAAAAATGTGTGTTGTCCGTTTTCTTTATTTGGCTCTAAACAGATTTATTTCTATTATGAATAAAACCATTCAGTTGTTCTGCTTGCCGACATTACAGTGATTTGATTCAGGGTTGCAAATTAGCACCAGATAAAACAATCTGAGTGGCTGGTAGATTTTTGGAATCTGTGTTTAAATCACTATTCAGGGTTATGTTCTTAATGGATCCCTTTCACAGCTTAAACATCCAGTAATTATGGACTCTTTCGTCCACCTGCTTCATTGTGCTTTCAATATCAAGAACCTCCATAAGAAAGTTTTCGTCGGAGGCCCACAGTTACCCATCAGTCCTTGATGGACCGGCAAAGTAACATTTCTGACATGTTGTGAACGAGTCCAAGAGTATTTGACCTCTCTCTCACTAGGACTGTTAACAAAAAAGGCTTAACGGAAAGATGCTTTTAACAGTACATGCCCGACTCGCTAGCTTCTAAGCTAATTTTAACATTACCGCCAATGGGGAAATGCTAACCGCGATTAGCATTAGCGAATATATAATATATCTTCGTACATCTTTTCATGCAGACATACTTACATTACAGACTAAGGTCTCTCAAGGCTACCAAACGAAAAGCAATGAGGCAATAACTGATGTTGCTCATAGCTCTGAACAGCTGTTGTGCTAGCAGCAACTGGCCAAGTCAGTTAGCCGTAAATGGTATTCAGAGCTACGAGCAACGTAGACACGCTGCATGAGAAGAGCAACTTTTTCTCAAGTCTGCCAATGGATCCTAACAGCGTGGAGCAGTGTGAAAGAATCCACCATCACCAACAGGTTCCGAAAGGCTGGACTGCTGCGAGATGAGGACAGCGCAAGCTCAGGGGCGGATTTGCCTTGGGAGCAAAGTGACACTGAGGGTGCAGACGAAAGACTGACTGAGTGCAACGAAGCAATTCTGAGGCTGTTTAATTCCGACACTGAAGAAGAGGACTTCAATGGTTTTAGTGCACAGGACGATGGCGACAGCGATCAATAGCGATCCTGTGTCGATCCAGCCACTTTCCGGCTCGGATCAGAGGGCTTACTGGTACCGTAAGCCACTTCCCGGCTTGGACCTGTGTGGAGCGCGTGGAGACACCTCGTAGTTGACTTATTACCGTTTTTTCCAGTTATACAAAACTTGTTCAAGAGTTTTTTGTGTGCGTGTTTTTGAGTGAGAAATAAATCATCTTTGTTTGCAATATAACTGCTGTCCTGAGTCTGCATTTGGGTCCTTGAACACACCACATCATGAACCGGTAGGTATGTCTGTATGAAGCATGAAAAGATATACGGTACAACGGTGGATACAAAGCTATATTATATTCTCTAATGCTAATCGCTATTGCTAATGCTAATCGCGGGTAGCATTTTTTATTTTATTTTTTACTTTTCTCTGTCTATATAATTTATTGACCCTAGGGTCACATTGTGTTTTTTATGCTTTTAAATGTCTGCCCTGTTAAGCACTTTGTGATACTATTGTCTGCGAAAAGCGCTATATAAATAAAATTCATTCATTCATATATACCGGTGCGACTTATAGTCCTGAAAGTACGGTACATGTCATCTTAAAGCTAAAGAACATGTGGAATAAGTTGTAAATGTGTACAGCACTGCTTACCTACGCACAGCCAGGCCTCCCAGCAACTTGTAGCGCAGGGACTCTGCCTGAGCGATGGCACACAGACCACGGGTGGCAACCTTCTCAGCATACAGCTAACAGATGGGACACAGAAAGGGGCAACGGTCAACATCCTGAATGCTGGCAATGCAACACTGCAGGTAAGCTTAAATGGCACATAAGATTACTGCTGCTGTGGAGAGGTTACTCTCTCTGCTCGTTTGGTGGAAATACATTTCACTCCTGACGCTTTGACCCTTCTCAGACAAATGCCTCTGTGTCTTCATGTGAAGAGGACTCCCTGATCTGAGGAACTGGAGCAGAACCACAAAACGTGGACCTGAACCAGTAACCCGCAGAACCGGAGTCCTGTTCCGTCTCGTCATCGTATCATCACTGAAGGGAGGCCGTTGCCTTTGCACCGGCATGCGTCTTAATATTTGACAGCAGTAACAATCTAACTCAGGTGCGTTGTCGTTAAAGGCTTTGGTCCCAAGTGTTACTGAGCAACAAAGAAAAATAAATAAAGAGTCAGATATAACAGTTCTGGGTTGGATGACTGTTGCAAAATACAAGATAACATCTGAGCAACTGTTGCCGTGTTAGAAAAGTCAGACATTTAAAATTATTTTTTATTACAGTATAAAGGTTTGTTGCCTTTGCTGTTGGGAACATTTTGGTTTGAGTAGGAAACAATCAATTACAAATCATTGCGTTGAGGAGATCTATTTTCCCCGTCTTAAAACCAAATAAACTGTTCAAAAATAGTGGCATTACCTCAACACCACATTTCTTCTTCTGCATTGACGTATTTTAGTGAGCACATTACTTCATATTATTTGTTGAGGATTCTTACCTCGACACTGCCCTCGGGGAAGCCAAACCTCTTCTGGACCACGGCGGTCAGCTCTCTGATCCGACGGCCCTTCTCTCCCAGAACATTCTGGGTCCTAAACACGGGTAAACACACTAAGCATTACATACAACTCATGGGCAACAGAACTAAAAATAAAGTGTTGTTATGTTCACAGTTCTGTTTTTGATAGCGCTGAATATCACGACCGAGCCATGATCTTTGGTTTTATCACATGCTACAGCGGAAGCTCAACAAATGCATTAGGGCAAATATCCAAATCTATTTTACAGAATATGGTTCCTGGAATCAGTTGTACAACCTTATTAATTAGCCTATGTGGTGAACCAATACTAACCCAAGTACAGTTAGTTTTCCTGTTTGGTTAATATGGACAGCAAAGTGTGTAACGAACCCAACAATTTAATATCTACTGCACTGAAGATGACAGTTAAAGATGGATTCATACACAAGGAACAAACATGGTGTAGATACCAACTGTGTATATTTCGGACATTTACACATTTCAAGTAAATTCCGTGACAGCAAGTATTAAATGTTAAGCATTGGTTATAATTTTACTTTATCTACAGTTTAAATTGTAGTCAAGTTGTCTCCATTAACTTTACCACTACGTTACATTCAGCAGGTAACATTGTGTGCGTGTCAATCCTTCTCAGACAAATGCCTCGAATGTCTTCAACCAAAGGGGACTCTCTGCTCTGACGGACTGGAGCAGAACCACAGAACGTGAATCTGCACCAGAAACCCCCAGAACCAGAGTCCTGTTCCGACTCGTCATCGTATCATCACTGAAGGGACACTTAACAAATGCAAGGCTCCGTGCAACAGATTCCAGTTTCTAATGTGAACTCTGCTTGATAGTATTCAATGTCATACTAGCAACTTCTGATGTACACGTCCATTTAAAAAAAACATGCATGAATATCAAAATAAAATGCTTGACACTCACCTTGTGGCCAGGATGATGATCTCAGTCCTGGTTGGGGTCACACGCACCTCCACACCGGAGTAGCCATCCTCAGCAAGCTCGCGAGTCAGGAACTCGTTCAGCTCGGCCTTGAAGATGCCATCCGAGACGAACTAAGGAGAGAGGACAGGGTCAGCTACTGTAAAACGGACCATCATCCAGAGGGAACAACATGGGACTTAACGCAGCGAATGTCTAGGGACAGACGAGAAAACACATATGCAAAGGTGCTTAATTCATCACTCTTAAAAGGGAAGCTGACCTCAGCCACTACTATTGTCATGTCTAGTGAGTTAGTTTTAAGTCAGATCCAATGATTGCAGTTAAGACAAACTCCACAGACAGTGAATTCCATATTTAATAAATTGAATAACTCTAAATATATGAGCACAATGAGTATCACAGATAACAGCCCAGTAACTGGGTTGTGTTATATCAGCTGCCTAGTTCGGCAATTGTACAAGTTTATTTAAAGTAACTACTAGAACCACATGACACATGTTTCTCCAATACGTTACTCCTAACTAACGCAACGATGGCCTGCCTCGGTCGGCGCTAGCTGCTATTGGCAGAATACTATAGGAATACTATAGGAAATTGACTTTGATGAGGGGAAGCAGAAAGAACGCTCCGGCAACGCTTAAACGGCTCAAACTGAAATTAAGGAGCTTTTATTGCATCAATTGGAGTTGTTGAAGCGTGATATCTTATTGTGAAGGACAGAACTACGGTCCCGGATGTATTGACAGCATTGATGGTCATTTTTGCGACCCTGGAACAAGCGAATATCCCCAAAAAACCAGCAGCAGCCAGTGTTTACAACGAGGATAGTCTCTACGGATTAGGCCAATAGCAGTGCACGGCTAATTCACCGGTGTTAGCATCGTTTTAACGACTCTGGTAAAGTCAAAGCTAACTGTAATAATAACAATATTTCGTTTGAAAGGTACGAAGTTTAACTTCAGTTTAACACCATTAAATCAACTGAAAACATTACACGATCATTTTTATCAACATTGTAAGTGAATTGTATTGAAACATTAGCTAAAAACTGTCCGGTTTGGGGTACAACTCCGTTAAATACTATCCTCAGTCGTTTACAGTCATTCAAAATAAACTAATGTTCACTGTCCTTGGCAGCCATTAAACGTTTCAATTAAATGTGCCCAACTGCATATATTTCGTATAGTTATTCAAACTTAATGCTGCTTGATAGGATAACGTTCGCCAACTTTATCGCGATCCCCGTTCATAAGACTATGGCGCTATCTCACTAGCTAGCTAACGTTACTCCACATTTTGAACAAATTCCGTTTAAGAGGAGACGTGCAGCGATATTTCACAGGGTTTAAAGTCCAGGAAAAATGTTTTCAACACAACCCGACTGGGTTTTAAGTGAGTACGGGGCTCGAGTGTGTGGGTAACGGGTTGTAACTCGTGTAACCGGCCGCGGCGGAGAGAGCCATGCTAGCTAGCCAAATGAGGACGCGGCGCTGGCACCATCTGGATTAATCCTATCAGGACCAAAGGTTTACAAGTTCGACTGACACCGAGATGAACACTGAACGGTTATATCCAAATTAATTTGACCCCATTTTTATGTATACCGGCTGTCTGTGTGAGTAAAACGGAGATTATTCAGCGCTAACCTTCCTCTTCTTGGAGATTTGCACCGCCATCTTCCGAAAGGCCGTAGACAGGAAAGGACCCTCAGTGGACACGGAAATGGTTTTATACCAAAATGACTAACTTCCGGGGACGCCATGCTCAGGTTGCCGCTGGGACTTGTAGTTTCTTTATTTCTTTTACCGCTACACCAGGGAAACTATATTTTTACAGCAGCAGGAAGTACCGGTAAAATAAAGATAAACACATTTTGAAGTATTACATTGTTTTTATTATTTTTTATTTTATTATTTGGAGTGATTTTGTTGCTGCTTTGAATGCATGGGGACTGTCTGCTATCTTTATAATTGCAGGTGGAGTGGTGAGATTTTGAACCGATGGCGTAAATTACAAGGAAAACTGTCATTAATGGAAGAAAATGTACATCAAACTAATAAGTGCTCACATGGGTAGTGAAAAATGAACAAATTAGAAATATAACCGTCTTAGCCACAACTCATCACAGCAGCTGATGAAGATGATTATTATTAGGCTACATAGAGACATGTTAGTTATTAGTGGAATAAGTATTTAAAACTAGCAAAGTAGCAAACGAACTGAAGCAGTTAGAGCCAAATTCGAAGAAATATTGATGAAATGATTATGTATGTCACAGTAAGAAACTCCAACTTCACATCCTTTGAGCATAATATCTGGATGTAGTCACGTTAGTATTAATGTTTTAAGTAGCCCATCTTATCTTATGGAAGCCCATTCCGCCACTGTGAGGAAACAAAATAAAGATCCTGTAAGTCATTATAATGAGATACTATCATAATAGTATCTCATAATTATGACTTACTATCTCATAATAATGAGAAACGTTTCATAGGCCTATGTGTCGTTTCCGCGCCAAAGCAACAGAAGCAAGTGGATGAGACAAAGCTAAGCAGATGCAAATGGATACCCTCATTAAAGACTACTTCAGACGTGGATTCACAAATCGTGAAATTGTAGTCGTTTTGGAAGAATCACATGATATCAAACTAATCCTCCGGACCCTAGAGAGAGCTACAAAAGAACCAACTTTGGCGCAGACAAAATAAGACAGATGAAGCTAAGGTAGCATCCTTCATTCACCAACAGCTACACACGTCTGGCAAACAGCACGGCTACAGATGGACGCACCAGAAATGTTGGATGGCCATGATAATTACCGACAGTGAAACTGTGCGTCAATTGATGCGACTGATGGACGGGAATGGGGTAGATCTGCCTGCCCGCAACCGTTAAAGACAGCTATGTATGGTAGATGGGTACGACAAATGAAAGCCTTATCGAATATGTATCAGTGGTTGCATAGATGGCTTCTCGAGAAAAATGATATGGCTAGAAACATACGAAACCAACAATGACCCTCGTATTATCGCAGGTTACTTCATAGATGCTGTGAGGGAAAACAATGGATGTCTGCAAAAAATCCGGTTAGATCACGCTATGGAGAATATCCTTGCATAATGCAAACGTTTCTGCACACCGCATTAGAATGGTACTGAGTGTGTCACTTTAGGTCCAAGTACTGGAAATCAAAGGATTGAACGTTGGTGTTGCACCTTGAGAAGTGAATGCGCCCAGTTTTGGATGGACCATTTCGACCAGCTGAAAGCAGATGGCTATTTTGTTGACAGCTTCATTGACAAATCCAGTTTTGCTTCCAAAATACCATACAGGTACAGTATCCTAAAAACCTATTGATTACAGTATCAACACAGATGTAAGGGAGACCGTGGACGATTGTAACACCTTTTGTCCAAGCACCTATAACTCACCCAATGTTTTTCTATTAGAGCTCTCATCATTTTGACACAAAGTACCCTTATTTGTCTACTACAAATAGCAATATTTCTGACTTCTCTAAATATGTCACAAAATTCATTAATCACAACAACATTTACAACCTGCCCCACTACCGAGGTAAGTTTTATAATACAAGGGTAAAATGAAAAATTGAGATCACACCACAACATATAGTTTATGGTGCATGTGTCAACACTTCAACATCTTCCTGTAGATCGCCGAGAACAAAAACAAAATCACTACTGACTTTTAAGTCACTTAAAGAATGACTGTACACTTTATTTTGGAACGTATACGCTAAATAAAGCAAATTGTCATTGTATTTGTATTTGCCTTTTACAGTGGTGCTGATACTTTTAAATTTAGAAGAGAACATCAGCTATGTAGTGAACAAAAATATGTGTGTGTGTGCGTGTGTGTGTGTGTGTGTGTGTAGTTGTCAATTCAGGGCTAATGAGATTAAAAGAGTGTTACATCCATCCCCACCCCTGTCAGCCATATAGCTAGCTGTAGCAGCATGGTGGTTTGAAATAAGCATCGATGAAAAGTGTCACATCTTACATTAAGTGAAAGAAGAAGTCATACATTAAATTGATCACATGAGTCATCCCTTCTTGGTGAAAGTGGTGCTATTAAAACCATCCCTTTGATACAAACATCCCTGGTCTCCCCTAACTATGAGATAATACGCATAAAACGCCAATTATTTTCTAAAAAACATTTTCACTATTTTTCTGTCCATTATAAAGGAGGAGCTTGATGAAGTTGTAACTGCCTGGAATGACCATCGCATTGGAACAACAAACAATCCTCGGGCTCCTAATGGCCGCCCCTCCATAATGTATGCGATTCCCAACCTTTATGGGGCGCAGAATTTCTTTCAGCCAGTTGATGAAATGAAAATAGAAATATGCCGAAAGGACTGTTTTAAGGACTGTCCTTGTGATGAGGACGTGTTTCACCTGTGTATGGAACTTATGGCAGAGCACAACCTGGCAATGTCTGACGATGTGTATGAAATTACAGACCTTTATCTAAAACTTCGTCAAATGATTACTGATGGGCTGGGGAATGAAGTTTGTGCTGTTAAAAACAGTGTCAGCTATAGGCCTACTATTGTATATATCTATGTCCTGAATTGTTTATTGTAAATGCCATCTGAAGTACAGGCCTGTGGAAATTAGATTTAAGTTATGCTGATGTTTTTGTTGCCCCACATCTATACAGCCTTAATGCTGCGCACACACCGGTCGCGTTTTTTGATTGACGCGCGTCGAGATTACATACAAAGTCTATGCACAGACGCGATGAGACTAAAAATCGCGGCGCGCCAGTCTCATCGCGTCTGTGCATAGACTTTGTATGTAATCTCGACGCGCGTCAATCAAAAAACGCGACCGGTGTGTGCGCAGCATAATAGCCGCTTCTTATGCTGCGTTCACACCGGTCGCGTTGATTTTTTGACGCACTGCAAAATCGCGTCCAACGCACTGCAAAATCACGTCCAACGCACTGCAAAATCGCGTCCAACGCACTGCAAAATCACGTCCAACGCGCCGCCGGTCGTGTTCAGACCAAACGCCGCAAAATCTCGTAGCGCCGGACAGGGGGCGTGGTTTATAGACCTGGATCCGTTCAACTGTCCGCCATTAACCATGGAAAAAATAACCTATATTTCTACGTGTTGTGGAAGTCACAGATATCCCGGGAAACTAAACGCTGTCATGTCTGGTTCATAATATTGTTCAGAGGAGCTCCGTGGATTGTATCGAGCTGTATTCACTGTGTCTAGCAAGCCACCGGTCGCTGTTTACTACAGCTGTAGGAACACAAAATAAACTGATTTGGCTGTGATTTAACGGAAAATAAACCGACAAAAAGGGACTCCGAAATAACTACATAATGATGCCGATTTGTACTTGTCTTCTCCGACAAAAAGGGACTCTGAAATAACTACGTAATGATGCCGGGAGCGGTGCTAGGCTATGCTAACATCGTAGCAGCTCCACCAGCACTCAATAACGTCACTTAGACGTAAATACGGCAGCATCTATTCATTGTTTGTACCGTATGGTTTACACACACACATGTATACACATAGTTTGGTCCGGTCTCTGTTGATATGAGGTATCGTAGAGCTCTGGGTGAACACAGACGGCTACAGGATTTATTTGTCCTCCATTGTTGTTTGTGATTCAGCACGGGCAGGAGGTACGGCACTGATGACGGGGGGAGCAACTCAACGCTGATAGGCTATCGCGCCACAGCGTCACGCGATTATGTCGCAGAAGTTGAAAAATTTCAACTCGCGCGTTGCCGATTTTGCGGCGTCCAACGCGTCCACCGCGTCCACCGCACTGCAATAACGCGTCCAACGCGCCGCCGAATCGCCAAATCGCAAAATCGCGGCGCGCCAGTCTCATCGCGTCTGTGCATAGACTTTGTATGTAATCTCGACGCGCGTCAAAAAAAAAACGCGACCGGTGTGAACGCGCCTTTACACATACTGTGAAAGTAACACTGAAAACCGCTTTCAGCGGTCACAAGCTGTTGCACTTACACATGTATGTTGTTGTAATTTTTTTTTAAACAGCTGAGCATCTCAAACTCCCTGTACTAGTACAAATACATAACACAACTGGCACCTTGGAAAAATGGAATTGTTTTTTTTCTAATAGGATTAAGCAGGGAAATTGGAGCTACAGATCTCTTTTTTGTGACAGTGCAGGTTGATCATCAGCGCAGAAATTCACAAACTTAACTACCTCAAGGTCTAAAGAGTTACAACAGTAATGGAATGTGTAATGTTGCTATGGTGTCAATATACCTATCAAAAGATCATTTTCACTCTATTTTTGCTCCAGTTTCAATGTCTATCTGTAGAATATATCACAGAAGTGAAATAAAAAGATGTCAACGGATTAGTTGGTCGGAAGATGAGCGAGACGCAATGCATGAATGACACACAGAGGAGAAAAGAAATGTTTCAACTTCTTTTCCAAACATGATTTTGAAATTCTTTCAATGCTGACATGTAAAGAACAAATATATAGGAAAGTTAAGCGAAGGTGGATGATGTAAATTGTTAGTAACTAATGTAATTCATTTCTAAATGTGACTAGATGTGCTGTTGTGAAGTGGAGCTTCTAATCACGACCAAGACACGTCTGGTTTGAACGGAACACGTTTACTTGTCGAACTGCAGTATTACAACTGTTACAGTAAACTGAGCGCACTCTTGCACCCGACATATATAGTTTTTTCTACTATCACCATCAGTTAGCATCAATAACACACGTACCATGCCTCTTCTAGCTCTTCACAGTAAAAGCACTTCCGGTTTCATGCTCTTCACAATAAAAGCTAACATGCAACTCAAACAATTTACAACATTCTCCCGCCCGATGAACAGTTGTTCATTACTACTCAGCCTGTTACTTTAACTTATCTCTAATGGATATATCAACTGAACAGGTCTCCTCAACAAACTGCCTGTAGAGGTATGAACAGTACAGGAACGAATGAGTCCATCTCTCCCAGGGAACAGTTCTTTAATCCTGCCCATCTTCCAGTTCTGCCTGGGCGTGTTGTCCTCTCCAATCAGGATGACATCTCCCACCTTGAACACAGTGGGTGTGGGTGTCTCACACTTGTGAGCTGATTTCAAGTCCATCAGGTAGTCCTTTCTCCAGCGGTTCCAAAAGCTGGTTAAGAGTCTCTGCCGGTACCTCCATCTCCGGCCCATGTCCTCTCTGCTCACGTTAGTTGCCTGGGACAGTGGCAGCATAGTCTTTGGCGGTAGAGAAGTTAGTCTTTTCCCAACCAAGAAATGAGAGGGTGTGAGTGGTTGTGGCTCTGATGCATCCTCATGTACATAGGTAAGCGGCCTGGAGTTCAACACAGCCTCTATCTCTGTGAGCATGGTTGTCAACTCCTCAAAGTTCAGTGATGCTTTCCCCAGGACCCTCTTTAAGCAGGTTTTCACGGATCTCACAAGTCTTTCCCAGAAGCCACCCCACCAAGCAGCTCGCTCTGCAATAAACTTCCAGGTGATCCCCTTGTCAGTGAAAAACTCTGTGAGCTCTGATCCTCTGAATGACTTCCATAGTTCCTTTAGATCTTGTTCTGCTCTTTTGAATGTTTTGGCATTGTCTGAATAAACAACCTTACACAGTCCTCGCCTTGCGATAAACCTCTTTAAGGCCAACAGAAAGTTTTCTGTAGTCTGATCAGAAACCAACTCTAAATGCACTGCTCTGGTGACAGCGCAAGTGAAAAGCGCAATATATGCCTTCTTAGACTGACCACTAGCCTTAACATATAATGGCCCTGCAAAATCCACCCCAATAACTTCAAAGGGAGGAGACTCGGTCACTCTGTCTCTGGGTAATGGAGCCGTGGACTGCTGTGCTGGTTTCACCTTCAATCTCCTGCAGATGTAGCAATGTGATACCATCTTCTTGACTAGCTGTCTCCCTTTTGGAATCCAATACTTCTCTCTCACTTGTACTAGAGTGTCTCTGACTCCAGAATGCATCACTCTCTCATGACAGTCCTGAACAAGTAACTCAGAGTATCTGTGATTTCGAGGTAGCACCCATGGGTGTTGCTGTCTAAAACTGAAATCAGAGTACTGTAGCCTGCCTCCTACACTAATAAGGCTATTCTCATCTAAGAATGGTTTCAAGTCTTTTATTTTTGAATCTCTCTTGATGTCCAGATTTCAGCTGGACGATTTCTTGGCTGAAGCTCTGGTCTTGGGTCATCTTCACCCAGTACACTTCTGCTGCAGTGAGCTCCTCTGAAGTTAGCTCTCCCTGAATCCTTTGACTACAACGGGCATTAGCTATGAATCTTTTCACCCATGCAGTTACTCTTAATGCAGTTTTTAACCTACTGTACTTCTCCAAGTCCAATAGTGGCTCAGCTTGTTCAGTGCTGGTCAGCTGTACTACAGCCTGAAACTTAGACCTAAGCTCAGTGTTCACCTCATCTTCAACACAGTCCTCATCCATGTCCTTTTCCACATCAGTTGATAGCAGTGAAGCAGGTCCGCTCCACCACAGCTGGCTTTGGATGAGGTTTTCAACGCTCTGGCCTCTGGTAGGTAAATCAGCAGGATTAGTTTTGCCATTGCAGTGACACCACAACTCTGGATTTGTGAGTCCTTGTATTTCAGTCACTCTGTTGGCCACAAATTGCTTCCACCTTTGTGCTGTGCTGCGTATCCAATGGAAAACAATCATTGAATCTGTCCACATGTGCAGCTGATTTCTTTTCATGTTGAGTGGCTTGAGGAGATTATTTCCTAACCTCGCTCCAATCAGTGCACCCATGAGTTCCAAGCGTGGTAAAGTCATTTTCTTTAGTGGGGCTACCTTTGACTTGGAAGCCACAAAGCTTGTTACAACATCTCCTTCCTTGTTCTGTCCTTGCAGATAGGCAACAGCACTGTATGCCTTCTCACTGGCGTCGCAGAAGACGTGCAGTTTTATCTGTGAGTTTGGTCTGATCTTGATCTGGTACCATCTTGGAATGTCCACCAGGTGGAGCTGTGGCAGCTCTGCACACCACTGATCCCATTTTTCAGCCACGTCTGTGGGAAGCTGCTCATCCCAACCGATTCCCCTCTCCCACAGTTCTTGAAACAAACACTTTACTCGAATAGTGAATGGAGTGAGGAAACCGATGGGGTCGAAGACTCTGGCTGATGTCTTTAGCACACTTCTCTTTGTGTTTTCTTTGTCCTTTACAATGTCCAGTAATCCCTTTAAATCAAACACGAAACTGTCCTTCTCTGATCTCCATACCAACCCCAACACCTTCAGTACATTTCCACAAATTGCTGTGTCTGTTGTGTGCTCCACTCCCCTTTCTGTCCACTTGTCTCTCAGGTCTGGTAAATTTGTCACCCATTTGCACAGGTTCATGCCGGCGTGAGACAGAATCTCCTTTGCTGTTGTGGTAACTAGAAGTGCTTCATCCACATCACATGAGCTGGAGATAAAATCATCTACGTAGAGGGACTCTCTCAGTGCCTCCACTGTCTTAGGCTGTTCCGCTTCATACTGCTTGACATGGTTTCTTATTGTTGCAGCTAACAGGAACGGGCTGGGTGACACTCCAAAAACCACTCTACTCATTCTCATGATGCGCAGCTCATTTTTACAGTCTTTGGTTGGAGGTCCATGTAGCCACAGGAACCTCACAGCATCCTTGTCTCTTTCTGCTAGTTCTATCTGCAAGAAAGCCTTGGTAATGTCTGCTGTAAAGGCTATCTGGTGGAGTCTGAACTTCATCAGCACATCTAACAGATTTGGGTTCAGGTTGGGCCCAGTCAGTAAACAGTCATTAAGGGAGGGGCAACTCTCTTTGTGTGATGATGCATCAAATACAACTCTCAGTTTAGTTGTTACCTTATCTTCTCGAAGAACAGCATGATGTGGCATGTAGTACTTCACAGCCTCAGTTGGCTCTGCCGCTGAGGTGTGCTCTGGTACATCCTCGCAGATGCCTTGCTGCAGATAATCTTGTATGACATCATTGTACCTTGTGTACAGCGTTGCATCCATGTTCAGTCTCCTCTTGAGGCCTTCAAATCGTCTCCTTGCAACTCTGACGTTGTTTGGGAGATCTGGTCTGTCAGGTCGCCACGGCAACTCAACTATGTAGCGGCCATCTTTGTTCTTTATAGTCTTCTCAAAGTTCTGAAGAGCTTCTGTTTCTTCTGGGCTCTGGGTTTGTCATGAACGATGCCCAGTGACTCTACTTCCCAGAAAGCATGTAGTTGTTTGGCTATTTGAGTGTCCTCATCGAGGCAGATGTGCATGTAAGTGGCATCGGTTACACTGGATGTGGTAACTGGACCCTGCAGAACCCACCCGAAGCTGCTTTCAACGGCTACTAGCGACTCTGTTATTCTCTGAACTTTACAGTCACTATTTTCTGGTAATAGTCTGCTCCTATTAACACTGACAGTTCTGGATCCTCAGTGCCCTCTGGTAGAAAGTCAGCAAGTTGAAGACCTTTTCTCTTTAACTCCTCTTGGATAGGTTCGCTGGGGACCTTTATCACAGCCGTGCACAGTTGACGGGTTTCCACTGCTTCAATCTCAATTTTTTGCTGTGTATTCCACACGTTTTCCAGTGACACTCTCACGATGTTGCGACGTGCAGTGACAGGAGCAGTGGACCCAAAGGTGTGGATGTGCAGCGTCTCTTGCCTGACCACTGGCAGTTTTAGTGCTTTAACTACATCTTCGCGAATGAAGCTTTTCTGGCTACCTCCATCTAACAGGCAGCGTACCATTTTCCTCCCCGCTGGGGCTACTGCCCATGCCTTGGCTGTCTGGAGCAACACTGTGTTCTGAACGTCAGCTCTAGGTTTCACTGTGCTGGACACAGAGGATACCACAGCATCTGTACCACCACTGTCAGCATCTGGCTTAGCTTCACTTTGATCACAAATTGACTGGTGATGTCTGCGATGGCACAAGGCACACGAAACACCCTTGACTCTGCAGAATTTTGCTATGTGTTTTGGACCGAGGCACACGTAGCATCTTCCCAGCTTTCTCAGTTTCTCCTTGCGAGCAGCCACAGAACTGTCTGGACAGTGTTCGGGTTTATGGTTGGCACCGTCACAGTACACACAGGTCTGACAAACATTACTTGCTGTGTGCAAAGCCGTTGCTGAAGGCACGTTCCATCTTCTAGGTTTGTTTTCATAAACGTGGTCTGGCTTACCAAATGATCTGTTATTTGGTGGAAAGTCTCTTTGTGCATTACCTGGTCTGGTGAGATGAAGAGCTCTCTCTCTGCTTTGGACTTCATTTTGCAGGAACTGGACGAGCTCAAGCACTTTCCATTCCCCACTGGAGTCTGACTTGCGGGTGTAGTCTAGTGCAATATCTTCTGGTATGAGCTGCAGCAGTACTGGGCATAGCAGGCAGCCATATGTGTCGCTGTGAACCCCTAAGGATTCTAGACTTCGGATCTGTATTTCACATTCATCGTACAGGTGTCTGAGAGCTACAGCGTCTGATGATCTTTTCACAGGAGCCAAGTTCAGCAGTCTGGACATATGTGCACTTATTACAATGTCCTTTCTTCCAAAACGGCTCTGAAGCAGTTGTACTGCAGCATCATAATTATCATCCGTCATAGTTAGTCCTGCCACAGATCTTGCAGCAGCTCCGGTCAGATAGGATCTCAGGTAAGTGAACTTTTCCCTTTTACACAGTGTGTCGTTGTCGTGGATAGCTGTTTCATATTGTGACCAGAATTCTTGCCACTGGCTTATTTCTCCGCCGTATTTTTCTATCACCAACTTAGGCAGTTTGACAGTGTGCTTATTCAGCGATCGGACTGAACTTGAATTTGCATCGCTCACCCGCACACTCACAGCTTCCTCTGCCCTCTGAATGGATCTTTTGGCGCGGGTTTTCAATGTGAGGATGCGGTCCTGGTATTCCTGAGCGGTTGCAATCTCTGACTCAAGCGCATCCGTCTCCGTTTCGTCTTCAATGCCTTTGTCTAAGTCGAATAAACTTTCTTCTCTCGTCGACAATAGTGTTAACAGCTCACGGAGTCTCTCACAGTCTGGCACATCTTCTCTCACCTCTTCTTCAATGTGAGTTAACAGCTTCGTTGTCGAGGTGCGTATTGTTTTACGCTTCTTTTTCATCCGTTCAAATTGTGTGGCCATCTCTCCAGCTAGTGTTAGCTTTAGCGTTAGCTTCCAACTTCGTCGTAGTTTAAAGTCTCACTGTCTTGACTTCCCGGGTTTCGGCACCAAAATGTTGTGAAGTGGAGCTTCTAATCACGACCAAGACACGTCTGGTTTGAACGGAACACGTTTACTTGTCGAACTGCAGTATTACAACTGTTACAGTAAACTGAGCGCACTCTTGCACCCGACATATATAGTTTTTTCTACTATCACCATCAGTTAGCATTGTTGGGGTCTGGCGGCCACCTACTGGCTGGCTAAGCTCCTCACATGCTCAGTCCTCCTTTCCAAAACCCGACATGGAGCCAGAGCAAACTCTGGCATGGAGTCAGTGAAACATCTGACCTGAACTCTGATCCCTGCCCCCTTCGGCCTAACCCCCTCCTTTCACAGCTGAGGCGGACACGCCATTCGCCGACAGCCAGTCTCCCGCTGAGCGGGCAGACTGGTTATAACCCAGTGCACAACGAAATCGCCATCTTCGCTCGGACTCCCTGTCCTGGCTATAGAAGACACCAGCCTCCTAACTCCAGCATCGCGCTGGCGACGGAAGCCACGAGGAACCCGCGGCCTGCAAAGCCTCACCCTCACCAAACCCTATCAGGTCACAGAGCTATCTTCGCTGGCCGAAGTAGCCGTGCTTTCTTTTTGAGTCAAGGCCCTCTCACTCCACCGGGACGAATCTCTTCCACGATTCCTCCCCGTGTTGTTTTCTTTTTGTGCACATTCCGGCAAAGCAGCAGCTGAAAAACTCGCTCCTTCCCGACGATTTTCCGGCGAGACGCACGGACCACACGTCGTCTCAAACCCGATGTTAAATCATCCTCTCTGCAGCGAGGATTGATCATGTCCTGCGCCCGCTTCAGAACGAGCCGCGTCAACGGACCGAAACAGTCGCCGCTTAAACAGCCGCGCTGACCGGCAAGCAGCCCCACTTTTTCCCCCGGGACAAAGGAGTCACAATTCACACTCTCCCCGCCGCAAAGAAGCGTCTCCAAAGTAAGGTCATTGGTATCTGGGCTAGCTTAGCTTAAATTAACTTAAAGTTCATTCAAGTTAATTCATGTATATGTTGATATTCCCGTGTTTTTGCGTGTTTCGTTACTATTGCGTAATATCAAGGTATTGCGCAACACCCAGCGGACCCCAGCTCCGCTCCACTGTACATTGCCCGTATTCTGTTCGCGTTAAAGACACCGTCACAGTATACGGAGGTAAATACACAAACATCACGGACCAGAGAAGCTCCGTTTGTATTGTGTATTAACTGCATTGACTGTTTTCTTTGGGATTATTTTCATTCATTTGTAGTCAACTTTGTGTGATATTAACTCGACTCTGTGAGTGAGCGGAGGGCCGTGTTCATCACTGCGTAAGCTGCCGACAGTTCAAGACGACAACGGTATGCTTGCGCAGGATAGAATAACGTACTTATGCTCCTCAGGATATCGCAGCAGAAGTTTGATTTATGTTGACTTACGATTTCTCTCTCCCTTTTCTTGGCTCACCCTCCTGCCAACACAGCAGGAGGTGACCCCCACTCTCTCTCTCTCTCTCTCGTAAACGCACGCACATAGTCTAACCCCTGGGGGAAACCCCGTTCAATCGATTGCCTATTGTCACGACGCACGTGGCCACACATGCTCACACACAGCTACCCCCCCTTCCTCCGCCAGTTTGTCCAAGTCACTCGACTAGGCCATCTAGTGGTGGTTCAACAGTAGCATCTTAAGGCCCATCCCCCAGTTTGTCTAAGTCCCTCGACTACGCCATCTGGTGGTGTTCAGCGGTAGAACTCAGCCCTCTCCCTCCTGACCCTCCAGTCTCACCCCCCTTCTGCTAGTTTGGCTAGCGGCCATCTTTGTAGTCTTTGACTGTGAGTGTTAAGGGTCCTCACCCCCCTTCCTTTTATACACACACACACACACACACATACACATACACACATACTTATATACACACCCTCCTCCCCATTTCATTCATTTCTTTAGATATTAGGTACATAAAATAGTATGATGGCGTTTGTTGATTGTGATATTAATTGATCTGATCTTTTATTATTCTAATTTAATAAACTCTATTATACTTTAAAGAGCAGTCGTCTGTGATTAATGGTGCATATGTAATGTGATGACTGCATGTAGTAGTCTGCGCTCGGACTCAAACCGTCACTGTCACTGATGAGTGACTACTAATTATGAGACTTAGTTTTATCGTTTGGTTATCGGTCCCTGTCCGCAGGGTGGTGCCCCGTTATTATTAATAATCATTAATAATTGTTATTCACATTAATAATTCTATTGATGTCAAGAATTCAGTTTCTTAAAAGCTGATAACTCAAACACGCCCCCTATTGATCCCAACAGCATCAATAACACACGTACCATGCCTCTTCTAGCTCTTCACAGTAAAAGCACTTCCGGTTTCATGCTCTTCACAATAAAAGCTAACACGCAACTCAAACAATTTACAACATGTGCACCAGCGATTCCATTCTAAACGCACTTCAAGTGTCTCATGCGCAGACCGCTGTCCATGGTGCTGAATGATTTACACCACAGTCTCTTCTTATATCTCCCAGCTGGCCTGGGAACGCCTCGGGATCCCCCAGTATGAGCTGGAACATGTTGCAGGTAAGAGGGAAGTCTGGGTCAGCCTGCCTGGCCTGCTGCCACCGCGACCCGACCCCGGATAAGCGGAGGAAAATGGATGGATAAGTCTTAATTATGAGATAGTATCTCACTATAATGACATACAGGATCTTTATGTTTTCCTCACAGTTTCCACACATACCATCTGAACACCAATTGAGGATACTTGTGCAGCAGGGAGGCACAAAATAGAGCACGTAATTAAGTGTTATATCTGCAAAAATATATAAAAGACAATGTGAAATTGTATTGCTTCCATTTTTAAACTTTTATTGATCATTTACAGTAGGATCTGTGATGTAACACAACAAAAGTTCACTTAGTGTACAGCAACAGTTTCAGTTTTCTTTCATTTTAATTCCTTTTGCTTCCTTTTATACAATTTCTTCATGTTTCCCATAATCTAGCATCTAAACTGGAGACCAGTGTAATGATTCCAATTTCTATTTAAAGCATATGTGATAAATTGGTGCAATTTTAAAGTTAGTTTCACTTAAACATTTTGAGCATTGCTCCCATGGATACTAAATATAACCCAGCAGTGTAAGAAATAAAATGCAGTAGTAAAATGCAGAAATGCAGGAAATTGATTAATAACCTTGAATCTTCAATTCAAGGCAGCAGCAAACAGAAAAGTCTTCAATCTTGATTTAAATGAGCTGAGGGTCTCAGCAGACCTGCAGCTTTCTGGGACTTTGTTCCAGATATGTGGAGCAGAAAAACTGAACGCTGCTTCTCCATGTTTAGTTCTGACTCTGGGAACAGAAAGTAGACCGGTCCCAGATGACCTGAGGGGTCATAAGGGAGTCCTAGTTGGAGTTTGGTGGAGACCTTTGTTACATGTGATTCTCCGTCTCATTTCCTGTCTATAATAAAGGCATGAAACACCCAAAAATACTTAAAACTAGAATTACGGCCTTGGTTATTCAAGATGTGGTTTAAATTCACATCTCACCAAAATGTCATCATTTTATTCTATTAGACATATGTGTGAAATGAGCATATTCATTCCTGAGTTATGGCCAAAATACATGTTTTGTGAGGTCACAGTGACTTTCGACTACCAAATTGTAATCAGTTCAGATTCTAAGTGGATGTTTTGTGACCAATTTGAAGAAATTCCTGAGATATTGTGTTCAGGAGAATGACACACGCAAGGTCACAGTGACCTTGACACTTATTGAGTGTCTGAAAGAGAGAAAAGAGAAGCGGAAAGTGACAACAATATTGCGATTTTGGTCAATTCTGTATTCTTTAAACTACCTTTCACTCTCAACATTTAATATCGTCTCTGTTAGTGATTGATGACCTCGGTGTTGTCTCGTCATCGTCAATTCAAAAACAGGTCGTTAGTGAAATTGTTTTCATAGTTTTAACACACACACACACACACACACCTACACACACACACACACACACACACACACACACACACACACACACACACACACACACACACACACACACACACTACTGCGTGCTGTCCTCTGGTAGAAGTCCACTCTCTCTGAACACAGTATTGACGTTAGGTAGGAAGCGGGCGCTGTAGCTCAGCAGTCGGCCGTCATAAATGCTAAAGGAGGGATAAAGAGGAGCACATCCCTTTTCCAAGTTTGAAATAAAGATTCACACAAGATCACATTTTCAGAGTCATTATTGTTGATACACATTGTTTTATAATCATTTTTACATTTATTTCACACTAATACAATGTTTTTGTGAAGTTGTTGGTTGACCATAAATGATACACTCCCTTTGTACTGTTCCAGTTTTTATACATGAATTTGTTTCTTAGAAGTCAGGGATACTGTTGCTGAACTGGAAAATCTGAAATCTGAAACCAAATATTGTCTGAGCCTGTTCTACAGAGTCGAATTTCCCCACTGTGGGAACACATTTGACCATTAAACTTAATTTTCACTGTCCCACTTTACTTGTATGCGACTGTCATGAGGCTCTGCTGGAAGCTTTAAGGTCTAAACGTGCGTTACCTTCTGAAAAAGGGGAACTTTTCTCTCTGTGGAACTGAGACAATCATCGTCCAATCACACTCAAATTTGTGTCACATGCACGACGCAACATAGCAGCATCTAACAAAAACCACACCCGTTCCCCATAATGCACAGACATACACACACAAAGAGAGCGTGTACGTCACTACAGCTTCCACTAGATGGCAGCACGTCTCTACCTCGCTTCTTGCCCCAGGATCTTTACCTCTCCTCAATTGTCATTCGTGCTCAAATAATAAATAAATGTACTCTGCAATTAGAGACGCTCTGTCATTATGAAGAAAACTAAAGTATGACTAACATTCAAGTGACCATCTGTAACATTTATGCTATTTGCCAAACTGTCATTTAAGACCTTGTGTAACATGCTACAACTGTCGTCAAGTTTAGAAACTTTTGAATGTATTTTGTTGTATGGAAACTTAACTTTTACGTTGTTACAGAAGGTACTACACTAAAATGATTAATTTTCATTTGCTCTCAGCAAAGTCTTTGTTCTGATTGGATCCCAGCGGGTATCAGGAGAGATTTTCTGACAGCTCATTATCTCACGTTAGTGAACTGCTTGCTGAAATGACTTAATTCCATGCTTCAAATGACTAGCGTAGCAGTAAGTGCTGACGGGACTGGCTGTGTTTATTCTTCTTCTGGGGTGAGTTCATGGCACCTGACAGTTATAATATAGTGTGTATTACAGTTTTTAAAGGTGCTTACCATTTAAGCGACAGGTGGCAAAATCCACCGTCCTCGTTCCGTGTTACAAAGTTTATCTGAAGCTCACGTGAGACGTCAGCAGTCTCTGTTCAAGTGGGCATCATCCAAACGTAGTCCTGAATTGGCCTCTTTGCGTTGCTGTCTCTCCGCTGCAGTCTATAAGGAAACACTGCCCGTGGAAACACAAACAGGGAGTTATGGCTGAACAACATTTATTTTGGAAGATACCTACTTGATTAAATCCCACCAATTACGTCCAATTTGTTTCTTGCAAACATATTTATAAGCAGAAAGGAGACTGTGGAGGAGTGTTTCGCTGCTCCTTTGAGTACTAACTTGACTATGATTTTACAGTGACTCTCTAACTGGTGCTGCCACGGTGTTTATGGTCACTGTGAAAACTGCCTCGCCTCCAGATGTCAAGTGTGTACGTGCGCCACGTTGTGCGTGGGCACTGTGTTCCCGTGAAATGTGCTGGATGTGACACAAAGTGATTGTCAGAAGCAGCGGTATTACTTCACTGCTCCTCTGCTGCAGGAGGTTCCCAGTGAGACTGAGGCCATATCCACATTAGTCTGTGTCTCGTTGGATGCAGAGTTCTCAAATAGAACCGATCTCCGTCCACGCGGGAGTTTTCAGCATTATTCGCAAGTTGATCTGCATCCACACGGCAGCCGTCGAAGGCGGACAGCACATGACCATTAACGTACACTGGGCATGCGCGTGATGGTGTAAACAGGAAGTGGATTGCTTGCTTAGTTAAAAAAAAAATATGACAGAGCAATAAAGTAGTCTTTAATAATGAAAGGTTGTATTTTATACTTAAGATCTTCCTCTATAAACTCAAACAGACACAGTTTTATTTTTCAGACGTAGTTACAGCGCTGCGGGTCTGTCTGTCTATCTCTCTCTCTCTCTCTCTCTCTCTCTCTCTCTCTCTCTCACATCAACTTTACTTTAAAATCAACACTTACACGGAAACGTTTACTCGATTATGGTCCATAAATGTGGTCAACACACGTCGATCACTCGCTTCCATGTGTTGTTGTCTGTTGTTGCCATGGGGCTGATGAATGTAACGTTAGCTCCATCGGGGTATTACTTCATGAAATACGGCATCAGGGGATAAACTGGGTCACCCAGCAGAAAAAACAGGGACATCATCTTCGCCCTCTATCAATTATTTAGGGCATTTGCTCCATCTTTTAGGGCACAACATCATGCAACAGGTCCGACTCGCTAGCTTCTAAGCTAATTTTAACATTACCGCCAATGGGGAAATGCTAACCGCGATTAGCATTAGCGAATATAGTATATCTTCGTACATATTTTCATAAAGAAATACTTGCAGACTAAGGTCTCTCAAGGCTTCCATGTCATCTCAAGGCTCGCCTCCTCCGCATGTAGGCATTAGCAGCATTGTAAAATGACGAATTTAACTCCACAATGGAGTGGTCTCACTGACGTCACGATCTCCTTAGATACAAGGTCTGTCCGCCATGTTGGAGTACATACAGATGCACCATGGCGACGAGTAAACAAGGAAGTGCGGCGAAAATACCATACTTTAAATCACTGGATAGTGCATCAAAGGTTCGGTACCTGGCGAAATTGAAGGTTATTGGTAATTTGGATCCATATACGATGAGTGCAGATAGTTTCAGTGCCGATCAGTGGCGGCTGGTCAAGAGAGGGCAATGGGGCATTGCCCCACCATGAGCCACACGAAAAAAAAAAATTAAAAAAAATTATAATAATCATAAATTATACAAATTGTCAATATTTGTGTTTTTTAACTATGGAATGTACCCAGTAATGTGTGTACAATATGATATCTGCGCAAAATATATGCTTTTCCTGCTCGTCCTCTCCCCCTGTGTGCTCGTCTGCTCGTGCTCTCTGCCTGTGTGCACGACACGTCTGAGAACGCGCAGCGAGGGGGGCTTGATCGTTTTTGCCCAAAAGAGACGGGTCTATGAAGCCGTTTAGCCAATTGCTGATTCAAGATATAAATGAGTGACATACAATTTAGCCAATCAGCGCCCTCAAATAGATTCAGCTGTGGGCAAGAACGATCAAGCCCCGGAGCTGCGCGTTCTCGTCAGGAGAAGTCTCGACAGGCGCCCGTGCCAGCGCGACCACTCCTCCTCCAAGACCCGTTTGAGAGGAGAACTTTGGCAGCGATTCTGCAGCCAAAGAGCTGATATCAGATCAGCCTGACCTCACAACCAGACAGCAGACTACATGCGAAGCTTCACTACTTCGTACAAGTCAGTCAATCAACTTCCTTTCTTCCAAAAAGTACGCTGATTACTTCGACATACCATACGTATCCACAGGCAGGGGCGGACTGGCCATCGGGGATACCGGGGGAATCCCCGGTAGGCCGACGGGACTATATTATATGCTTCACAGAACACGTTCAATTTACTCTAATACCGAAAGTCAATAATCAGTGAAAACTGTATCAACAGTATAAACTGACATTATACTACTCCTCGCGATCCGAGGACGCGATAGCACTGCTGGACACTACGGTGCTTTTAAAAACGTTTCTCCATAACCGCGGTCTGCGCCGTGCGGTCGTGCCGGGCGTCTGTCGGGGCGGGGCCGGCGGAGGTGCGAATGGCCACCGTAGACTGGCGAAATACATGCCGTGTATTGAGTGGGCAGCGCGCCGTGTATTGAGTGGGCCGGTCTGACAGTAACTCCCAGGCCACTTTTTTCCCCCTAAATTAACAGTGAAAACTCATCATAGCTTAATTTAACATCAGTATTCATAATTACACTTCATGTTTACTTCTCCTGATCTTTACCTCCTATAACAAGGTCCATAGGGGCATCTCAATAAATAAACATGTTATATTATATTGTATTATATTATATAAGTGTTATTTACTGCTTTTTTCATGGTGGAATAAATGTTAAATATTTAACTGCCAAGTAATAATGCGTGTTTGATGGTAAATTTTTTTTGCATGAAATCATACTGGGATGTTTGCTGAAATTGATAGGATGGCCCTCCCTAGAAAATTTTCCACCAGCCGCCACTGGTGCCGATGCTACTTATCTTCCATCGGTAAACTACGCCAACATCTACACGTATCTCGTGAACACCCCCAGTCCTTACACAAAAGACGAGTTGGAGTGCTACAAAGGGCTCGACGCTTATAATCAGTTTGTCAGTGGATGGGTCCGAGACGTTAAAGCAACGGTCGTCGAGAATTCTCATTTCGTCATTGGAAGGGTAAATATATACAGATCTGGTCAGATATTTAGCAATATTCAATGTTTACTCAGTGCAAACAGACACATGTGTTTGTGTACATTGTACATGCATGTCATTGTGTGCTTGTGTGTAGGAATTAACTTTAAACTAACCCCTAACTTCATCTCCCCCCCCCCACACACACATACATATATATATATATATGTACGTGTGTGTGTGGGGGGGGGAGATGAAGTTAGGGGTTAGTTTAAAGTTAATTCCTACAGGCTACACACATGCACATAATGACTATATATTATCAGGGGTGTGGATATCTAGAAAATTAATTTAAGATTCCCATGTTCTATCGACTTACCTTCAAACGTGTTACGAAAGGCAAGTGGCTCTGCCCTGACTGTAGAAAACAATCTAAAAAGAAGCCTCGTAAAACTAACAAGTGATATATGTAGTAGCTGTGTTAGCAATATTCAATGTTTACTCAGTGTAATACAACATACATGTATGTGGATTGATTGGCAGAAACAAAAAACAATAAAATACACTGTACAAGTTGGGAATGTATGTAGTTTTACTTTCACAATTATTCCAGTACAAAATACTTGAGCTTGGTATGTTAGAAGAAACATGCTGACTCAAACACTGATGTATATTTACAGAAGTCTATGGCACATACATTTAGAGTGAGTGACAGTGTCGAATATTCACCATTCACACATTGCAGTATCCCATATGTCATACAGTACTACACATAACCTGTCCAACATCACTCTCGGAACTACTCTCAGTTTGCATTGCTGCAATCGTGGCCCCACCGAGGTCTGTCTGGCTGGCTTGGTTATTCTTATCCTCATCCTCATCCTCTGCTGCTGGTGGACTGTCATATGCATGATCTGACGTTAAACTCATATCATGCGATGCTGAAGCTGCATCTATGTGTTTCGCCTGTTGTACACGCTCGACACGTCTCTGGTACCGACTGCTGTCACGGGCCGATGAAGCTTCGGTAACCTTCTCATGTCCAAGTTTTAGAGACGGAGACCAATCTGGATTATCGGCATCTTGGAGAGTAGAGGGTTTACCTGAAACAGTTTGTAATAAACATTGAAATACAATTTTACCGAAGTAGTCTTATCGGATTAATTTATATTTCCTTTATTAAATACTGTTCACAAACGAATTAGTAAATAAAATCACTTACCGCTTATAAAGTGATCCGCACATACTCTAGTGTACGCCAAATTCGATTCCTTTATCTCGAGAGATGCGTGCCAGCCATTTCTCGCGACGTCGCTTGGATAGCTCCTTCGTGTCATTTCCTTGATGTGTAATGACCGCTGGCAAACGAAAGAATGACTTGTCTCTATCACCTCTGCTGCCACAACCAAAGACGGCACAAAAGTTCACCATGATCAGGTTATGTGACTCAGTCGTGCACGCCAGCAGCTTTGTGTGTAATCCAACATGGCGACAGCAACAACTGTGACGTCACACGAGACCACTCCATAGCTGCTACTACAGACAACAAAGCAAGCAAGGCTCATCCTCCTCCTCCTGTTGAAATTAATCGCTGCTGGTCGCCGGCTGTTTGTTTTCTTCCGGGTACGGGTCACGTGATAGTGAGTGTGACGAATCAGGGACGGAGACGTCATGGCTGGTAATAACCAATCCAGTAGCGAGCACGGGTGCGGGTTCATTTTTTCCTAACAGACATCCGTATCTGACGTCTATACCGAACCAAAACCCTGGAGTTCTCAAATAGCTCCAACCTCGGTGGAGTTCTCAGCTTCCTCTGTTTAGGGCGCCCCAAAACTCTGGCGTGGTGTGGCTGCTCAGTGTAAACGTAGGAAGACTGGATTAGTGTGGATATGGTCTGAACGTGGCCCCGATGCAGACGGAAGCACAACCAGACAGACTGTGGCCAACGAGCGGACTCAATGCAACAAAGGACTGCAATCAGCACTGAGCTAAAAGAAAAGAGAAGTCCAAAATACATGAGAAACACAAAGCAACAGCAAACGGGAACACAGAGGATCGACTCACAGCCTCACAGCACTGAGACTGAGGAATGACTAAAATAAATGTATTCAGGCACCTTTAATTAAAGGCCTGCTACTTTACAGCAGTTGTTCCAAAGCTTTCATCCAGAGTGAAATATCTTGACAACCTTTAGAATTTGTCGGCCAGCTAGAAGGCTCTGGCACGTCAAAGAATATGTCCAACTTGTCAAACTAAAGATCTGATTGGATGAAGACTATGACAATCAACAATATCGTCCCCATTCACTTAAACTGCAAAGGGATTCACTTGTAATTCTGAAGGCCTCCAGGCAGATTGTTTTACCTAGAGACACAGAGGTGAAATCTGATTGGATAAAAGCTCTAGTTAAAACAAGCAGCGCTGGAAGCAGAGCAACTGAGGAAGACAGGAGCAATGAGAAAATAAGATACTGGGAAAACTATTTAGAATACATGTAGTGTATTTATGAAAAATTATTAAATTATAAAATAGCTATAACTTTGTGATTCTGTCAGTGTCTAGGCCTTCTCTGCTGGCCCTGATGGCCCATCACAAAGCTCAAACTCTAAAGACTCAATGCGTCTGCTAAAGTCATATTATGTCTTTCTGGTTGCAGCGAATAACTGACTTTACTGTGAATGTCATAGCTGAAGTTGAGCCGGAGGCTTGCATGGGGTCGATCACACATTGATTCCAGCATCTACTTCAAATTTAACTTCAAAACAACTCTGCTGTTTGATTTGTGGGGGTTTTGAGGACATTTCTAATTAATTTCAGAGACCCCTACACACACACACACACACACACACACACACACACACACACACACACACACACACACACACACACAGCCACTTCTACACATACCTCCATTAAACTTCTCCTCAAACCCATCCGTTCCCTCCTGAGCTACCCGTTAATCAGTAAATCTTTTTTTTTTTCACTCCCCTCTCTCTTGAAGCCCCAACACAAACCTTTTCCTGCTGTGGAACTCCTCCAAATCATTTCATTCACCCATCCCTAACCACACGCACACACACACACACACACACACACACACACACACACACACACACACACACGCACACGCACACACACTCACAGGGAAGCCGCCCCTCACCCTCTCTCCCAGGATGATTCCAGTCCATTCCCATTGAGTTGCATTAGCATACAGATGTTCGATTGAAAAGGGAAAGCAGGGAAACACAAAGGGGCCCGCATGACCAGGAGGGGAGGGAGGGGTCGAGGGGCTGCACAGCGATGGCCCTTAGCCTTTTTAAGGTCTTACACCCACACACACACACACACACACATACACACGAACACAGGTATTGAATGGTAAGTAGCCATGGGGGTTGTGGGAGTCTGCTCCTGCCTCACTCTACTGTTATTCATTCACTAGAGGGGAATCCTCAGCCTGCCCGCAGCTGAATGCCAACACACACACACACACACACACACGTGCATGCACGCACACGCAGAGCAACCTCCTTTGCCTCTGCACTGAGACATAATGCACAAATACATGAACATAAACTTTTTGTCATATTTAATGGGAACACAAACAAGTAGAAGTTCCAGTGTGAGATAAATACTAATTATAATAACTTAGTTGTTGTTTGATGATAGTCATGTATTTTAAATACTGTTAGGTGATTTAGGAGGGACAGCAGGTTCCAGTCTGATTTCAGTAGAATTTTGAGGTATTTGTACCTACATTTTATTACACTTCATCTCACGATTGTTTTTGTATTTTTTACTCCATTATATGTTCTTGAAAGCCGCAGTTCCTTTGCAGATGAAGAGTTGACAAAAAAACTGCATTATAAGTTTATAAAATACAGTTTGTTGCAACAGTCATAACTTCCCTCGTTATTTTAACCCAAACCACAGTCTGTTCCGAAACCTAACCAAGTACTTTATTGCTGAAACACTGTGGGGGATTGTGTGCTGCACGCTTGTGTTGCTGGACATTTGTAGGGAAACTTTTCGTAAGATCTCATATGAACCGTTGTATGAGGATACGTTGCAACAGTAGATCCAATTAACTCCACCTCAAACAGCTACATTAAAATTGAGGTTTTTACACACACACACACACACACATACACACACACACACACACACACACGCACACACACACACACACGAGCACACAGGGGAGGACGTCAACTTCTGCTCCACTTTGTGTGAATAGATGGAAATCAGTCACAAGTATCTCTGTGCCCCATTGTGTGCTTGGAAGTCTTTGTTCGAGCATCTGTTGCCCAAACATTCTCCTCAGTGTCACTCACTCTAAATTGGTCTGTTCAGACGAGTTGCAACAAAACTCACTCCTCTCCCCCCCCCCCCCCCCCCCCACACACACACACAGAGGGGAGGGCTGGGAGATTCCCTGAACGCAAGTAAGAGAAAGAATTAATCTTTGTCCCCTTTGTGCATCAATGAGACACAGATGATCGTAAAGGCCCGAGAAGCAGTGGCAGCAATTTAGAGTGATGCTCGTGGGAACACACCGCTGAAAAGCAACATTTGTGTTGTTTCGTTCTTGTTAACAAAGATGTCCTAACGTTTATAACACTTACAAGGAATCCGACTCCTGTCACTTGCATTTATTCTTTTACAGTAAAACAAAACAAATACTGTCGATCTAAGTCATTTATTGCAGTTAGGACTTAAAGAGTAGAAGAAGAGCGAACTGAGCAAGTCGGAAGACAAATTAAGTTTCCACTAAAATCAATGAATTCTGAGAAGAGTTTAATTCTGAAAGCTACACTTCTGATGTTCCTGCATCCTCTCATATTCTGGATATTCCTCTATGTTATACAGAGAGAATAACTGCCTCTAACTGCACTGCTGAGTCAGGGTTCTGATCATTTCCCCCAGAGTCATGCGGCACGATGTTAAAGACAACTGAATGAAAATGTAAGAGCTAAGGAACATTGTACTGTAGAGAGGAGAGTGAGCAGGGGGGGACTAATGCTCTGCTTCAGCATGGACAGGGGGAAACACTCTGTGTGGTTGATGTGGATCAGAATTAGAGCTGTCTGACTGTCAGTGTTGGAGTTTATTCTTTTGTACAGTTGTGTTGCATGCTATTTTGCTGAAGTTTGATTCAGTTATTTTACTCATAAGTTACTCAAGATAAGAATTACCTAATTTACAGGACAACATCCTTGATATAATCAAGTAACTACACACTTCCTGTGCACCACACAACGAAATGAGATGACGGTGCAATGAGATACAAGACAGCCGAGCACTTGCTTTTCAAAGACTTTTATTTTGAAATAAAAGGGGACAATATATTAAGATGGCGAGCTAGGATATCAACATAACCCATGGAATGTAAACAATAAATGCATTTAAATTATGTAAAAAAACAAACATGTCAAACATCACAATATAGGTTTCGCTTCGAAAAACAAAAAAATAAATAAGGCTTTAAGTTAACAAAAGTTACAAAAAAAATGGCTTGCTGCCGGGTCAAGCTAACGATAAGCTACAGCAAGGAGAAGCGTCTCCGGACTCCCCGAGGCAGCCTGAGTTGACTTCATGGCGAAAAACAAGCAATGGCGATCTTGCCTGGTTTCATTTGAACTCGCTTGATTTAACCTTCCACTCGGAGAGTTAGCTAGCTAGCTAGCGTGCAACAGAGGTGGACCTACAAACACATTGTCATCGAGGCAACTCCGATAGATACAAATGAACTATAAACAAAGGTCACCTGTCAACAAGAAGACAGCGCACAGGGATTTACACACACAACGACCACAACCGAATTTTCTAACATTAACATTTCATTTGATAGCTGCGTAGCTGTCGACCATTACACGTTTCTATTGGCTGCTGTGGCGAACCCCTCTTCCCCCACCGCTTTGCTTTGTATTTAGATAACAGCGCTGAACAAAGAGGTTATTACAGTCAGAGGTGTGAGGCTTCATGGAGAGGAGAGTAGACTCGCTCGATGCTCACAACGACAGCAGACAGTGTTGCTCGTGCCACCGACGGAGGGCCCTGCAGACGGCCGACTCGTGGAGCTGCTTCCGCTGTGAGAACCCAGCAAGTCCTGATTTCTGCCAGGCCTATTAGCCAATAAGGCAACATACGTACATATAGAATGCCAAAAATGTTTTTCTTCCTCCTCTTCCCCCTCCTCTCCGCGAGCCTTCTTAAAGCTACTGGATAGCATACAAACCAAGCAGATGGACATCATGAATGCATAAGTGATGCATCATTTCTCTGGTATTATAAAAAACAATGCATAAGACACAACCACAAAGCAAACTCAACGAATTATACAAAAAAAAGCAATAAATAAGTCTATGAAAGTGTTAAGCTATAATCCGAATGGTTAAAGACTAGGCTATAGGCGTTAATAGTACTAGCAGCAGGTTAGGGGGAAGTCTAACATCAGCTTTGGTAACTAGAGAGTCAGTGGGTCGTCTACACTTTGAAAAGGCAGTGAAGCTGAATCCTTACCAGGCAGTAAAAATGGCCGACCAATACAATCATGTAGCCACGGCCATACAACCAATCAATGAATCAATCAATAAGAGGTTGGTTTACACACTTGGAGAGCCCTAATATCAGTGGAGAAGTGCTGCAGGCTGGCGTCACTATAAACTGTACAGAGTACAAATAAGATCTGTTCAAAAAACAACATTGCTATAGTGAAAAAAAAAAAAAGTGGATAGCACACCAGGACCAAACAGCATTCATCTTAAAAATCCTTTTTAAATCAGGGTAAAGGAACGTTCTCACACAGCAGGAATAGCATATGGGCTAAAATATCGAGCTATGTGAAGTACCCTCAAAGTATTCTCTAACAAACGGGTATACAACAGTATACAGCA
The DNA here is from genome assembly GCA_028022725.1 of Lycodopsis pacificus. Classification (NCBI taxonomy): domain Eukaryota; kingdom Metazoa; phylum Chordata; class Actinopteri; order Perciformes; family Zoarcidae; genus Lycodopsis; species Lycodopsis pacificus. The sequence goes on from CM051696.1 coordinate 2,180,572, forward strand.
GTAACAATGGCATAAAAGACAACTTCATAAAAATAACAATAAAACAAAAAAGAAACACAAAAGAAGTCAGCTAAAACTGGACAAACACTGAGCAGCGCTACAACTGCTTGGATGAGGAATGCAATATGCACAAAGTTAGGTACGTTCACCAGGCTAGATTTAGGGAGGAGCTGAATACCTAATGTTTTTAACCCTTTAGGACTTGTATCTTGTATCTTGTTTTTGGACCGGACACAAAACCCGAGGTCAGATCCTTGTCACATTGAATAAAACAATTAGACTGTCTACCCCCCGATGAAATCCAGACCTACAGTAAAACCCTTCCCTACTCGTCTGTGACAGACAGCCGGCTGAAGATGGGGAGGCGTCTGCCCTCGAAGCTCGGCGACTCTGTGCCGCTGGAGGAAGAGCTGAGGGAGCAGGAGGAGGTGTAGCCTTCCTCAGAGAGGGAGTCCGCCGACGAGCAGCGCTGGAGGCCGGCAAGGCCGTTCAGGGAGACCGGCAGCTGCTGGGGGAGGTGGTATGCGAGGTTCAGGTTTTTGGAGGCGAAAGCGGAGGCGGGACACCTGCTGCCGACAGAATCGTTCACTGCGTAGAATCGCAGAGCCAAATCGCCGGCGTCTGAAGCCAGGTCGGGGATCCCGGAGAAAGGGTAGGGGCAATGCTTCAGGGCCCCCGGCTCAGGGAAGAGAGGTGAGAGGAGCTCCGGGCTCCCTGTGGAGGACAGAGGGGGGGAGACGGAGGAGGCCCGGGTGAAGAGGAGGGAGGAAGGCTGCAACTCCTCAACTGGTTGGAAAGTCTGCAGAGAGGAGGAGAACCCTGCGAAGCTGAGGCTGTGGCGCAGCAGAGGAGGCCTCATCTTCTGCTTCTGTGGAGGTGCGCCGGCGTTGCCGTCGAGCATCTCGTCTGCGTTGTGGATGAAGTGGCAGCGGGCCCCGTACGGGCAGAAGCCTATCGTGTGGAAAGTGCGGCACGGCTCCGTCTTGTACTTGGGGTGCCTGCTGAGGCCTCTCATCTCATCCATGCCGTGGGCGAACTGGCACTTGGCGCCGTACTTGCAGGTCCCGCTCTCCTCGTAGGTGCGGCAGAGTTCGGTCTTGTACCGGGTGGAGATGTGAGGCGAGGGGGCCAGGGGTCTGGAGGCCAAGGGGGAGGCGATGGAGGAGAGGGAGGCGTTGCTGAAAGAGAAGCCCGGTGGTGGGAGCAGCAGTTTTGGGGACAGGTTAGCCATCTGGTCCTCTCTGCCTCCCGAGCTGCTGACGTTGCCCTCGATCATGCTGACCGAGCGGTCGACCCTGAAGGGGATGTGGCTGAGCGTGGAGCGGGGAAGCTGACTTTCCCCCCAGTTGAGCCCCCAGCCAGCTGCTCCGTCGGTCACCTCAGAGCTGCTGCCACTGCTGCTGCTGTTGTTGAACTTGGAGTTGGGGAGGGTCACGGGGCACAGAGAATGGCGACGCTGGAAGCCCAGGACCCTCTGACTGTGCTGCTGCCGTTGCGGCTGCGAGCCGGTTGACGAGCCATCTGTCGCCTCCAGGCCACGGAAATTCTGTCACAGAAAAGGAGAGAGGACAAGAATAGATGTTACTGGAGCACTGGAGCGAGACTGGCTCGGCCAAGTCGAGCTGAAAGGAGATTTTAAAGCTGCACCTAAAGCAACCAGACTATGTTTTAATGTTGAGACTGCAGTAAATCAGGCCTCATAACAGGTTCATTCTCAGTTTCATGGGCTTAACTGGATTGCAAAGTATACCCATGCACAAAGACAAAAACCCATCACTTCCCATGAAGCATTTTATTGTGTTGTAGTTTCCAACATTGTGGTTGTTTGTTCTTTTCAGATAATGAAAGAAAACCACATGCTAGTTTTTAACCCAAAAAACATATGTGAAACTACAAAACCTTTCTTGTGGTTTCAAACTTGTTGTTTAGTAAATCCTATTAAAACAAATCCCCCATCCAAGAATTCAACTTTTCTTCTTGTGATGTATGCAATAGTTTAAAGCCCTGAATCAAAATAATAAAAAAGACATTTACCAACTGAAAACAATGAAATTAATGATTGCATTATTATAATGAGGCCATAGTTACATCCAGAAAAACAATTGTTAAATAAGTCTTAGTTTATGCATTTCATTATGTTTTTGAGAATTGAGAGCCATCAGATGTTGGCAGTTAAGTATAAAAGGTTGAAATTGTCTTTGGTTGCTCTCACCTTGAAGAACTCCTCATCCAGTTCCAGGAAGGGCGTTAGAAAGTCGGAGGGCATGGTTGGCTCCGCCGTCCACGGCAAGTGAAGGAGTTGTGCGTCTGGTCCCACAGTGGAGGAAGGCTGGGGAGGTCACAGTGGAGGTCTTTGGGGAGCGGAGATGGCAGAAAAAAAGGGAAAACCTCAGATATCTAAGTTTGGCCCTCTGATGGTCAAGAAACTGCTCGTCCCAGGAGTTGAAAGAGGTTTTTAGGGGGAAAGGAAGCGGTGAGAAAGGAAGGAGTAGTCAGGTCCGTAGAGAAGGAGACAGAGAGTTGGGAGACAGAGAGTTGGGAGAGAGAGAGAGCAACGTGACCCCCTCGGAGGAAAGTTACTCAGCCATCTGTTGGAATCCGCTTAAATAGTTGGGGAAACCCACCAGTACACACCCGCCCCCCCCTGCCTGTGTTCCTCAGGGGGCAGGGCAGGGAGTGTGTGTTAATGTGTGTGTGCTGGGGGGGGGGATGGGGTCCTGCATCGTATTGGTGTGCTGGGGGGCAGGGTGGGCACAGAAAGAAGAGGAGGGAGTTGAATGAAGCCACTTTTCTACCCATTCATTACCAAAGCCTTAAAGATGCATTCTTCTTCTTTTTTAACCGGCCGTCCCCTCACTTTGTTTAGGATCGATGCAGCTAAGGAGATAATGCCTAGTGTTGCACATACCAAAACACATTTAATGTCATGAGTGGAGTAAACATATAGAGCAAATTGGTTAAAAGTGTATTTGACATAAAATGAGTCACAATATTTACATGTCCGGTTTATTCCTCCGGATTTTGTCATCTACACTGCGTTAAACTGATTAAGTGAGGAAATAAACATGCTGGAAGAATTGTGCAACTTGATCAAGCAGTTGATATGGACAAAATTGTATTTCATCACATGGATTCCTGACAACAATACTTTAGGGCAAGACACTACAAGCAAAACATTGCTTTCATGCACCGGTGGATTTTGTGATTTTGTCCTATTTTGCATATTTTATCTCCTTTCCAATGGAAAGAAAACATCCAAAATACCTATTGCAGTGTTTATTTCACTACTTTGTTTTTTTGCATCTGTAGATTTCTCCTAAATTCACCAAAAGTTAGCACAAGATAAGTAAGTAAGTAAGTAAGTAAGTAGTACGATTTATTTATAAAGAGCTTTTTCCAGACAGAAGTCACAAAGTGCTTAACAGGGCAGGATTATATGCCTCATATGCATATTGAAACATTTCAGAACACTTGTGAAACAAAAAAGTAATTATCTTAATGTAAGTAATGCACAGGGGAAGTTTCATGGCGATATATCTTTCTTTTTTTTAAACCATATTCAATGTCTTCTAAATGAATTTTACAATACATATATTTAATATGTATTGTATATTTCAGTTTTTTCTCAGACTCCCCTTCAGTAGCACATATATACACCAAACTTCACAGTTTCATTCCTATCTATATTATGAAGGTTTCCACAGAAGGGTTTGTTCATAAATCATTCATAGCCTGATTTATACAACATTTTATTCACAAAAACGTGGCAAGAATGGATTTTTTTTTAAAGCTAGTTCACAGCATTTTTTGATTTATGGAATGATAAAAAGAGATTCCCTCTGCAAAAACCTTTAACTCAACAAAATGAAACAAGAATTTTGAACCTGACTTTATCCAATGGAAGTTTCATGGTGGTATCTATTCTTTAAATAGTTGACCTTATTCACCTCTAGTGTCTTTCCCTTAAGAAATCACATCTCAAGAAACCAACAATATGTAGTCTAACTGGACGCATTAAGGTTTCTGCAAGAAACACCAGTTTTAATATTCTGTTCAAGCCATTTTGTTGACACTTTATTCAGTCTCTACTCGATGGAAACGTTGAACTCTAATGCTGCTCACACACCGGGCGCGTTTTTTGATTGACGCGCGTCGAGATTACATACAAAGTCTATGCACAGACGCGATGAGATTAAAAATCGCGGCGCGCCAGTCTCATCGCGTCTGTGCATAGACTTTGTATGTAATCTCGACGCGCGTCAATCAAAAAACGCGCCCGGTGTGTGAGCAGCATAACCCATGGTATCCAGTACTACTTTAGCAGCACACAATCTGAATGGTTTCTTGTGTGTGGAGTTTGTCTTCCATATCACATCAGCTATCGGCTACGGTTTCCTCCCACAGTCATGTCGATTGGAAACTGTAAAATGCCCACAGGTGTAAACGGAGTGTGAATGTGTGAGACTGACAGTCTGATCAAGGCGTACCACACCCGGCTTTGTGAGTAGAGCTTTAGTTCTGAAACATTTCTCAGAGTCAGAGATGCCTTAGAGGTACAACTTATACAATGACAAAGTGATATATGTATTGTGTATGTCAAAGGTATTGTAACAGCACACGAGTTGTCTACATAAGCTGGCATGCTGACCCACAAAGCACAATATAAGCAAGTCTTTTCTTGCTGTATGTAAACTACACTTTTCACCTTTCTCTTTTGTTAACATTTACTTACATATCATGTTGTTCATGCTTCTATCATTCCTACAATATGTGTATGTTTTACAGTGAAAAAGTAAAAATTATAGTAAAGTAGAAAAAATAAAGAAAAATATTAAAATGATTACAAAGAAGGAAGGGTTTTAGAATACCTTTCCAGACTAAATTAATTAACAGGTCACTGCTTCATATTTTACATCCATGTATGTGAGATAAGAACAAGTCCTGACATGTGGGTCAGTGGTCATCCATCCACTCCCTCAGCAGTGACGTTTTCACCGTCACGGTGTTGTTGTGTTCAAATGCAAATGGCGGTCAGCGAGGATGGTTCAAAGCTGGCAGGGTGGAGAAGTGTTGACTGTTCCACAGTCACTCCTGAGACCAAACTGGTTTAAATGGTGTGAACGTGAGATTTATAACTCGGGTCCATGATTGTGCTCCCAGCCACAAAAGTCAGCCACAACTCAAAGGGGCAACCTGTTGGAGACTTGTAGATCTGTCAGTAATACGGTTCCACTGTTTTGGATCAGAGAAATGCGTGGACACGATTGCAGAATGTATACTGTATGCATGACATCTGTAAAAGAGAAGGGATCCTTCAGCCGGGGATTTTCTTATTTAAACCCTCTCAGTGTCTGCTATGTTGAATGTCCACTGTCAAACAACCGTTTAATGATGTCGAAATGCGAAAACCCTTATTTGGCAAGGACATGAACAGAACTATAGATGCAGACGTCTAATCCAAGTCTGGTGCATGCATGGTCACATGGGGAATCGATCGCATTGACAATATTTGCAACAGGAATGTAAATCTGCTCTGCTCTCCCAATTACTTGGGCGGGTGAACATTATCTTTATAAATGGACTCTCTAGATACCCATGGCAGGGTTGTTATAGTTATACCTACCAAAAGTAATGCACTGTCATTCGTATGAGACCCAAAACACCGGACTTTCACCCACTGGACTGAACTGGTTCTTTAAAAGAATGTGTGGTTCCACGAAGAACCATCACCCACTAAAGAACCATTTTATCTGTTGGATGTTTCTACATGTTTGTCATATGATTCTTTGGGATATTAAAGGGTTCTAAATTCATGTTTGAGTTATTGGATGGGGGGGTGGTATAAATGTGCAATTCTTTTTTGAAAAAGGTTCTTTAGAGATCCTTTTTTTAAAGTTCTTCATAGAACTAGACATGATGCCTCAAAGAACCATCTTTTGATGGCTCTTTGAAGCGTTTAAGAAAATGTTTTTTTAAAGAACCTTGGTCTGAAAGGTTCTTTGTGGAAATCGAAATGGGTTTTCTATGGCATGACTCTAAAGAACCATTTTCGGTTCCAGATGCACCTTTATGGAAGTAATTCCACTTCCGTAAATATTGTAACCTAAACAACCATCTTTTACCTAAAGAGAGAAGTTTTATTGCCTCAACCGAACCAAGTTGTTTCCTGTGAAGATAGAAGTTGACTTTGCTGTATGCATGTATCAAGTGAACAATTGAACCACGTTGCTAAACTTACGTAGGGGAACGCTCAAAAAATGAGAAAGAACTTTTTGTACAATTTCAAACAAACCCTTGTTGAACCAGTTTAAACAGACCGTAAATCAAAAGAATCAATTTAAAGCATTGTGCAGCAGTGTTGGAGGTATGGTAACAGAAGCATGTTCAGACTCCAATCATGAGAAATTCAAAATAAACCAGGTAATGTATCTTCCTCATAATAATTGTCCCGTCCAGAGAGTTAAGAGTGATTTGCTTGTTTGTTCTAATCCGGTTGAAGTTCAGGCTCTGACTCGCACTGAGACTCGGTTTGAACTTGTGTTTTGTACCATTTGACACATTTTACAGTGGGAGCGACGATGCATTTCAAACTACTGCTGATCAGTTGTTTGTGTTGTGCATTGTGTCTCTGTATGGACGCTGCAGGGACGTTTCAGACAGTGTTGATGTTGTGGTCGGGTGTTGAGCCGTCACGGAGTCCAGGGCCCCGTGCCACGTAAGTGGTTCAGCAAAGTCGATCAAATGTCCTATTAGCCAGCCTACATTAACGAGATGATTGATGTCAGGCTATCTCGGTTCCTGCAAGGCGGATCCGCTCTCAAACAGTCTCGTTAATTCGAACCAGACGATCGGGATCAGGATGATTGCCCGTGCTCGTCCCACTTAAAAAGGGGGAAGCGTCGATCACCGAAACCATGATCTTCCAACAGTACAATGGAAAATCCACGTAGAGAAAGAGCCTCTTTTTTCTCCGCTGACGAGCAGGAGATGATAATGACCTCATATGAAGACTACAAGACCGTAATCACGGCAAAGTCGAACACCGCCACCGCTGCCAGGGCGAGACAAGCTGCATGGCAAAACATGACAGAGAAGTTAAATGCGTAAGTGTTGGGAAAATGTATCGGCTAATTTGAAGTGTCTCATCACCAGTGGCGGCTGGTCAAGAGAGGGCAATGGGGCATGGCCCCACCATGAGCCACACGAAAATAAAAAAATAAAAAATAAAAAAATAAAAAAATTATAATAATCATAAATTATACAAATTGTCAATATTTGTGTTTTTTAACTATGGAATGTACCCAGTAATGTGTGTACAATATGATATCTGCGCAAAATATATGCTTTTCCTGCTCGTCCTCTCCCCCTGTGTGCTCGTCTGCTCGTGCTCTCTGCCTGTGTGCACGACACGTCTGAGAGCGCGCAGCGCTTGATCGTTTTAGCCCAAAAGAGACGGGTCTATGAAGCCGTTTAGCCAATTGCTGATTCAAGATATAAATGAGTGACATACAATTTAGCCAATCAGCGCCCTCAAATAGATTCAGCTGTGGGCAAGAACGATCAAGCCCCGGAGCTGCGCGTTCTCGTCAGGAGAAGTCTCTACAGGAGCCCGCGCCAGCGCGACCACTCCTCCTCCAAGACCCGTTTGAGAGGAGAACTTTGGCGGCGATTCTGCAGCCAAAGAGCTGATATCAGATCAGCCTGACCTCACAATCAGACAGCAGACTACATGTGAAGCTTCACTACTTCGTACAAGTCAGTCAATCAACTTCCTTTCTTCCTAAAAGTACGCTGATTACTTCGACATACCATACGTATCCACAGGCAGGGGCGGACTGGCCATCGGGGATACCGGGGGAATCCCCGGTAGGCCGACGGGACTATATTATATGCTTCACAGAACACGTTCAATTTACTCTAATACCAAAAGTCAATAATCAGTGAAAACTGTATCAATAGTATAAACTGACATTATACTACTCTTCGCGATCCGAGGACGCCACAGCACGGCTGGACACTACGGTGCTTTTAAAAACTTTTCTCCATAACCACGGTCTGCGCCGTGCGGTCGTGCCGGGCGTCTGTCGGGGCGACGCCGGCGGAGGTGCGAATGGCCGCCGTAGACCGGCGAAATACATGCCGTGTATTGAGTGGGCAGCGCGCCGTGTATTGAGTGGGCAGCGCGCCGTGTATTGAGTGGGCCGGTCTGACAGTAACTCCCGGGCCACTTTTTCCCCCCTAAATTAACAGCGAAAACTTATCATAGCTTAATTTAACATCAGTATTCATAATTACACTTCATGTTTACTTCTCCTGATCTTTACCTCCTATAACAAGATCCATAGGAGCATCTCAATAAATAAACATGTTATATTATATTGTATTGTATTATATAAGTGTTATTTACTGCTTTTTTCATGTTGGAATAAATGTTAAATATTTAACTGCCAAGTAATAATGCGTGTTTGATGCTAAATATTTTTTGCATGAAATCATGCTGGGATGTTTGCTGAAATTGATAGGATGGCCCTCCCTAGAAAATTTTCCACCAGCCGCCACTGCTCATCACCCAAATCAATCAGATCATATGTCGTAACCTGCTGGCAGTAGGCTTCATGGAATGCATCATCGAATGAGATCTTATAGCGAAAATAATTATCTCAACTCTTTCAGAATAAGTAGATAAAAACAAGCCCAAAGAGGATCTAACTAATACTCATTAATATGAGGATATATGTACTGTATGCCCTTATGTATCATGTAGCCTGCTATATATGTGTATATACCTGTGTGTGTGTAGATTATCATATAGAACTAGTTTGAATGTGTGTGTGAGAATCTGTTTATGGGCGGATCAGTATGTGTATTATTCATAATCAGACATTCAATCAATTGAAGCAGTGAAAAGAAATAGTGTGTGATTCTCTCTATTCTCATCATGAGTCCACCTTAATCATGTTCTACAATAATGATGTGCTGGTGTACTAATAACACGTCATGTCATTATGAGTGCTTTAACCCCATGTATGCAACCAGCCATCAAGAGGACATGGGAGCAAACACTAAGCACACACACAATTCAGAATGCTGAGTCAATACAATATGTGCCATGGTAATGTATTGAACACATCCATACATTTATTGAGCGCCAAATAAACTTTACGAACAGCACGGCATGCAGCGGCTTTCCCCTTGTTCTCCGCATCGCCGACACTGTACTAAAATGTAGCACTCGCAGAACAGCGCAAGGCTGCATCCAGTCTGTGGGACAGGCAGTGCTCGGCTGCGGCATGTGGTGTTCAATGTATGGCTCGAGAAGGTATTGTAAATATATGATTCCGTGTCGGCAGAATCGATAGCGCTCATATAGGAAGTCATCATGATGTGATAACGGATCTTGACGATCTTGAAGGACTCTCTCCCTATGAAACGCTAATCTCACTAATATCGCTCCTTGATCTATGGGATCTCTGAGGAAGGGAGCTGCCATTTCTTCCGGGGGAGTGACCAGCTTATCCAGCTACCCTCACTTAGCCTGCGCTGGAGCAGGTTCAAGCTTTTGGATGTGTTGCCATGGTGATTTTGCCGAACTTGCTTCGTGGAACCGACAAGCCTGATCTACGTCATCTTATCCTGAAAAGTATCCGGCTAACTAAGTTAGACACGTACGCGTACACGTACACGGGGCCCAGGAGCCAACAGGGAGGAAGTGTAAACACTGCAGTGTTTACAGTTTGAAGGACTCGGGTGGTAATACTAAAACAATACAATGACATGACACATTAAGCCCCTTTTTTACTGGACAAAAAACCCACTTACACACACTGACATCTGGCTCTTGTCTTCAATGGGAAAGGTGACAATCAACATTCATTCTCCTGGACGAATGACTGTATTTATTGGCTCCAGCTCCGGCTGGCAGTGATGGAAACATGACAAAATCAACAGGGATTTGGACAATAATCACAATCTATTAACCTATAAAACATACATTTATTATGCTCCCTTCAAAGCCACCAGACTCCAATCAGACAACAAAGTCATTTTACCTCGCTGATTATCAAATCACACTTCATTCAGACCTGATAAAAACCTAATGAAGTCAGTCTGTCCACAGTTCCAACGATCACCGACCGTGGCTCGGTCAAAATAAACCCTTAACACACTGAGCTGTTATATGCCCTCCTCAGGGTTGCCAGACTCCACTGACAGAGACAGTAAGTTTATTTCTCTGATAATTGTAAAACACACTTCATTCAAACTAGACAGAAACAAATTAAAACTGACCAAAACTGTCTTAGTAAGTCTTGCCACTGTTCCAACAATCACCAACTCTGGTTTGAAGTTTGAAGTTTGAAGTTTTTTGAAGTTTGAAGACTGAATAAGTAAAGGATACGTAACCACTGCAACATTTTCACAGCCTACTTACCATTTTGTGTGTTTGTGGCGTCGAACGTGACACAACTGAAGAAACAACAACACAGCGAGACATACTTGTTTTTAGCTGGTTTGAAAGTATGAAAAAGTACAAAAAGTGTGTCAAAGTGTCACTCGTTTTAAATGTGAAACCAGCCAGCCACACGGTACAGATGGTGTAGAACTAAATATATATTTGTTGTCTTTGTCCGACGACTTCACCATTCACCTTGGTGACAGGAAGTGTCTGTGAGCTGCGATCAAATCACCATTGTATGCCCCAGTTATTGTTTGCATATTGAAACAGAGTGAGGAAGAGGAGGTTGTTCTTGATTTGAACTAGGAGCAGATGCGTTCTTGTGGATGTGTGGACGCATGTTGTTTTCACATGCAAACAGCATTTGTAAAGTAAGTAAGTAATCTAACAGGAAATGCAACCAGGGAAATATTCATCGAAGAATGAAAGAATGAAGAAGTAAATCGACAGTTTGATGTCTGGATTGTTTGTGGCTGTGCAAACTGAGTGACGGTTCATTTCTTTAAAGAGGCTGCACTGACAAACTGTAAAACACGCAACAGACATTTCTTATCACAACGCCTCACTGATACGTTACTGCGGTGTATGTGTGTGTGTTCGGGGTTAAATAACTGTAATCCCGTGTGGTTTCCTCCCTGTGGTCGGTTGGTTTGGTAACAGACGGACTGTCGTTATGTCTTTCTACTTTTCTTTGCTTGTGTCTACCTCTTTCCCTTTCCCTTTACCCTCTTCAACACATTTCTGTCTTTCCAAACTTCAAATTATTCGAGAAATGTATGACCGTCAGAGTACCGGTAGACACATTTCAAATATCTCCCCCCCCCCCCCCCCTTCCCTCTGTGGTCTTGTATTTTCTGTGATCGATCATGCAAATTATTCAGTTCTCTCTCTCTCTCTCTCTCTCTCTCTCGCTCTCTCGCTCTCTCTCTCTCTCTCTCTCTGTTGTTGTGGTCAGATCTAGTGACACAGCAACTGCTCTTACATAACCAACATAACTGTCTGTGGCTGTGTGTGATGTGTGTGTGTGTGTGTGTGTGTGTGTGAGGTGGTAGGTGTATGTGGGTGTAGGTCTTGCAGTGGCAACGCTCAATATGAACAGCGCATCGCTGTGATGCCTTAAACCGAAAAGGACAATATTTCAATGGAGCTCTTTATGCGACTAAAGAAAATGAACATTCTATACGATAATATTCACATCGTCATGTGTGTGCCCTGGTTGTCACCGCTCTGCAAGTTTTGCAAGCTGTGTTTCGTCGAGCTATTGTTTTTACGGCTGTCTCCTGATGGCGTAAACAGGAAAGAGGCCGCGTGGATGCTAAATGAAGTGAAAAAAGACCCAAAATGAGACGCATTATTCTGAATGCGCTGTATACATGTCAAAGGAATGAACATGAAAGCTGAATAATATCGGCACATCCTACATGTCTTGATTAGAAAATGCTACATTCTGAATGAAGCCTAATTCAGAATATCCAAACGGAATTAGTTGTTTACATGACCCCGTGTCAAATTCAGAATATTGTCATACCAGAGTATGACAATATTCTGAGTAACAGTGGAATATTAGTGTGTACGTAAACGTAGTCAATGCACTTTGGAAGTAAGCAAAGTTGTGCTAGAAAACCGCCACTCTGCTTCTACAGTGTTAGGTTTTGAAATGGGTCCTTGAAAACATTTCGATACCTTTCTTTCATACATCCTTCCTTTCTAAATAAACTGCTATTTAGAATAAAAAAAACAAAACATATTTAAATGAGGTAATGTCTGAGCAGAGAATAAGTAAACAAGATAAAGAATATGACCAAGAAAAACTTTTGCCTTCAACTCGGTTGCGGTCACAATTTTGGTCGTCTCTCAAATAGCATTGAATTTTGACACGCAGCTCTATACGACACGCAGGAAGTGCCGCATGTCTGTCTGTGAAATACAAATGTACAATGAATTTGAATGTTCTTTGAACAGGTTCCACAAAATAAAAAGATGAGCCACGCTATTCTTTTGGGGGCAAATTCATTTGAATCCTTTCTGCACCACTGCGTAGATTGTGAAAGGAAAGGCCTTCGTAATAGAGCTCTGATCAGGTTTAGGGACTGACACCAACACCATCACTTTTTATGTCTACATTGTCACATGATGATGGTGGTGTATGTTGTTGGCTGGGAAATGTCACACAGTATGTCGGTTAGCAGTGGTTTGGGTGGGGACGAGGGAGGAGCCGGGTTCACAGAGGCTGGTACGACACAGTCACACAGCGTTGGGTACAAGTGTTATGGTTTACACACAAATATGAGACGTACTATCTGTCAGCTAACATGAGACTGACACAGAAACAGAAAACATTACAGTTAAACGTTAAACAGACGGCTCACAGATGATCTGAAAAGGTTTAGATCTGTTTTTTGGAGGAGGATGCATTTCTGTTCCCTCAAGGCTGCAATGTGTAACCTGCTCTGAAACTACTAAACTGGGTCCATACAATCTAAATATACAGTCATCCGTTATAAAATAGCCAACTATTAACAGGGGAGGGCGAGGCGAGGGTGCGAGCCGTTTTCTGCCTTTTTGGATTTAATCCAATGAATAAAGTAAAAACACACACAGACCCTGTGCCTTCAACAAGTTTGACAATCCCGGGGGGGGGGGGCTCTACATCTTAGTCCTCTCATGCTGGACTGAGGACAGAATGGACGCCACCGTTCACGACAGGATGGGTAGCTAGCTGGTTAGCACGCTTGTTCTAGATATCTCTGCAACACAATACATAGAACTGTCTCACAAAACACTGTAACCTCTTCACATTCTGTTCTCCATGTTAGTTCATCTTTTGAATGTTTTAAACTAAAGCTCTGGCCAGATCTTGCACACTGCACCATCATGCATTACTTGCAATCATGCAAAAGATCAGAACTTCCCCCAAATCATTTAGAAAAGAGAGGAAGGGAAATGAAAACATAAACTAGAACTACGACAAAACACACGTTGTAAGTGTATAGCTAAACTTACTTAGGCTGTAAAGTTAATAAAGTAATTATGAAAATAACATTACTGTTACTCTCTGCTTTGTCACATGCACACACACAATCTCCAAAATACACATAATCTCTCTCTCTCTCTCTCTCTCGCTCTCTCTCTCTCGCTCTCTCTCTCTCTCTCTCTCGCTCTCTCTCTCACACACCCCAGCGTGGTTGTCGGCCCCTGTCTGAGCCCGTCTTGGCCTCTTTGTTGAGGCCAGCAGGACAAGAGCTCCATTGTCCAGAAGCTTCTCCATATGTCCCCATACACACCACAGTGAAGCATTATGGACAATACCAGCACACAGAATCGGATCCAACTGTCCTCTGTGGCTTAATCAAAGACATGAGCTCGTCCGGAGACTCTCACATGGCTGAGCTGCCACCGCATCCACCCCACATTTACTGTAAACAAACTAACCGAACGGCATCATTTGACACTGTAGGTTTATGACCTGGCCTTGAGTTTGAATTATGTATTTATATATTGGTTTATTTGGTAAGGACGGTGCATGTCGAATAAACATCACTGTAAATGCACCAGAGTTAGCCAAAAGGCTATTTTTCACCTCTGGTCCCTTACAAAGACACTCTAAACTGCTGATTAGACGTAGAAACATCATTCAGGACATCCTTCTGCTACATTGTCAAGTACTATTACAGTAAGACATGCCACACAGAGGCTAGTGTTGGGAACATCTAGGAGCGGGTTTGGGTTATCAGCATCTAAGAAACTGAATTCTTGACATCAATAGAATTATTAATGTAAGTAACAATTATTAATGATTATTAATAATAACGGGGCACCACCCTGCGAACAGGGACCAATAACCAAACGATAAAACTAAGTCTCATAATTAGTGGTCACTCATAATGTCAATAGTCCGAGTACGATTGCACATTCAGAGTGAAAGTGAAGGTTTAAGTTCGAGCACAGGCTACTACATCCAGTTATTATTACACACATATGCACAAGTAATCACAGATGACTGCTCTTTAAAATATAACAGAGTTTATTAAATCAAAATAATAAATGATCAAATCAAGTAATATTGCAACCAACAAACACTATCATACAATTTTATGTGTCTAATACCTAAAGTCAAATGAATAAAATGGGGTAAGGATATATATACATATGTATGTATGTATGTATGTGTGTGTGTGTGTGTGTGTGTGTGTGTGTGTGTGTGTATGTGTATGAGAGAATCTATGTGTGTGAAACGAGGGGGTGTAACCTATTCCATCAGTGATGAAAAGAGGAGGGGCAATCTAGAACTACAACCTAGAACTACAAACCAAGATGGCGGACCCTTGGGACCTAGACAAAATGGCTGAGAGGTGGCTGCGTGTGACCCCGTGGGACGGTGCAGCACGTGGGTCGGGACAATAGATTGCAAGAGGTTCACCCAAAATCAGCGGCTCTAACTATGTGTGTGCAGGTTAAGAGAGAGAGAGAGAAAAAGAGAGAGAGAAATCAAACTCTGGTGCAATGTCGAAGTGAGAGTGAGAACAGCTGGTCTTATCATGCACAAGTCTGCTGTCGTCGTTCTGAACTGACGGCGCTTATACAATGATAGCCACGGCTCTACACCTACTCACAGAGCCGATTTAAGGAAGAGAGAGTAAAACAAAACGAAATAACATAATCCCCAAAACAAAACAGATCTTTCCCACTGCAGTGAGGTGAGCGTATTGCTTTCTTATCACCCCGAAACTCGGTCGGCGAGACGAGGGTCCGGCCACCGTGGTTTCAGTCTTTAAAGTGATAGAATCACAAACTCTACATTCACTAGCAGCGACGGATCTAATGCAAACAGTTACAGCAGGAAATACACAAAATAACGGGACTCCGTGGTCCGTGATGGTTGCGCAATAACACGGTATAACACGACAGTGACTTAACACGACAAGATACGGGAATAACACATAAATGAATAACCTAGATTAAACTAAGGCTAAATTAAGCTAAGCTAAGCCCAGACACCATGACTCTTACTTTGAGAAGCTTCGTTGAAAGGGCCCGTTTCCCGTGGTGGGAATCGGTCAGTCCTTGAGTGTTGACTCGGCAGCGCGGCTCTCGTAGCGGGCGCAGACTGGGTGGGGTAACTCGGTCCTCAGGAGTCGATACTCCCGGTGGCGTGTCTCTCTCTGGAGCGGACGCAGACTCGATCTCCTCTCTGCAGAGAGGGCTATTTAACTTCGGCTGAGGCACGTAGTCGGTTCGTTCCTCGTGGCAATCTTCGGCGAGGAAAGAGAGTTAATCGTCTTCCTGCCAGCTGTGTACACAAAAAGGGTGGAGGTATGTCGCATGGAAGCTATCCTTTCTCTCACTAGGATCCAGAACTCAAAATAAAACACAGTCTGCTTTCGACCAGCGAATGTAACATGTGACCTGACAGGATTTGATGAGGCCGCGGCTCCTCGTGGGTCTTCTACTGCCAACGTGATGCTGGAGGAAGAGCCCGGTGGGTCTTCTTGTCCCAGCACGAATCCAGGGTGAAGAGAGCGTATCTCGCCGTGAGAGCACTTATAAAGCAGGTCCACACAAACACTGGGGGGCACTTTCTTGGCCAATGAAGGGCCAGCATCAGGTTTTGGCCGGAGCTGGGGGTGTGGTCATCCTAGGTGGAGTCTCTGGCAGATCCCAGGTCAGGCGTTTGTTGAGAGGAAGGAAAAACATGGCTGCTCCTGTTTGGAAAACGCATGTGAGGGACTCAGCCAGCCAGGAGATGTCGCCAGATCCCAACACTAGTAAAACATATGATAAGCAAATAAATGAGAGATACTTATCTTTACAGAAGCATGGACTAAAGACAAAACTATGCTGCATTGTTTGACACTAAAACATGAGGAGAGTCTGGCAATTGCGAGATAGACAACAAAGCACGACCTTGAACTCGTCAGTGGTGAACGCAACAGAATGTTCTATGAACGGGGCTTTCACCTCTGGAACCGTGGAAGTCTGAAATAACTTGACAAGAAATAGTTGCAGAAAAGCTTCTGCAACTAAAAAAAAAGTCAGTTGGACATGAAAGAGCAAGCGGGACGATTGACTTCAGGAAAGGCATGTGTTGTTCTTCAAACGCGCCCTTTAATTGCTCTGAGTGCAACAGCTTAGAGGTAACGTTGCAGTTCCACACGAGCTGTTCACTTACTGAATAAAACCCATCAGTGCACATCGCATTCATCGTCATCTCCTCCCCACCTGCCCATTGTCATGGACTTCGGCTCTCTTAGGTCATTTCCATGGTAAGTGCCCCTGTTTGCAGAGCCGCAGCCCATTGTTGTAACATGCTGTGTTTGTTTGTCGTGCCGGTACTTAGCTCCCACTTTGCCACCTCCATTGATATGAATGAGGGCCGCAGCCATCGGATGTCCACAGGCCTTGTTTCCTCCACCTCATCTAGTGTGTGTGCAGGAGATTTTGCTGTTGTATTGCGCTTACACCATGGCCACATACAAAAAATGTTTTTTTGTGTTCCAATAAAATTGGAGTTGGGATGCTGCCTCGGGAAATGATTGTAACCTTTCTAAACCGACAATCCAACACTTCATGCAGTGATTGTCCAAGTTCACAACTTGTGACAAATGCTGACATTTAGCTTTTCTTTCCTTTTTTTGTGAGATTATTTTCTTGGTATTTCTGCCTTGATTAGATGCCAGGAGAGAGAGAGCTATTAAATGCATCAGGGGTCTTTGCAGTTCAACGCAACGGCTCGTATGATATCTTACGAGTCAATTTCAGCTTCTTACGTGCATACAGTCTTTTCAAAATGAACTTCTTCCAGCTGCTAATAGGCCACACATACACTAGATGCCTCGGTTTCCAACACAAGAGAGGATACAGCCCTCGAGTTGGTACAACCTTCCACCGTCGCTCCACTCGTTCCCCAGTGTTTCTCACTCAGCTGCCCGTCCGCTCCGCTGGCAGCAGTAACTGGTAACGCAGCACAAAGCACAAGTGTTGCTGTTACCTGCAGCATACCTGAGTATAGGTTGGCTGTTAAACTGCTGATTAGAGTTAAGTTGTAGGTATCCTGCTTTACAATTTTACAACTAATAATTATAATAATAACACAGTTTTTTTGTCTTCAACATTTCAACTTTTGAAGCGTGCTAATCAACCAACAGGGTATCAAGGGGCTGACTCATCAGCCATCCTTCAATGCTGCTGACATATGAAGCTGAGCTGGGAGACAGTGAGTGTTTCGCTCTTTTTGTACCCAGTGAACTAAACCTTCAACACCAAAAGTACTCTGTTTATGCCAATAAAGCACAACAGGAACACAGCAGCTGATTTATGGGTCATTTTCTCAAGTGCCAGGAAATATTTCCAGCCCTGATAGGAGATTTTTAAACGGCTGATTAAAGTGTAAAAGTTATAGAGATTAATGGTGACTACAGTTGAGGAATGATCGTGTCGCCGAAGCCGAGAGACGACTGGTGACCACGGGCAGTTAGGGACTGTTATACAGAGGTGGATAAATCATCCGGTGAGGTCGCACAAACAACCGCGTCACGAAACAAGATGCAGAAGGAGGACATTTCACTTTGTTCTTTGGCCTCGTTCCATACATGGAGCAAGCTTCCTCTCTTCTAACAGTACTTCTACCCCTTGCTATTATTTCAATCACAAAAAGAACACGCTCTCCTGTGTGCTAAAGTGAAATGATCATGTCTCTGTCTGCATATCCACACTCTTTTCTGGATTTGTCTGTTCAGAACAAGTTGTAAAAACAGAATCCAGGTCGGGAACCACAGGTGACAGATGACGAGATGATAAATAGAGGCCACCAGTTTACTATTGTAGAAACATCTGTGTATGTTCATTTGCTGCGAGCTACAGACATGAACAGCTAACACAAGTCAAGTCCATTCTGTTTTGTATGGCCCAATATCACAACTCACAGATTTGCCTCCGCGTCTTTACAATCTGCACAGCATACGCCGCCATCTGTACTCAAGAAGCTCAATTTGGATACCAAAAAAACTCCCCCAAAAAACTTGCAATAAATGGAAGAAACCTGAGGAAGATCAACTGAGGAGCGATCCCTCTCCCTGGAGGGACAGACAGACAGACAGGAAATATATGTTGTGTACAGAGAGTAAAGCAAACATAATTCAATCACAGGATGACATAATTACAGATAGATTGTAATCATATATGAAGAGGAACATAGCCACGTGTCAGAGGAATATATTAGTGTTTGGGAGATACTGAGCATATGACGAGGTGGATGGTAGTGCAGAAGAGGATTACATCATAGGAGTGGTTTGAGAAATTGCCATTGACATTATTTTCTATTGATAACTTACATGGCTTTTTAAAATCCACTGTAACTGAACACTGTTACTCAAGTGTTTGACACACAAGAGATAGATTTTCAGAATGCTCCTTTGACGGCATGGTGAGCCCCTCCTATTACAAACACATCAAGGCTCTCGTCGACTATGACCGTTTATTTCTCCACACAGTCATCGAGGTCTACACCCACGCTCCCTTTCCCTCCCTCTGATCCTCCACCAGGCCGTATGGCTCCTTAAATCCTTTCAGTTGACCAACTGGACTCAACCCCCACTCTGTAACACACACACACACACACGCACACACACACACACACACACACACACACACACACACACACACACACGCACACACACTCGGCCCTCTTTCTCCACCAACAAGGAATCCCTGACTTCCCCTCTTCAGTTCACTCTTGAGGAGGGAAGCAGCGGCCGATCCTGCTTCCTGGAACAATGTCCAAAGAAAAAAGTGTGTGAGAGTGTTTGGGGGAGGAGGAGGGTAGTGGGTGAGCAGAGTGTTAAGAGCGTCCACTGGATTATGTTTCGACAAAAGCCTGGACCCCCCGCTGCTGTAATTTTCCCGCCAGTCAGTTTCCTGTTTCCTGGAATCTGGCAACGTGTCACACACACACACGTACACACACACGGGACACTTGGTGCCAGCTGCTCACTATGATGCAACAGCAGAGTGACCAGCAAGCCCTCGGGGCATCTGGTTAAAAAAGACTTCCTTTCATCAAATCCCTGGGAACATAATCCACACACTATTTCATCACGTCGCTTGGAAATCGCCTTAAAAACAGGGGGACAGAGAATTTTCAGAATTCCTTTTCACCCTGTGACAATAATAAAAAGATTAGTTCACGCGTTGAAGCTGACTGTCAGTGTTTTTGATACGCACAGCATGTTCAACACGTGGTTTATTATTCAAATAGTGGGCTGTGCCGAGAGATGGTGGAAATACAGGTTTACCCTGCGCCACAGCTTCAGTGTGAAAGTCAGAATGAGAGGGTTTACAAATGGAAGCTCCCCGAAGCTCTGACGGACGTCTCCAAAAATAATCACACAAACAAAAGCTCCAGCAGCTTTACGGGCATCCGCTAATGCGCGAACAAGTGTGTGACACTGTGCAGGGCATGCTGAGGATGCTGCAAAGACACTACAAATGCCCGTGTGGACAAATGCCGGCCTTTCCGTCACACACACACACACACACACACACACCACACACACACACACACACACACACACACACCTCCGATGCCAAACTGTTAACTGCCACAACTGGTGGACGGTTGTTAAGGTGTGTGTGTGTGCTTGACACAGACTGGACCTTGTTCACTTCAGACAGCCCCAGTCTGCTGATGCAGTGTGAATTAACACACACAGACACACACAAACACACACACACTCACCGGGTCTGGGTGTGAGTCTTAAGCGCTGTTGTATGGTACTAAATGAGACCAGTCTCCTCAGCAGCTGCTGCTGCTATGTTATTTTAACAGGGGCTGTCGAGTGTATGTATGTGTGTGTGTGTGTGTGTGTGTGTGTGTGTGTGTGTGTTTGAGTGTGTGTGTGCTTGTGAGTGTGTGTGTATTTGTGTGCACCTTTTGCCCTCAGCTGTCAGTCGCCAACGCTCTTGTGTTTTTGAATGACATCATGTAGTCGGGACAGGTAGCAGGGGGAAGGGCGTACGGTCTATTGGCGGTTTTGTTAATAGAGTGAAAAACATCAATACACCTGTAAACGCTACTAAGACACGCAACATGTTACCTTCACTGGAAGAAAACAAGTCTTCAAGGTTTCAGTGGCTTCAGCATTGAAATGCTGTCAACTGTCAATGAACAGTAAGAAGAAAGAAACATGTCGAACACATGCACCTGTGTTACAGACACGTAGCACAGTTTGTTCTGTCTCTCTGCTTTGAGTTCCACACAGAACATCTTGTGAATGCCACGCTGTTTGGAAACAGACTCGGAAGTCCCCAGTGTTGGACTTTCCCCTCCAGAACCATGAAATACATTTGATTTGATTTGACAGAGGGGGGTTTACATGCTAAACTCAATAAAGGCCATTTTATATGTTATTATTTGACTCCAGAACATGTAGAGTATGGTCGTGGTTTGACCCCTGAACTGTGGTTGAACTGTGGTTGAAATGCAGTGCAATGAAAAGGTTTCCTTTAAGGTCCTTTTAAAATGTTGAAAAATGGGTTAGGTTTCTTTCTCTGTGATAAAATAAAGTACATTCACAAAGCAGAATGAGCTCCGGTTTTCCCCCTCTCCGCATTATGCAGAACTTTGGGCCGGGGAACAGTATAATATGAGGTCAGAGGGGATAAAAGTCCTTTTACATTTTGCAACATAGCCTCATTGTCCTGCTCAGTCTCCCATTCAGCTGCTGTGATGCTACTCCAAAGAGTGAAAACATGTCTTTAAAGAGTAACTGCTCTGAGCTGCAGGAGTACACTGAATCACGGTTGTCACTGAAGGGCACTGAGAGTGCCGCTGTCACCTCGGCTGTGACACACAGTACGTCACTTCCTCGTTAAAAGCTTGTGAAAACAAACAATCAACATCTGATGAGTCTGGCTGCCGAGTTATTAACATCATAAACAGGCTGGTCATTCTGAACCGAACACAACAGACTGAACCTCCCTTGCTTAACTCCACTGTAAAGGGACCGCTGGGGCCACTGGGCCACTGGGGTGACCGTGGCGCACTGGGTTAAGAGGTCGTCTGGGAACCGGAAGGTCAATGGTTCGATCCCCGACTGGGACGTGTCACGTGTCGAAGTGTACCTGAGCAATACACTGAACCCCGGGCACCTGTCATTGGCAGCCCACTGCTCCCTATATACAGAGATGGGTCAAATGCAGAGAAAAATGTCCCCCTTAAAGGGATAAAGATAGTATAAATTCTATTTTCTATTTTCTAAAGGCCTTTGCACACCACGTCGGCTATTTTAGGCTGAAAATGGCGGAGGGTCAAATATTTTTCAAAAAGCGCTTACTTCATTATATCTACAACTCTGAAAGCACCACGTCGGCTGATGTCCGTGAAGAACTGGATCGTAATGGCCGCGCTCCCCTTTCAATTGATGTTTCAACATTTCCAGTCATGTCCCTTGAAGCGATGCTGTAGCTCCAGTGTCGGCTGGTGGTCTCCCTGATCTGAAAATTGAATTTCCTACTGTTGTGGAAGATTTCTATGTTAATCGGGAGAAGAGAGTTTTTGGTCACAAATCAATAATAAGGTCTTCAGAAGATTCAAAGTTGTCTTTTCTCCGTTTATTTGCTTGTAAGGGAAGAGTATACAGCAGAGTACGTATTCAGCAGTCTGTGGTAAAAGCTTCGACGAAGCTCAACATTCAACATCATTTTATGCAGACAGAGGTTCACGCCTTGAGATAAGACATTCATAGGGGAGTATAGGTCTTTTGACAAAGGCTGTCTTGATCTGCTCATTATCTGGAGTCTGCCAGGTGCGCTCAACTGAGAATAAGTTACAGTTTCGAGGTCTGTCTCAAGCTTGCCATACAGACAAAGAAGACAGTCTGTCTTCACTTCCCGTGTGGGAGCGTGTGATCAACCAAAAGTAGGAAAACAGGGCACCGGGTTCATATTAACGACTTCTGCAGGAGACCGCTGTGTTTTATCAGTGTCTGTGTTTGTCACTTTCAGTTGTACATCTTTTAAAACTTTCCATGACACTAAAACATATTTTGCCATTACACTACCTAACTTCAGACCTACTGTCCAAGCTTTGTGTACCTGACAAGCTTTTCAAATGATGCAGACACACACTTAACAGGAGAGTTTTCTTCCATATCGTGTCACAACACAATGTGTCCTCATACAACGGGTCGTAGGGCATCTTGTGAAAAAGTTACTCCTTATTTTCTGCACGTTTTCCAAACGAAAGTCCGGCAACACGTTTCAATTTCCCCTCGTAACATGCGTACAGCCTTTTCAACATACACTTTTAGGTTGAGGCAACACAACTTAGTTCGATTTAGGGAACAATCATGGTCTGGGTGGAAATACATATGAAAGTGATGTTACTGAAGTACGCAAGTTACGTGACAAATAAATCCAAGTTGACTTCTCGTTTCACATGGGAATCCAACAGCAGTCTCCTGCGTTTAAACACCGGTTTCTGTGGGACCGTCCTGGTTCAAGGTGACGTGGATTACATACCAATCGGTCTCGTGGGATATTGAGCAATAACAGTGCATTCATTTCCGTGGGTAACGCTACGAACTTCGTATAAAAACAGCCTGCATAACAAAGTAAAGCCATGGTGTCCTACCTGTTTTCATTGCTTGCTTGTTGCGACGAAGACTAAGAAAGCCAAACATACTGAGCAGCATTAACAGCCATCATCAGCCACATGCCTGAGAAATGAGTGTGTTTATGGACGCAGCCATCCAGCCATATCTAACGGAGTCATTACCATAACAAACATTAATTCCCTTTGGAATTCCTGCCCTCTTTTCGTACAATACAAACCGACAGAGTTAATGCAACAGTCCGCTGAACTGTCCCCTTTGCACTGCTATTGTTCCTGGTTTGTTTTCCACGCTGGGGCCTCCCCCGACCCCATTACTTCACAACGGGTCCAGTCAGTGTCACCGTGTTTTTTTTTTATTGTTACTAGATGGTGGATGGTGGAAAAGCTGGGGAGGCGACTCACAGAGTCAGGTGTTGGTGCTGAGGGGTGAGGATCAATACGGATAACTGCACTCGTGAAACCAGGTTATGCAGGTAATTAGACAACATGTTCACATGGGCTGGGAGGTGGAGGTGGAACAAGCAGCGATCTCTCAGCCAGTAGACCGCTGTTTGTCCCTGTGATGTGATAACGTGGAATACTTCCGCAGGTATTTTGAACTCAAAATAACCTTGTTGCCTCAACCTAACTGAGCTGTTTCCTGTAAGGATGGAAGTTTATTTTGAAAAGGCTGTACGCGTAAATTGAGAAGTCATTTTTGGTAAGATACAATACCAACTGTTGTATGAGGATACGTTGACTGCAGGAACCTGGTTACTGTAAATCTGGCTTCACATGCAGCAGGTCAGTAATCTCTCCCACCCCTTATATTGGAAGCATGGTTTGCTTATTTTAACATCTAGGTATATAATAAATCATAAGCCAAGTTTTCATCAAAATACTGGACAAATTTCAACCGAATAATGTGTTTGTTAATTTGTCATTTTGACATACGGCAACTTTTCCCCTTTACAGTACGACAGTTTCATTTTTTGTGTTTTTTCAGTTAGTACACACACACACACACGCACACACACACACACACACACACACACACACACACACACACACACACACACACACACACACACACACACACACACACAGACAAACACACACATTTGGAAGACTTAATAAGGCCACTGTTCATTAAAATTAGCGAAGAGAGAGCAAAATATTGTTCCCTTTCTTTTGTGCGTTGCATTGTGAGATGATGACGTTCTTCAAAAGCGCTCTTAAAGCCAGTTTCAAAATGTCCGAACAGGTCGACAAACGCATCAAAGCAATCCGCCCAATCCCCCGCATGCAGTCGTGACATGTGACTCATCTGTTGAAATGGGAGTGTTACAGTTTGTGTTCGAGTAAAAAAAATAGTGTGTTTCTCTTTTGCCCTGTGACGGCAGAGAAGACACAAACACGCGGGGTAAAGAGAGCGACACACAAGCAACAGTGTATTTATGTGTGTGTGAGAGTTACACGTGTCTCCTGTCAACAGGTCTGCAGACCAAACACACTGTGACATAATTACGACAGGAAGAGAAACAGGGTCGACAGAGGTGTGTGTGTGTGTGTGTGTTTCAGTCAGGGGTGGTCTGGTACACTTTCAAATCTCAATGTCAGACATAAAAACAAACACACGGGTACACACACACACACACACACATACACATGCCACCTTGTACACTGTGTCCTTATGCCCTGTGTGAATGTGTTGCTATGCGTCTGCCATTGACCTGAACCAGTAGAACTATTTGAGCAGTGTGTGTGTGTGTGTGTGTGTGTGTGTGTGCAGTTGTGTTCATAAACAAGTGAGCTGCTTTGACCGCATCCATTGCTTCGCATTGATAATCCGAGCAGTTAACAAGACACAACGGGTGTTACAAGGCTTCCTCTGCATGCGTGGGTGTGTGTGTGTGTGTGTGTGTGTGCGGTTAGCTGTGTGGTATTGTTAGAATGACGAGGGGTTAACGAACACAGCTGCCGTCAGTTAAAAGAGTACAGCCACAGCTCTGTATGTGCTTTACTGTTGACTGTATCAGTGTGTGTGTGTGTGTGTGTGTGTGTGTTCCTGTACATGAACATGAACATGCTGAACATCAGTCTGCATTTGGAACTTTTGCTCAAAATATACATCGTGCCGATTGGCTGATGGTGGCTATGATTTTGAGTTTCATGACTGGTCATCCAAAGCGGGGGGGGGGGGCATTGGGTGAAGGCAGGTCACACCCTGGACATGCTGCCAGACTATCCCAGGGCCGACACACTGAGACGGAGAATGATTCACGCACACATTCACACCTACGGACAATTTAGAGTCATCAATCAAACGACGCTGCGTGTCTTTGGACCGTGGGAGGAAGCCGGAGAACCCGGAGAGAACCCGGAGAGAACCCACGCCAACACAGGGGGGTGAGAACATGCACACTCCACACAGAAGGGCAGTTTAGCCCCGGGGCCCCTCTTGCTGTGAAGTGACAGTGCTAGCTACTACTATTTTGGGGAGAGTTGAGAAAGCGAGGGACCACGTGGGTGCGTTCTATATGATAGTAAGAGAAATGGAATCTGCATCCACATGGAATGGGCCTTTCCTTGGCTTCTGCCCTGACCTTAAAATCTGATTGACATACCATGCCAACTGAAAGACAGACAAACATGACCAAAATCTCTATCTGCTCCACCTTCTTTCACAAAATTCCTCTCGTGGACAAATGTTTGGATTTGGGTTAGAGCAGAAGAAAGTAGAAGAAGAACGACGGTGTTAACGGGGGCAGCGATCGACCAGCGTGTCTGAACCAACAAAGAAGAGCTGCCAGAAGCTCACATCAAAGGGAAAAAGGGAAGGTGATGTCACAGTACCACCAATAAAGATTGACTGACAGGATGGATGACCAGATTTCAAAGACGGGCAAACAGACAGACCATGACAGTGTGTTACCTTTATACTGTTGGCTGTGTGTGTTTTATTTACTGTTTCCTGCAGTAGCAGAAGAGAGGCGTCTTTTAACACGAGTGTCATGTTGCTTCCTGTCTGTGAAGCATGTGTGTGTGTGTGTGTGTGTGTGTGCGTGTGTGAGAGAGAGACAGACAGACATAGAAACTGACAGAAAGGAACTGCCTGTTATGTGAAGCATACACACACTTATCAAATACCTCTGGTTAGTATGGACAGCTGGTCGGTTGGCGGGAAAGCAGAGGCCAGCTGTCACTGGAGAGAGAGAGAGAGAGAGAGAGAGAGAGAGAGAGAGAGAGAGAGAGAGAGAGGGGGGGGGGGTTACATAGACCAATAGAAGAGAAGAACGAGAAGAAAGAGGAACATCCGGAGACAGGGAGTGTGCATGTACAGAGAGAAGGAGGCGACAAAAGATAAAAGAGGAAACAAAGCAAGACAGTAAATGAGAGGAAAAGAGCTGGAAAAGGAGGGGAGGAAAGAGATGGAACCGTGACAGCTGTGCAGCTCATGTTCTCCTATTAGCTTCACAATCAGCAGAGGAAAAACCTGAGCATCATTTAAATCAACTTTAAAAGTCTCCTCCCTGTTGGAGTTACTGCTTTAATTGGACACTAATAATAAACACAGCTGCAGAAAAGCAACACTTTCCCCAATTACATTTTTTTTTTAATCTCTCTTATGTGTTATGTGTTTTCTCCTTTGTTCATGTTTCTGCACAAAGTCACAGAGAGTTATGGATTAATTTCATGTATACCCAAAATAAACTTAGCTGTGTATAATGAAAACATAATTGTTGGAATGCTGTTAAGCATACTAATACTTCTACTACTAATGATACTTCTACTACAACTACGACTTCTACTACTACTATTACAAATATCACTACTGCTACTACTACTACTTATTCTAATGCTACTAATACTTCTACTACTAATAATACCTCTACTTCAACTACAACTTCTACTACTATTACTACAAATATCACTACTTCTGAAATTTGTTTAAGCTACAGAAATTGTTCAAATATCAAAGTGTTCAGCTCTTTCAGGAGAGGGGTGCTTTGACTTTTCATATTTGTAATCTTTAAACTTTTTGAATGAAGCTTTTTGCAATTTTCTTTTGAATGGGATCTCTATGGAGAAAATCTTCAAATCCTGTTATACTTCAACTTTCAAAGCCTTCTTCTTCCTCATACTTTCAGCTACAGACTCCATAGTTAGACATTTCAACTAGAAGGTTTTTCAGCAGTGCAGTTTAAATGCTTTCGGGCTTCAACATTTTTCAGACAGATAGTCTCCCATTTCTTAATTTTCAGCAATTGTTTCACAATTAATTTCAGCTTTCAGCATTCCAACGCATTTTCAGCAGGAAATGCATTTTCTAGTGTAACACACTAACCCATTATTTTCATACATCAGGGCACCTCATCTACATAACATAACTTTTTATTGAAATAATCTTGATCTACTTTAACGATTGCATCCAGGAACGTTCTGCATGTTGGTTTAAGGTGCTTTTATTTTGCACAGTGGGTCTATTTTGTAGACGGCATAGGATCAAATAACTTTAAACTTTATTTATATTGCACATTTAAAGGCAACCACAGTTGACCGACGTGCTGAACGGGCACAAAATACGAAGTAGTGTGCAGAGGTTTTTATTTTAGAGCTTGTTTCCTATAAACTGCCGCTTGCTGCTGAGACCGACCCAAACTGTAAACGTACCGTAAAACCCAAACTATGAGATATAAAGAAGTTTAAAGATGTACAGTGCTGGAAATCCATTCAGTCAGTGAGGCTTATGCTGAATCACAGTAACTTCATCAGCATCACAGCAAGCGCGGCAGTAGTGAACCCCCCCCCCCACCCTCCCTCCGGGTTGAAGTGAAACTTTATAGCATCATGTCCTCCTGGTAAAGCTGCAGCAACAGAGTTATTAGACACAAAGACAACAGTGCATATGGAGAACTGGACATGACGAGCTTGGGTAGAATAATCTGAATCCCTACAAAAATTAGGCTTTTTCTTTTGTGAGGGAAATAAAAATGTACTTTAAAACTCAAATTGGGAAATTAAATTTCATGTTTTCCTGCAAGGACCATTACTCTTTTACAGTGTGGGAGGAAGGTCGCATTACAGAGAGATTAATGAGATTAATGATAAAGGTTTAACATTAACACTACGCTCACAGTTCATCCGTCCTCCTACTCTTAGTGTACCAGTCAGTGGAATAACCAATAATCAGATCACTCTGTGCCCCTGAATTCCATCCAATCAGATATTCAGTACGTTTTTTATATGAACAGAAAACGTGTTCTTAGTTTAATGAAAACTTGCTGTTTCTTTTTTTTTTTTTCCAAACACACCGACATACTTTGTAGAACACAGGATCGCATGAAGATGTGTATTTTTGGACAAATATTCAGCTCTTGTTCTCTCTCTACAATGAGGCCTTCATTCAACATCCAGTTTCAATGAGGTTAATTATCTGTCTCCTAATTTGCCTCAGGGTGCATGCACGCACACACACACACACACACACACACACACACACACACACACACACACACACTCTCACACACACACTCTGGGAAAGGAGCAAAGGGATGAAGTGACTCCACATAAATCTTAAACCAACAGCAACAACAGTGCGCACACACACACACACACACACACACACACACACACACACACACACACAGACGAATACAAACACATCCACATTTTTAATCCATTTAGCTTTTATTTTTTTGCCTTTACCTTAGTTTCAGTACAAATGTGACAATAAATGTTTGCTGGGCATTCAGAAGTAAATACAAAAATCACATTTTATTTACTCACATTTGGTTTTGGATCTGAACTTGATTTCAGTTTAGTTCTACTTCTAAAAATGACCATGCTTTAATTTTGGTTACCGAACTGATGTTTTATGTTGGTTTATTCCCTTTTATAATCGTTGACACACACTCTTGCAGGCTGAAAACACTACGTGTTTTCAAAAGGCACACACAAACACGCCCGCGCACACACACACTCACACACACACAGGCTGACAAACAAACACATACATGCAGGAGCCAGAGAGCGTGGTAAAATAAGGGTGAATAGTGAAAAGCACCTATTTATCCCGGCTCCCTCAGGTCTCCTGGGACACACACTGGTAGGAACAATGACCGGTTTAAGTCCATCCACTGACCTACACACATACACACACACACACACTCTCACACACACACACACACACACACTGGCGTTTATGTATAACCTGACTCACACACACTTAATTATGTCTGAGACGCACATATAAATACGGTTTCACACGCACACATCTGCTACTGAACACACTCTCACACTAGATCCACTTTCTGTCAGTGTTGGTATTCAGCTCCTCAACTTAGTCAAAGTACAAACACTCCACTGCGAGTAAAAGTCCTGCATTAGTTCAGTAAAAGTAAATATTATCACCAAAATGTACTGAAAGTATGAGAAGTAAAAGTACTCATTGGTCAGTAAAATGTTCCTCGTCAGAGTTTCACTACTAATGCTCAGTGTAAAGTAGCATAACATGGATATGGGCCACTCAAGTAGAGTACAAGTACCTCAAATTCATACTTTGATTTTCTGTTTAAAGACATTTGAGACCTAACTTTGAGACTCCATACCGACCACTTGAGTGTAGATTGAAATACTTCTTAAGTCCTCCAGAAAACCGTTTGCTTCCATCCATTATTGTACAGTATGCAACGCCATCACAATAACTAGAAAGTTTGCACTTCATTCTTTTTAATTGAAACTAAAGACATTCTGAGATTCCTCTGTTTCTCCCCTTTTCTTTATCTCTGTGGCTTTAAAATATACGTCGCTGCATTTTCCCACCCTTCCTCACGCTTTCTCTTCCTCTCTCTTTGTTGATTTCTTTCTCTTCTCGTTCTTTATTTTGTCTCTGTCTCCTTGTCCCCCTTCCCCCAGTTTTCCCACCTCCATGCTCCATCAGAAGCACCACAAAGCCTGCCCCCTGCCCTAGCAACCACCGCGCCGAGGCCTCTGCCCCGGCAACAAGCCGTCGTTAGGGCTTCTGACCCCTGACCCCATCACAGCTGCTCAGCCATCGCATATCCCACAATCCCCTGCTCCCTGCTCGCTCCCGTGACCAGGGGGGTCACACACGGGAATCAGATCTGAATAAGGCCCAAATCTCTTCCACTATGTCCTCTGTCCATTTCCAAAAGAGGAGAGGTGAGGAAGCGAGGCGAAGTGAGGAGAGGAAAGGAGAAAAGAAGAGACGAGGAAAGAAGAGTAAATGAAAGGAAGGAAGGAGAGGGCAGGAAAGGAAACAAGGACAGAAGATGAGAGGAGAAAAGAGTCGCTAGGCCATGTTTACACGGATACAAAATACAAAAAAGATGTATAGACATCAAAGGGGCCTTGTGATGTTTTCTAATGGTTCTATGTCCAGATGTTAATCAGAAGCTTGATGTTACATAATATCACACTTCATGCTTTTGCAACCCAATGACACTTTCATGAGAAACCAGTAGTTAACATTTTCCTCTTTTTGGGGAGCTTTCAAGATTCATTGAAAGTTACAGCTATAGACCAGACCGGCACGTACGCAACAACAACACGTCAAGGCCGCGCCAAAACCAAAGCTCCTAAAGATGGACGTCAATGCAAGTTGTTGTGGAAGGTTGACTGTGGTCTCCTCGTTGAAAGTCACGGCGGCTTCTCTGAAGCGTAGCGCCTCAGGTAAAAACCGTTAGCTCAGTCGGCACTGTTGCCCTTGTTTGCACTGTTAGTGGTGTTAGCACCATTAGCTGCCGACACAGCTGTCGCCATGTTGAGAGTCGTGGGGAGGGAAACCCTCTGCTCTGATTAATCAAATTTAGCACCTTTAATAAATTAAGGTTGATCACCGTCGTGCTGTTGGATGATAGTTGATACCACAATCATTATATGTAAACTACAGTCTTTTCCCGCATATGTCTTTTATCAAAGACCGAAGAAGCCCTTTAACTATATATATTCAATTATGTTCGACTCAGCTGACTGACTCCAACTTCCACTCCTTTCTCTGTTCAGCTGGCAGTTCGGCATAAACAGCTTGGTTATACCATTAAAGCGCAGTGATCAAATAACAACAACATGCTTCAACACAGCTGTGAGAACAACAACAGGAACAATCGGCCAAATCCTTGGACTGTGTGAGTCTGAATAACAAAGCAGATCAGTGCGCTGTTTGAGTGGCTCTGTGGGTGAGTCCTTTGTATGCAGGGTACAATGTGTGAATGCCTATGCGTGTGTGTGTGTGTGTGTGTGTGAGTGTGTGTTTTGCCTATACATTTGAACACCAAGTGTCTTCAGGAGGCTTCACCAGAAGCAGTGAGGAATTATTACAGACATTTCAGATGCACTCACTTCAGTTTACCTCCGAGTGTTTAAATAACGAGCCCAAACTGTGAGAACACAAGCCTGTTTCATATCTGTGTGTCGTCTTATTAGATTTCGCTGTGTTGCCAGATCTCTTGTTGGGCACCAATTTATAACAAATCTACATGAAGGCCAAAACTTTAACAAAAATAAGCCCCAAATTGTTGTAATCCGATCTTTTTATGAAGCTCTTATAATCAATATCTTCATATTAACCATGGATCAAATTACTTTGTAAAAGATTTAAACAAATCTCAAATGACTCTGCTTTTTCACTCATGGTTTTGGTTCACTCTCACCGCTCTCATAGTGTAGTATTCGTCAGCTGGCAGCTGTTTTCAGTGAGAGGACTGATAAACCCACTGTGTTGTCTGCATATCACTTAAGAGCAGGCAGGCAAAGTTAGCAACGAACACGTAACATCTAGCAGCTTCAGCGCATGATCCTTTGGCCAACAGTCCGTGGAGACCAAACCAGAGCTAAAAGGACTGGGAATATTGGGCTTTGCCAAGTGGCAAAATAAATGCCAAAGTAGCTCAGTGTCTGATGCGTGTATAAATAAGCAGCTGTTCAAATTGCTAAAAAGTTCACTATCAACTCTATAAGGTGATAATATTTCAGTATAGGTTGTTTCCACTTCCCGCAAATTGATTTCAGCTCCTTCGTGTTTGCTTGTATTTTTTTACTCAAACATACAAAACAAAAGGAAAAATTCCCAAACCCATTATTCATCTCTGCAATCCCCTTTTAATCAAGACCTTTTTCATGGTACACTTGTGCACACATATACAGTATATATGGCAATGAAATGCAAATAAAGAGGAATCTTCAGTTGTTTTCTGTTTCAAAGTGATATAAATTGTAAAGATTTCACTCAATAAAACTGTGAATTACATTTTGAGGGAAACCTATTTTGTCGTGGGTTAAGTTTTCTGTTGATGTTTCACCAATTAGTTTCAAATTCGTCTGTGGAAGTTCACACAGGGAGGAAGTCAAGGTGCTGGACAGATCAAAAAACCCAGCGCTCTCACCCAGCAGACTTCTGTTTGTGTCCAGAGTGAATGAAGTACTTTTGTTGGCTAAACTTAACCAAATGCTTTTCTTGCGTTCTGTTTGTTTTGTTTAAATTTTGTAGTAAATTTAAGCCAAAACTTGATTTAAAAAAAAAATGAACGTAACTAACTAGTTTTAATGCGTAAAGCCAACAAAGTAGTTTTGTTGGGTTTTTTCTTTTGTTTGTTAACCCCGTGTTTGAAACGTTTTGAAGCTGCTACCGTTCGGTCCAGGAGGGTTTCCCTTGAAACATAATTGCAGAATGCAGTTTAGTTGTAAGGGAAGATCATTTTGTAGGAGCCGGGGTGTGTGAATCTTTCTGGTCTGCACTGGTCTGGTCTTGTCTCAGTCTCCATACACTCTGGTCTTGGGTCATGACTTGAAATGAAATGACAATCACTGAGAAAGAAATGACAGAAAGAAACCAAAAGGAACTTCAGTCTTTTTTGTCATCCATTGGCAGCTGGACTGACTCAGCAGTCAGCAACTTACAGTAGTGGTTAGAGGGATACGGTCAAATTGGTTCAGAAGAAAATAGAAATAAATATGTGTTATAATACATGCCTTTAATATCAGTGTCTCTAAGATGGCAGCCGCCACGTGCTGCTCTTTGTAGTTTCCTCGGGTGGTTCCGGCAGAACTACTTCCTGCCTGTTTGTTCTGAAGTGTCAGAGCTGCGGTCGGTCCGGTGACGTGCGACGCACAGGAGACGCTGTCAGTTTGAGGGGATGACAAGTGGAGAACAGCAGCACAGTGTGGTGAAGCTCACCACAGAAACGACAGATCCGATTACAAATACATCACAGAAATGAAAAGAGTAAATAAAAAAAAGGAGTGAACTTTAGTTTGGACTTAGAGGGGGATTGCATTCAGCGGGTCAGTGTTTGACTCTCTGTGTGTGTTCGGGTTCCAGGTGCTGTCCCCAGTGTAACCTGAGCTGGTTCTTTATTAATAAATAATGCATCTGAATCAGTCAGCCGGTAGCTCCGGCTTATTCTGCCATTTGCCCTCCAAGAGGACACACACACACACACACACACATATACAGAACAATACACAACATCACAGAGACAACCTGACTGTTTCAGCTTCAGGATTCAATTTCAGGGATTCTTTATTTTGTCACCTGGAGCCACCCACCGACCATGAATCCTGAATAGTAAGTGTTGTTTCTTTCTCTGTGCTGTGTGTTATTCACTACAAGACACACATATACTGTGTACCAGTGGGAGACACTGACATCTGCTCTTTGACAGTGACTGCTGACATGAAAGGTTACTTGTTTCAGACCTGGATGAAGTGTTCAGGGAGATATCTTTGCAGTTTTGTGTTGGTTGTTGTGTAAATGCTGACCCATATCTAAATACTGATACGATTACAATTTAAGCTTGTTTGTTGGTACTAATGTTTTAGCTCTGTCCTATGATTGAGTGATGATGAGTATAGATATGTTGCTTGAATTCCATATGTGTATGAAATACAAAATAGTTGATCTTGTAGTTTGTACTGACTGAGATATCTGACAGAGCCGAGCAGGGTTACAGAGCAAAACACTAGTTCTTTTCTGCATAGACAATTCTGGGTAACTTTCAGTTGGATCACTAAGCCCCCTGTGGCTCATGGGAATTGTAGGCATTAGAGCCAGCTCAGTCGGCACATCAAACTGTGCTCTGTAGTGTTACTTTTGGGATCAGCACGCTGGAAGATTTTTCTTTTTTCCTCTGACAGTTATTAAGAGTAATAAGAGGTTATTTTTAAAGGTAATCTGCCACATTTTACAATCACTATAAAAAAAATATGTAGTTACAATATAGTACATACTCAAACAAAGTTGCAAACTCTGCAATACTGGTATGTTTATGGACAAGACGCAACACAGTACAGGAGGCTTGTTTACACCCAAGAACTTTAAGACTCTACTTTATTTGTCTTTTATAGCTGTTTACAAAATATACCAACATAATAAGCTACAAAAGTGACTTAATGACAAACCTTTACTGCATCCTAGTGGAAGCCACTGAAATGGAAAATGTTTTTGTGTATCGATGTGTGTGTCCTCATCCAGTGACTACTTGTTCAAACTTCTTCTGATTGGTGACTCTGGAGTCGGAAAGTCATGTCTGCTGCTGCGCTTCGCGGTAGGCTTAGAAAAAGCACACACACACACACACACACACACACACACACACACACACACACACACACACACACACACACAGACACACACACACACAAACAACTTTGTACTTCTATCTGCGTGAGGACACTTATTGATATAATGCATTCCCTAGCCCCTTAAAAAAGAAGAAGCCATAAAAGGCATTATGTCTGTCCCAAAGTGAGGATTGACATAAATATCTTTACTTCCCAAAAAATGTCCTCACTCTGAATGTCCAGAACATTGGTCCTCACAAAGACAACTGTACAAGTACACGCACACACACACACACACACACACACACACACACACACACCCTTCATTTAAACACCTAACTGCGTGTTGTTGATCATGTGTCACGCACCCTCAGGATGACACCTACACTGAGAGCTACATCTCCACCATCGGAGTCGACTTCAAGATCAGGACCATCGACATGGACAGCAAGACAGTGAAACTACAGATCGTAAGAGACAGTTGGCGGGGTGGTGGGGCGTGGGTTTTTATTGTTGGAATGCTGTTAAGCATTCCAACTATTGTTCTTCGAATCTTTATTCAACTTCTATTTCTTCCGTCGCAACGCTTCTTGTCCTTCATTTTTTAAGCTACAGAAACCGTTCAACTATTAAAATGTTCAGCTCTTTCACCAGAGGGGTGCTATGACTTTTCATATTTGTAACCTTTAAACTTTTTGAATTATTAAGGTTTTTATTTTCAATGGGATCTCTATGGAGAATATTTTCAAATGGCTTCAGGCACACAGGTGTTCGCGATTGAGCCAATTAGTGATATTTATAAACACAGACTCACAGACACACGCGCACATACACTCCGCTCGCTCGCTCGCTCGCTCGCTCGCTCTCACACAGTCATTCAGGTCTTGGAGACATGATTTGTTGCAGCTGTTACATGTTGCAGCTCGGCCAATCAGATATGAGGATTCTGATAAGTTTCCTGATTCGAGTGACATTTACACACACCGCGACACAAGAGGGAGAGACGAGGAAAGACATGGCAGAGCAGGACAATAGTCATGTAAGTTGTAAAAGATAAAACATAGTTCAATCTCCAAATGAGAAAGTTTGCCAGAGATATCAGAGCCTCTCTCTCTGCCTCACTTTTCATATTTCTAACCTTTAAACTTTTTGAATGATTAAGCTTTTTATTTTCAATGGGATCTCTATGGAGAATATTTTCAAATGGCTTCAGGCACACAGGTGTTTGCGATTGAGCCAGTAATTAGTGATGTTGACAAAGACACAGACTCACAGACACACACGCACATACATTCCTCTCCCTCTATCTCGCTGTGTGTCTCTCTCTCATACAGTCATTCAGGTCCCCCCCCCCCCGACACACACACACACACGCCATTTTAAAATAAAAGCCCCACAGAATGAATCCTAACTGAAATGCTTGTGATGAGCCTGTCATTTAATAACCGGTTTGTGTTTATCTAACATTATGATTCTGTCTCCTCTCCCCCACACCCCACACCCCATTTCAAAATAAAAGCCCCAGAGAGTGAATTCTAACTGAACTGCTTGTGATGAAGCCTGTAATTTAATAACCTGTTTATGTGTGTCAAACATTATGATTATGTCTCCTCTCCCCCTCCCTCCCCCACCCAGCCCCACCCTTTCAAAATAAAAGCCCCATGGATTAACTGTATTTAAACAAGCTCAAAATTAGGCTTTTTTGTTCAAAAAATGAATGCTCTAACTACTACTGCTGCTGCTAATATAGTATTACTACTACTGCTACTACTACTTCTACTATAACTTTTGCTGTTGCTACTATTACTACTACTGCTACTGCTATTACTGCTACCATCAATATTATTACTACCACTACTGCTATTACTACCACTACTACTATTACTTATACGACAACTGCTACTACTACTGCTATTCATGCTACTAAAAGTAGTAATACTACTACAGCTATTAGTACGACTGCTACTAGTACTACTACTACTGCTACATCTTCTACTGCCATTACTATTACTATTACTACTACTGTGATATTAAATACTACGACCAATACTACAGCTATTACTATGACTACTGATAGTACGTCTTCGACTACTTCTTCTAATTACTAATGCTTCTTCTACAACTTCTACTACTACTACAAATATCACTAATACTACTACTAGTAGTTATTCTAATGCTGCTAATACTTCTACTAATAATACTTCTACTACAACTACAACTTCTACTACTACTACAAATATCACTACTACTACTACTAGTAGTTATTCTAATGCTACTCATACTTCTACTAATAATACTTCTACTACAACTTCTACTCCTACAAATATCACCACTGATGAATTTTTTTAAGCCACGGAAACTGTTCAAATATCAAAATGTTCAGCTCTTTCAGGAGAGGTGTGATATGACTTTTCATATTGTAATCTTTAAATTTTTTGAATTATTAAGCTTTTTGCAATTTGTTTTTGAATTGGATATCTATTTTCAGCAATGTTTTTGCGATTAATTTCAGTTTTCAGCATTCCAACGCATTTTCAGCAGGAAATGCTTTTTCTAGTTAGGAAACACCTCCTTCTTTGTTTGCTAAAAGGGGCTGAATTCGATATTCAGACCATATCTATTGCCTCCACACAGCTCTCAACATGACACGACGGCTGAGCCGGTAGCTAGACGCTAACGGCGCAAACAACGGCAACAGTGCTGACACAGCTAACAGTGTTTACACACACAGACTTCACTCCACTTTATATTTACATAGATAATAGTTGTTTCCTGCTCTAAATATCAAATAAAAACCCTTCAAAGCAAAATAAGTCAGAGAAAGCTGTGTCTTGTAGAAGCTCGGTTGTTCTGCAGTCAGGACTGTCTGACTGGCACATCGTCCTTTGTGTGTGTGTCCCTCAGTGGGACACAGCAGGTCAGGAGAGGTTTCGAACCATCACCTCCAGCTACTACAGGGGAGCCCACGGCATCATCATCGTCTACGACGTCACGGAGCAGGTCAGCGGGTGTTTCTGCCACGGCCTCAACAACACAATAGAGAATAGAATAGAGCTTAAACATTAACTTCTCTCCTCCTCCTCCTCCTGCTCCTCCTCCTTCTCTCTCTCTCTCCCCACAGGAGTCTTTTAACAATGTGAAGCAGTGGCTGGACGAGATAGATCGCTACGCCTGTGAGAACGTCTCCAGGCTGCTGGTGGGAAACAAGTCTGACCTCGTCAGTAAGAAAGTGGTGGACGTCGCCACTGCTCAGGTAGCGGGCTGCACAACTCCGGATACCATCAAACAACATCGCTGTAGAAGCTGTGATGCACATTAAACATCAGGAAACTGAATTGGCTGTTTTAAGAAAGTACTGACAACAGTGTTATCCAGATCCTCCTTGTAGCTTTGTCCTGATGGTAGTGCCAAGCTGTGTCATATTTGAATGCTAACTATAATGCTAATGTTTTGCATGCTACAAGTACAGCTGAAATCCGTTATTGGTTCACGACTTTCTATCATGAGGATTATTTTACCTGACGGTGGCGCTAGATGAACAATCAAATTAGCTTTGGCAGGATTTCCACTTTTTCTCCACTACATTTATATCAAGACTAGAGTTACTCTGCAGATTTGTTTTATTGCCATACATGTGAACTCATCAATTATGATGGTGTAGTTTTAAAATACCCAACAGAATATAAAGAAGTGACACCACTTTTAATATTGAAATGCATATATGTCCACTCATCAATAATGTAAGGCTCAGCGGGGATTCATTTCCACAGCACTCACTTTTAATACATGAGCACATGTTACTGCTAATATGTTTGAATATAAGTATGAATGCAGAGCTTAATGGAGTACTTTTACACTGTGAGGATTTAGCATATTCATAGATTTGTGATTTTTTGTTACACTTCATCCCCCACCCGGATTCCTTGCTCCACCCCTCTTCCCACGCCCCTCTGTCCCTCTGCAGGACCTGGCCTCGTCTCTCAAGGTCCCCTTCCTGGAGACGAGCGCCAAGAGCTCGGACAACGTGGAGAGGGCTTTCCTCACCATGGCCTCGGAGATCCACAAGCGCGTGGCCAGCGAGGGAGGGGGGATGCAGGGCGAGTCGAAAGAGGCCAGGGCCCAAAGTGCCAAGATCAACAGCGCCCCGCTGTGGCTGGGAGGGGAAAAACAGACGCAGGAGGCCAGCAACTGCTGCTGAGCATGACCGCATGGTTCAAAACAGAGATGTGTCATTTTAAACGCATCTGTCGAGTTTCAGGACGATGTGATTTTGTGCTTTGGACACACACTTATTGTCAGAATGTTGACATCTTTGCTACTAAACAAAAGATATGACCTTTCAGGAAGAATATTATCAGTATTTTCTTATCAAATATATGATGACATTTCTGCTTTATTAAGGGGTAGAGACAAACAGATGGCATAAATAATTGAAACTCTGCGAAATGAACAACTAGGACAGTGTGAGTGTGGGAAGAGTTTTATGAACACAGGCTCACACAGAGGACCACTTCCTGCATCACTCCTTTAACTCAAGATAAACGATGGCAATAGCAAAAAGGGGAATTGCAAACCTGTCACATGCAACAATGTTTGAATAATGAGAAGAGGTGTATCAGCAGTTCCAGGTGCAGCTGTTGTGGATAAATTAACTGTGTGATTTTAACTGTGACTTCCCACCGTTTCCCTTGAATGGTGATTGAGTGTATTTTACCAGCTTTTGTTGTGTTTCGCATGCTGTTTGCATATTCAAATAAAGACATCTCAGGAGTCTTGATGCTGAAAATACGACTAAAAGATCTGAGATGCATAAACACGGGCCAACATTTTTCGGCAATCATTTTGTAACTAATAGAGTTTTTGTGGTACAAAGAGAATCTGAACCTTTTCAGGATGCCTCGTTAAGATCGGCCTCCTCAGTTTGTATCAGCGCGTCACAGCTGCATCGACTCAAACAAGCCGAGACACTAGTCACACCTTGTCATGTTCACGGTGAAAATGACTGAGCCAATAAGAGTTCAACAAATATGAGAATCAGTCAAAGTTCAAAATAATGACACATAAAACCTCTGAGCACTGGCCGGTTCAGCCCACATGGAGGAGATGCTCAGCTATGTTGTTGCTTAGCACTGATCTAATTGTTATAGTATTGCTTAGTTTCAGGAAGCAGGAATTTAAAAGTGCTAATTGATTTTTAATGCCAGTTGGCCAAAACGGGAGGTTATATCATCAGAAATCAGTTAAAATCCAATTTGCTGAACTTCATTTGTAAGAATAAAATGTTCTGTTGAAGGAAATAAGAAGACTCAGAGCAGCTGTTCAAGGCGTCCACATGACTAAACCTTCAAAAGGTTCTGTGATAAAAACCTTCTACATCAGCAAGTCTTTGGTCAGAGACCTACTTGAAGGCAAGAACAGGTAGCAAGTGAATGCAGCGGTGCAAAAGCCTCAAGGAACATCCCTTGATTGGCCTTGTGTGGCAAGGGAATTGTAGTCCTGGGTATGACGGACTACAAGTTAAAAACAAAGATATAATATGCAAATTGCACAATGTATACAACAAGATAGAAGGATCGATTGTAGTTTATTCATAGCAAATTAACACCCAGTGGATCCAGAAGCAGCTCTCTCTGGCGTATCCTCCTGCCAACATCACCCCCTCTGTGCAGAGTAATCTGCTGGAACCATGAGGGGGGAACGTGGGATACGAGTGGTTATTAAAGTGACACGGATACAGGATGGTTCATATCGTCTCGTCTCGTCGGAACTTCTGTGTTCAATAATTCTTTGAGATGAGGGCGGATAGTTGTATCACAAAGGAATTTCAACAGGTTGGACAACTTTTGCGTGTGATAACTCTATATATAGTTTTATTGTGTAAATTGTGGACGGAGATTCTGTTTAGAATGCGGCCATATGTTGGCTCAGACTGGTTTATTTCCCAGGTTAGCTCCTGTTTTATGAAGGCTGGACTGTGGTCAAGATATTTCATGTTCTTAGCAACGTGAGCCTGAGGAGATAGTAATACAAGACACTGAGCAATGTTTTTCATTTCTGATCTAGACTTAGATGGAACAATATGGTGAATCTCATTTATACATTGAGTTGAATAACCGTTTTCTGAGACGCCTTGTTTTGTCTCCAGGGCTCTCTGTTTGAAGTTTCTATCAGAATGGCAGAAGCTTCTTAATCTGTTCGATTTGTTTTTAGGTTATCCAGATTTTAGGTCTCTAGGTTTGCCACTGCTGGAAGAAAAGTGTTTCTGTGATCTGTTTCTTTTTTAATTCTGTGATACGGCTGCCGTTAATCCGTTAACTCCATCCACATCAACAAAGGATGCTTGTTACGCTGCTCACACACCGGGCGCGTTTTGTGATTGACGCACGTCGAGATTACATACAAAGTCTATGCACAGACGCGATGAGACTGGCGCGCCGCGATTTTTAATCTCATCGCGTCTGTGCATAGACTTTGTATGTAATCTTGACGCGCGTCAATCAAAAAACGCGACCAGTGTGTGCGCAGCATTACAGGATGTGCTCAAGACAGACATTTCAATCAGGATTACAACCGTTTCGATATGCGCATATTAAAAATCACATTTTCCCTGAAAAAGGCATCCAAATATCTGTTCCATGTGAGGATTATTATTCCTTTGACAAAAAGGATTGTAATCAGTATTGAAAACAAAATTTGTTCTAAAAAAATAGAAAACTGTATAAAAGGTTGGAGCAAAATTAGATCCCAGTCCTCAGGTAGATCTGTAATTTCTGGGATTATATTAATGACATAGAATCATATATATATATATATATTAGGGGTGTAACGGTTCACAAAATTCATGGTTGGGTTGGGTACGATACAGTGGAGCCACGGTTCGGTACGTTTCGGTACAGTCGAAAACTATAAATGCCAGAGAAATGTACTTGATTTTAAAATATATTTATTCATTACAACTAACATCATAAAGCTATTCTTTGACTTTAACACATAAGCATAAAAACAAAAACTGCTCCTTAATGTTATGTAGTATTGTTACTTACATCTTCTCCATCATCATTTTAGTATGAACAATGATGGAACTAAACCTGAGTGAACGTGGCTCTTCATCAATAAAGTAAAAAAAAAAAGGAAAAAAAAAAGATTTTTTAAATTTTTTATTCAAACGTATTGTTCGGTTCGTCATGCGTACCGAACCGTGAGCCTCGTACCGAACGGTTCAATACGAATACGCGTATTGTTACACCCCTAATATATATATATATATATATATTACAATTGTAATGTGTTAATATTATTATGTGCTTTTTTACTTTGATGCTTTGGCAACATAGTTTTTTCTGAAACTTTCATGCCAATAAAGCCACATTGAATTTGACTATTTGGTTACATGATGGAAGCCCAACAACAACAACAACAACAACAACAACAACAACAATGAACAACCTTTAAAAAGGGGAATAGGATTGAAATCACCATTTGATCTCTGTAACTATGAGAAACTGGACTTCCTCAGTAGATATTAGCCTGAATATGTTACATCTCTGCTCTGGTCTGAGTGATGGTTCTTACAGTTACACAATGATTCACTTCAGATTGATGCAGGCGTAGTGCATGGAGGGCAATCTCCTTTCAGTTTGCCAGTTGCCCTCCCCCAGGAGCGTGACAGTCTTCAAAGTGTTGTGTAGAAAAAATAAAAATCAATGTTTAATGACTGCCTTATGTTTTAGGCAGAAGGCATGTTTCAGAGTTCCTCCAACAGCATGTGTTTCTGCCAAGGTTAGGAAAGATGCTGACCTCAGGACTGATGTCCTGCACTACGCTGCTTCACAAATATGAGCCACGACTCGCTGATGGGTTTTCAAATTGATTTGACTCAGAAAAGGAATATGCGCTGCAAGCACCGGTACTGATGGACTACCTCTTACTGGGAAGAGGGCAAATATGAAACAGGACGAAGGAGAAAAATTAAATATGCAGGTAAACTGCTGCTCATTGTCCTTCCACTAGATGTCAGTCTCGCTCTGATTTTCAGCTCGGTTGCTGCTGCTCCTGGAGGGACAAGCTGACAAAGTGAGCCTGGCTGACAGCATCAGTCACATCTGGATTACTCATTCAACCCCCCCCCCCACTTCGCCCTGCCTCTCTGTTTCACTTTCATCCTCTCCTTCAGGTATCACTTCCACCGCTTGTCTAACCTCAGCTTTTCCTTCATCTGGTCCCTTTTTTTGTTTTCCTTAGTCCCTCTCATCTCCCATTCTTCTCTCTCAACCAATCCCCTTCCACCTATTTCTCATACTATGTCCTTCTCCTGTATGTCTCCCCCTCCTCATCTCCTTCTTGCCTCTCCTCATTCCTCTTTGGTCTGACTGAGTAGCTGGTTGCTTCTTTGTCAGTTCATCCGTTTCCATTTCATTCTGATGTAGAGTATATCAAGGCATCCACTGATGTTTGTGTAATAGCATCAACCTCACCAGCGGTGAACAGTTCAGGTCAACTATATGACACAAAAACAAACAAATATCCTGAAGTAAATAAAGACCAATAGATTGGACAAATTATCTGAAATATGTTGCAGCACTGGATTTTAAATATGGATAGAAAGTAGTCAGAATCGACCCAATCTGGTTAATATACCGGTAGTACCAATGCAACACACCAACGGGTTAACTTTACCCATGGATAAAAAGCCAACCAAGACAATAGCTTATTTTGATCCAGTATTATTTGACCCTGTTGTTTCTAAGAGTGGGCCAAAATAACTTTTAGTAAGTTAGGGTTTAGTTAACAGTAAGACAACAACAACACTAACAACCCATGTGTACAGGCTAAAGTTAAGCCTGCTGCTACAGAGTATCCTGACCCAGTGTACTCACACACAAGTGGCTGGACAACAAGGTGACATTACACTGAGTAAAGCCTGACGCCACAAAGACAAAAAACATTGCATGAATTATCCCTTGTCAACCAAAAGCATGGCAACTTGCTTCCTCTACTACACTGCTAACACACATTTAGACAATACCGCCACCTAGTGGCCTCCATCAGTGTTACAATTCAAAACTGAGACCAGCCGACTCAGCAGACAGAATAAAAAAAGGTTTTAATTTGTCAGAATGCAGTAGGGACACCGGCATCGGCACTGATGTGGACCTATTTACATAGATCTGGTATTAGCCATAATGTGACCCCATTCAATACAGTTTCTTTGTTAATGACATGACATTTGCAGTCATTCAGTCTCCGCTGTTTCTATTTCTACTGCCATTTCCCTTTAAAATACAGATTCACACTGGTACTGGATCAGTACCATCAACAGACATTGAAATTGGTAGTGAGAGAGAAATTGCTGGATCAGCGCTTCACTAATATGCAGGGTGAGGGTTGGCAGCAGGATGGCAGCCAAACAAAGCAAAAAAGGGATCAGGCAAGCAGATTAAAATCACTAAAACAACAAGCCAAAAAGGAAACAAAGCATCACCGGGCGGCTTATATACTGAGGGGGGTTGATGGGTTAGATGTGGGGCAGGTGTGCACACAGGAGGAGGAAACCGGGAGGGGCAGGAACACTCTGGTGGACGGTGATGTTTGTGTACATGAAGCAGTAGTTGTGGCATTTGGTCCTGGTTCCCTCTTTGTAATCAACAATACAAAACAGGTGAAATGTATTTGCAAACCTCCATGTTTCCAATATTAAACTATATATCAATAACTGTGCCTATGGACCAAAAAACATAAAACAAACTAACTAACCATGAAAATCTTACACTTTATTTTAAGTGAGGACCTGCATTAAACTGTATATCTGGTGGTTTGGGGAGCATGAAGTGGTTGGATTTCGGGGAGTCGGGCCCTGAGCTTGCCCTTTCAGGCAGCCGGCTCAGTTGGTGTGCTGCTTGTTGTTTACAGTCTGATTAGCAACTTGAGATGCAAG
Source organism: Lycodopsis pacificus (assembly GCA_028022725.1). Classification (NCBI taxonomy): domain Eukaryota; kingdom Metazoa; phylum Chordata; class Actinopteri; order Perciformes; family Zoarcidae; genus Lycodopsis; species Lycodopsis pacificus. The sequence goes on from CM051696.1 coordinate 2,225,131, forward strand.
ACTGGAGTTGGAGTTGAGAGACGACCATTGGCTGTATATAAGAAGTGGACGTAGTCATCGTGACGTCGCCCATTGGTTTGTGGACTTTCATGGGATAAACATATTGTGAGTGTGGGACAAAGTTGTAAGACAAAAACACAGACAACATCAAGACCGGACAACACCGTGGCAGCGACCTGTCAATCACAAGGTAGCCACGCCCTAAAGCATACCCTGCTTTATGGTCTATTTTACTCTAAATGGGATCAACGAACATCATGCTTTATTGAAAAAGACTTGAAACTAGCGACTGATAAACTCATGTTCACAATGTTTACTGAGGTAATGAATCTAGTGAGAGGTAGAGTCATTTTCTCATAGACTTCTACACAATCTGACTTCTTTCTGGAACTTGAGGAGTCGCCCCCTGATGGCCATTAGAGAGAATGCACGCTAAAGGAACTTTAGCATTGGCTTCACTTTTCAGACAAGAAATAAATCAATATATCACATGAAATACATATTTTACTTCTTATTTGTGAGTTTGAACAAAAAGGTGATTGGATTAATATGTTGCTACTTTAGTGACCTCTGCCAGCTCATAACCCCATCAAGCTCTGTTCAACATACAAACTTGTAGTAGCTGCAAGAGAGAGCACTTTCAGCTTATCGGCTATTCTACTGTGTGATGTCTCCACAGACTTCTCCATTTCCTTTTCTGGTGAGGGTGTGAAAATGAATTCCCTGCATGTTAGTAGTGATGTTGATATTCCTGCATCTTTGGGCCCAGCGGTCAGTACCAGGAGTGTTAGTGTATGTGTATTAGATGAGCAGAAAAGTGCTCCAGTAGCAGATTTTTCAATAGCAGCAGTTAGATATTACTTTTCCTCCAGGAAGCCCACAGCGGTCCAGATAACGAGGCTGATTGATGCTCGTGGTGAAGGGTCAGCTTATCCTTTATCATGGGACCTGTTTCTGTGCCGGGGGAAACTGTAGAGAGCAGATGAGTGTTAGCAATAGAGAGAAGACTTTCTTTTTATTTCTTCAATGTTTATGCCTCCAGTTTGGGAGGTTGGAACTATAGTGGGTGTTTATTCAGAATGATCGGGGGGAGTAATGGTAGTGCGATTAAACTGGTGGTATGTGAGAGGCGTTATAGTGGTTCTGGGGCCAAAGGTTTGACCAGATGTTTGTCAGCATGTCCCCAGATTGATAAGATGGTGAAGGGACACTGAGATATATGGATGCTCCTCCTCCAGAGGCAGCATGTGGTGCGTCTTCACCTTGCCAGCACTGCCCCAGTTAGACCCAGGGCCCATCTGGTAGATTTCTACACCTGCTGAGGTGTGACAAAGAGCCAGCACAGCTGTGCTGATTAAAACTGCAGTCACATAGGATTTTATCCAGCCAACGTTTCCCCTATGAAGCCCAGTTGCCAGAAAATAAATGTTGGCATTGTACGTTTCTGCAAGTCATGATTTCTTTTGATGAGGACATTTTTGAATTTGACCAAGTGGCGTAGTATATGGAGCGGCCGTTATTGAAAGTTATGTGGTATAATAACGAGTATAAGGAGCGAGAAAATCCAGACAGAGTGGTTGAGGGTGGACCAAACAAACACAGGACTTTCACCCAGGAGGCAGCTGTTTGTGTCCTGTGTGAAACCAAAAGTGACCGTTGTTAAGCTTGCTGCGTAACGTCGCGTAAGAAAGTTCACTAAGGGTGGTCCTTACTTCGGCTACTTTCTAACCTTAACAAAGTAGTGTTGTTGTCTAAATCCAACTTATCGTTTTCACAACACTAACCACGTGTCATTGTGTGTTTCTGCAAGCGTGATATGACGTTGACGTGCAACGTATTTTTTTGCAGAAACGTACAATGCCAACATTTTTGTGAATTATTTTGCTAAATCTGACACGCTGTTTGTGGCGGCTGTGGCTCAGAGGGAGAGCGGGTTGTCTTTTAATCAGAATGTCGATGTGTCCTCGGGCAAGACACTTAACCCCAAGTTGAATGAATGAATGGGTCCTGATGTTATTTTCCTCCCAATGACAAAATGATGAATCTGAATGTTGACGACACTTCATCACAGCACTTTTTGAATCAGAAACCTTTTTAGTTTTGTGAATTTTTGATTTAGAGTGCCTCTTTGTCCGTCATGTACATGCATCCTCTCTTAATGTGACTGCTTGAGTATGACCAGCTTTAATAAAGTGCTTTTAAAAATTGAAATCCTCCCCCCCTCTCCTTCCTACCTCTCAAACTTTCTATCCACCTTCAATTTGAACTTGATAAAACCATACATCATTTATCCAAATTTGTGTTTTTTCAAGCACTGATAAACCTCCTTTATCTAAATCAGTGATACAACTGTCTCTTTCCTTCCACAGAAATACTGATAATCCAACCCTCTTCTTTTCTCTCTCTCTCTGAAATAGTGATACGCAGTGTTTCTCGCCCTCTCTCCTCCATAACTGTGACAAAACAGTCTCTTTGAAATCATAAAAAATAGCTTCCTCCTCCTGAATTCTTCCACTGGTTAGTCCGAGGCGCCGACTGACTTCATGTTTTAATAAGTCGGTGTCTGTTTCTTTATCTTCCTCCGGCCTCCCTTCGCTCCTCATTGTCTTCACTCTCTATCTTTGGCTCTCCACAGTGAACATGGTGCAGAATGAAGAGAAGCAATCCAGAGAGAAAAGACACGTTTTTCCCCCCTAATCCACCATATCTGCTAGTGGCACCTTCAACAAACGACTGGTAATGCAAAATTAAACTAAATTACGGCGCTCTGTCAAGGATGGGATGTAACTTGTGTCCTTTGTGAGTTCTTGATAACACTTTCACACGTACAAGTCTCTACGTCTTTGAGGATATTACATAAGGAACTTAATAAAGCATATCCATTACACAAAATGAAAATGCTGTGAAGCACGTTGGAATTGAACTGTCCTGCTGCAGCATTGAAGGAGATGTGTTTTCATTTTCATCTCCAAACATCAACCTCAAATGACGGCGGCTCATACCGCCTTGTGTTTCAGTCTACTCTTCATTGTGAAATTTGACCATTTGTGTTCACCAGTGTAATATAACAGCATAAAGACCACGACATTCCCAAGTGTCATTATTAACATAATGTCATCATGACGTCACCCATTGGTTTGTTGACTGATGTTTTGAAGCCTCGAGTTCGGCATTTTGGCCGTCGCCATCTTGGAGTCTGACCGTCGCCATAACTTTATAACTAAACATCATATTATATTGAAGAAGACTTGAAACTAGCGATTGAGAGTTTACAATGTTTACTGAGGTAATAAATCAGGTGAGAAGTAGACTTCTATGCAATCAGAGGAGTCGCCCCCTGCTGGCCATTAGAGAGAATTTAAGACACTTCTGCATTGGCTTTACTCTTCAGAACTGGAGGTTGCCGCTTGATTATTACGCTTTTTAGGTTTTGTGTCATTGAACACCACATCAAACAGTCGTGGTTATGTTTAGGCAACACAACTACGATAATGGCACTTAGGTTTAGGACAACAAAACAACTTATTCAGGTTTTTAGTCCATAGCTGGGCTTAAAATACGTACGGAAACTAAGTAAAATACGAAACAACATAACAGGAATAAACATCACAACCTCCCCTCCCGCCCACCATAAGTGGCCTCGCTCACATTTAAACTACCTCACTTCATAGCATATTCACATGGACGTGTTTACATTGCCGTCAGCGCGGACTACCTGGCATACAAATGACACGCAAAAAGCACAAATGAAGTTCTTATTGCCCGCAAAATTACTCACAATTGTCCTTCCATTCATACGCCAAGTTCTCAGTGATCCCTCCTCTTGCTTTTTCCCTTCCTTCTCTCTCTCGTACAGAGCAGTCTAGTTACGAAGTTTCACTGTGGAGGAATTATGGAGGAGGAATGACTTCATCAAACAGTAACTCTTTCAATGCACACATTTGAATGTATTTGTTGTAAAACCCCAAAGATCCTCCAGAACTGCCTCCTTCAATCAATGGTGTATGGCAGGGGTCTCAAACTCAACTTACCTGGGGGCCGCTGGAGGTAGAGTCTGGGTGAGGCTGGGCCGCATCAATTATTCCAAAACAAAAGTACAACTGATCCAATCTTCATTAATAACAGTTCAGAACATGAACGGTTCTTCAGAACATGAATGGGTTCTTCAGAGCATGAACGGTTCTTCAGAGCATGAACAGTTCTTCAGAACATTAACGGTTCTTCAGAGCATGAACGGGTTCTTCAGAACATGAACGGTTCTTCAGAGCATGAACGGGTTCTTCAGAGCATGAACGGTTCTTCAGAGCATGAACGGTTCTTCAGAACATGAACGGTTCTTCAGAACATAGGCTTCTCTTGCCTACTCCTTGCTACCAGAGACCTGGCGGCGCTTCCTCTCACACAGCTCAGCCACATTTGGCTTGAGGGAGGAAGCAGTTGAGATCCTCAGTATGGCTGGAAGATGCTCATCAGTAAGTTTGGACCTGTACTTTGACTTATTAAAGTTCATGGTTGAGAAGAGCTTTTCACGCAGATATGTGCTCCCAAAAAGGCACATGGTCCGCTTGAACATCCTGGAAAGCTCAGGGAAGGTGGGGGGCAATTCAAAAATTGTCCAAGCTTGTCTGCTATTCCACTCACCTCCCTAAACTTGGCTTTGAGTTCAGAATTGCACTGCAGGTCAATGAGCTCCATTTGAAGCACAGGAGGGGCATCTTGCACATCAAAGGAGAAGGGGTCAGCAAAAATTTGAAAAGTGGCTCTGTGTGTCTTGAAGTCTGCAAACCTGTGATCAAATTCCTCCTGTAGGTTTACAATGGCATCAGCATACCTCTCACCACTGAATGGTGTGCCCGCACCCATGAGTGCCTTGCATGTTGGGAAATGGCAGAAGTTTGTCTGAGAGAGCTGGGCTTTCCACAACATAAGTTTTGTGGAGAATGCTCTGACGTTGTCATAGGCAGCACTGACAAGCTGCCCTTGGCCTTGTAACTTCTTGTTCAGTACATTCAGCTCCTGTGTGATGTCAACAAGAAAAGCTAAGTCCATGAGCCATTTGGGATCACTTAGCACAGGAACAGCCATCCCATCCTTCTCCATGAAGGCTTTCACTTCTGCTCTCAACTCAAAGAACCTCTTCAAGGCGGTTCCCCTGCTGAGCCAACGTACCTCGGTGAAGTAGAGGACATCCTCAAATGCTGACTTTATTTCCTCCAAAAAGGCACGGAACTGCCGGTGCTTTAAGCCCCTGGATCTAATATGGTTAATGCATTTCACAACAACACACATCACATTGTCAAACTTCAGGCATTTGCTGCAAAGGGCCTGCTGATGGATAATGCAGTGCAAAGCAATGGCCTCCTCCACACCCTCCTCTTCCAGTTTTCATTGAACAAGTGCCACCAGTCCATTTTTCCTCCCTGTCATTGATGGTGCTCCGTCGGTTGTTATTCCAGCAAACCTCTTCCATGTTAAACCGGCATCCACAATGGCATCACACAGCTGGCGGAATATCTCCTGAGCGGTGGTCTGGCCATGCATTGGAATCACTGTGAGCAACTCCTCCATCACTTCAAAACTGTCATCAACTCCGCGGACATACATTGCGAGCTGCGCAGTGTCAGTGATGTCTGTGCTCTCATCAAGAGCAACTGAGAATGCACAGAAATGTTTGGCTTTCTCCCGCAGTTGATCATATCTGTTACCTGACAGGTCAGAAATGCGCTCTGCCACTGTGTTGGCTGAAAGGCTGATGTTGCTAAACTGACTCTTTTTTTCCGGACAGACTATACTTGCAGCCTGTAACATGCACATTTTTATGAACTCGCCTTCTTTGAATGGCTTTCCCGCCATGGCGATCATCTCACTCACCACGTAGCTCGCTTCGACTGTCGCGTCACTCGCTTTGCTCGCTTTCTTAAAAAAATCTTGTCGCCTCAGTAAACATGTTTTAAGATCGCCGACCCGGGCCTCTCTCTCATCTCCCTGCTATTTTGTATACTCCTCGGCATGTCTCTTTGAGTAATGACGTTTGAGGTTGTACTCCTTATGTACCGCGACTTTCTCTGTGCATATAAGACACGTCGGAGTGCCCCGGTGCTCAACAAAAAAATATTCCGTCTCCCACTTTTCCTGGAATTGTCTGTGCTCTTCGCCAACTTTTCTCTTCACGGCAGGTTTTGAGAAAAACATGACTAGGACTGGATGAGATATATTTTCCTTCCACTCCTGAATCACATTTCACCCAAGTGACGAGTTTCACTAATTCACGTTGTAAATATAAAACGCCCACAACGACTCGCGCAACAACTCGGCAAAAAGGTGCGCGTGAGAAAAAGGTGCGCGTGAGAAAAACGCGCGGGCCGCATTAACATTACACTTTTATGTTAGGTAGGGGGCCGCACAATATCGGCCAATTGCGGCCCGTGGGCCGCGAGTCTGAGACCCCTGGTGTATGGACTGTAGAACAGTGGTGTTAAATTGTAGGAAGCATGGCTAAAGTAATCTGCTAGGGGTGCTGAGAAAACGTCAACATCTTTATCCAATTCCTTTAGGCTGTATGTTTTTTTAAATGTATAATACATATACATGTGTGTGTGTGTGTTTGTGTGTTAACAAGGAGGATTGTCATTGAACAAACAGCAACAAGCTACACGCGGGTTGCTTGCCTGGAGGCAGCTTGTTGTAAAGTCGATAGCTGTGAAATTGATTGTCATTTTGCTGCAGAAGTATTTGAACTCCATTGACTGAGAGATAAACCGAACGACTTCACAAAACATGTACAAGGGTAAGACCCCAAGAAAGAAGGTGTCATTAACCCTGAAACACCATTTATGATCCGTTTCACGGTGTTGGGATCAATAGGGGCTTGTGTTTGAGTTATCAGCTTTTAAGAAACTGAATTCTTGACATCAATAGAATTATTAATGTGAATAACAATTATTAATGATTATTAATAATAACGGGGCACCACCCTGCGGACAGGGACCGATAACCAAACGATAAAACTAAGTCTCATAATTAGTAGTCACTCATCAGTGACAGTGAAGGTGTGAATCCGAGCGCAGACTACTACATACAGATCATCACATACATATGCACCATTAATCACAGACGACTGCTCTTTAAAGTATAATAGAGTTTATTAAATTAGAATAATAAAAGATCAGATCAATTAATATCGCAATCAACAAACGCCATCATACAATTTTATGTACCTAATATCTAAAGAAATGAAATAAAAGGGGAGGAGGGTGTGTATATAAGTATGTGTGTATGTGTATGTGTGTGTGTGTGTCTGTGTATAAAAGGAAGGGGGGTGAGGGCCCTTAACATTCACAGTCAAAGACTACAAAGATGGCCGCTGGCCTACTAGCAGAAGGGGGGTTGAGACTGTGGGTTAAAAAGGGGGGGGGTGAACCTTAAGATGCTACCGTGACCCACCACTAGATGGCCTAGTCGAGTGACTTGGGCAAACTGGCGGAGGAGAGGGGGGGGTCGCTGTGTGTGAGCACGTGTGAGAGAGAGAGGGTCAGAGAGAGAGGGGGTCACCTCCTGCTGTGTTGGCAGGAGGGTGAGCCAAGAAAAGGTGGAGAGAAATCGTAAGTCAACATAAATCAAACTTCTGCTGCGATATCCTGAGGAGCATAAGTACGTTATTCTCTCATGCGTAAGCATACCGTTGTCGTCTTGAACTGTCGGCAGCTTACACAGTGATGAACACGGCCCTCCGCTCACTCACAGAGTCGAGTTAATGAAGAGAGAAATATCCCACAAAGTTGAATACAAATGAATGAAAATAATCCCAAAGAAAACAGTCAATGCAGTTAATACACAATACAAACGGAGCTTCTCTGGTCCGTGATGTTTGTGTATTTAAGATAAGATAAGATAAGATAAGATAATCCTTTATTAGTCCCTCAGTGGGGAAATTACAGGATTACAGCAGCATCGCTCACAAGTAATAAATGAAGATAAAAAATCAAGTAGTATAAATAGACTAAACAGTAAACAGTAGTAAAAAATGACAGTAAAGAAGAATACAAAATATACCAGTATGTACAGACGGAGTAAAAATGTGAAATGTAAGATAATACTTAAACGTATTGGATATTGCACGGGATTGACAGTAAGAAGACTATTAAATATACCAGTACATACAGGCGGAGGCAGAGTAAAATGTAAAATGTAAGATAATACTTAAACGTATTGGATATTGCACGGGATTGACAGTAAGAAGACTATTAAATATACCAGTATAAACAGGCGGAGGCAGAGTAAAATGTAAGATAATACTTAAACGTATTTGATATTGCACAGGATTTACAGTAAAGAAGACTATTAAATATACCAGTAAATACAGACGGAGTTAAGTGTAAGGTAAATACTTAAACGTATTTGATATTGCACGTATTTGATATTGCACAGGATTGCACGGATTAGGTATTGCACCAGGTGAATGAATTAAAGTGTTCAGTGTTCAAGTGTTCATGTCCAGTCCAAATGTTCAAAGTGTTCAAAGTGTTCAAAGTGTTAGTGGTCTCCCGAGAGCAGCTTGTTGTGCAGCCTGACAGCAGCGGGGAGGAAGGACTTGCGGTACCTCCCCCTCAGACACCGGGGATGGATCAGCCGGTGACTGAAGGAGCTGTGCAGAGCTGCCAGAGTGTCCTGCATGGGGTGGGAGGCGTGGCTCATCAGGGATGAGAGCTTCGCCATCATCCTCCTGTCTCCCACCACCTCCACCGTATCCAGTGGACACCCCAGCACGCTGCTGGCCTTCCTCACCAGTTTGTCCAGTCTCCTCCTGTCAGCTGTCGCGATGCTGCTGCTCCAGAAGACCACTCCATAGAAGATGGCTGATGCCACCACGGAGTCGAAGAAGGTCTTCAGGAGTGCTCCCTGCACCCCAAAAGACCTCAGTCTCCTCAGCAGAAAGAGTCTGCTCTGTCCTTTTTTATAAAGAGCGTGAGCATGGTCAGTCCAGTCCAGTTTATTGTTCAAGTGAACACCCAGGTACTTATACGACTTCACAACCTCAATGTCCAGTCCCTGGATGCTCACCGGTGTCGGAGGGGGGCGTTTTCCCCGGCGGAAGTCCACCACCAGCTCCTTGGTCTTGCTGGTGTTGATATGGAGGCGGTTCCGCTGGCACCATCCTAAAAAGTCCTGGTTTAGTTCCCTGTACTCTCTATCATCATCTGCGGAGATGAGGCCGACGATTGCAGAGTCGTCAGAGAACTTTTGCAGGTGGCAGTTGGCAGAGTTGTGTTTGAAGTCCGAGGTGTAAATGGAGAAGAGGAATGGAGCCAGAACGGTTCCCTGTGGGGCCCCTGTGCTGCAGGACACCCGATCTGACTCACACCCCCGTATCCGCACATACTGTGGACGGTTGGTGAGGTAGTCCAGGATCCATGAAGTGAGGTGGTGGTCCACCCCGGTCTGCTCCAGCTTGTCCCTCAGAAGCAAAGGCTGGATGGTGTTGAAGGCACTGGAGAAGTCGTAGAACATGACTCTCACAGTGCTACCAGTCTTTTCCAGGTGAGAGAGGCATCTCTGCAGCAGGAAGATGACGGCGTCATCCACCCCGATGCCGGACTGGTAGGCAAACTGAAGAGGGTCCAGGGATGAACTCACCAGAGGGCGGAGATGGGCAAGTACCAGCCTCTCCATGGTCTTCATCAGGTGGGATGTCAACGCCACCGGCCTGTAGCTGTTGAGGTCCTTGGGCCGCGGGTTCTTTGGTACCGGTACCACGCAGGACGTCTTCCATAGCTGTGGTACTTTCCCCAGCCTCAAGCTCAAGTTGAATATGTGCTCCGCTATCCCGCACAGCTGGTCTGCGCAGGATTTGAGGAGCCTTGAGCTGATGCCGTCCGGACCCGTGGCCTTCCTCACCTTGATCCTCCTCAGTTCCTTCCTCACCTGGTTGAGGGACACTCGGGGGGGTGGGGTGCTGTGTGTTGGAGTGGGGAGGTGTGGAGGGGAGCAGAGTGCTGTGGGAAGGGGGGAGGGGCGATAATAATCCACAGGGGATGCAGATGATGGGGGTTGCAGCAGCAGGGAGGTCTGGGTGGGGGGAGGGGTGGATGGCTGGTCAAACCTGTTAAAAAATAAGTTCAGCTCATTCACCCACTTTTGGTCCCCCTCAGGCTGTTGGTTGGGCCCCTTGAGCCCAGAAATCGCCTTGAGGCCCTTCCAGACCCCGACGGTGTTATTCTGCTGCAGCTGGTCCTCCATCTTCATCCTGTAGACATCTTTCCCCTCTCTGATCTTCATCCTCAGCTCCCTCTGCACAGTCCTCAGCTCCTCCTTGTTGCCAGATCTAAAAACCCTCTTCTTCTCCTTGAGGAGGGCCTTTATCTCCGGAGAGATCCAGGGTTTGCCATTTGAGAAACACCGTACAGTCCTGGTGGGTACGGTGTTCTCAACACAGAAGTTAATATAGTCCGTGATGCAGTCGGTGAGACCGTCGATGTCATCCCCATGGGCATCACTGAATACCTCCCACGCAGTTGTCTCAAAACAGTCCTTCAGAGCCTCCTCTGCTCCATCGGTCCATCGTCTATTTACCTCCGTATACTGCGACGGTGTCTTTAACGCGAACAGAATACGGGCAATGCACAGTGGAGCGGAGCTGGGGCCCGCTGAGTGTTGCGCAATACCTTGATATTACGCAATAGTAACGAAACACACAAGAACACGGGAATATTAACATATACATGAATTAACTTGAATGAACTTTAAGTTAATTTAAGCTAAGCTAGCCCAGATGCACAATGAACGCTTACTGTTTGAAGCTCGTTGCAGCGGGGAGAGAGTCCGTGCAGGATCGTGCCTTCTTTGTCCAGAAGGGAAGGGGTGGGGGCGGCTTGCTGGGGGCACGGCGTTTGCCGGCCCGGTCCGTTGTGGCTCGGCTCGCTTTGGAGCGGGCGCTGGACGTGATCAATTCTCGCTGCAGAGAGAATGATTTAACATCGGATTGAGACGCTGTGGTCCGTACATCTCATCGGAAATCTTCGGGAAGGAGCGAGTTTTTCAGCTGCTGCTTTGCCGGAATGTGCACAAAAAGAAAACACGGGGAGGAATCGTGGAAGAGATTCGTCCCGGTGGAGTGAGAGGGCCTTGACTCAAAAAGAAAACACGGCTATCTTCGGCCAGCGAAGATAGCTCTGCGACCTGACAGGGTTTGGTGAGGGTTCGAGGCTTTCGTCGACAGCGCGATGCTGGAGTTAGGAGGCTGGTGTCTTCTATAGCCAGGACGGGGAGTCCGAGCGAAGAACGTTTGGATGCTCCCTTGCTCGACGGATGTCGAAGGGAAAAAGCGTGGAGGTGTGAACTGCAGTCAGTTTTGTTGAACAGTGGCTGAACCACAGGGGTCCTGGTGCTGTCTTGGCTCTCGGCCAATGAGGTTGCAGCGGTGCTCTCAGGTGACTTCAGGAACCATAGTTTTTTGGGGGGGGGGAATTCACACCCTAATGTGAAAGTCCTTCAGAGGGGGTTTGGTGCTCATCAAACCACAATCAGGATGAAACCTTTGCTTGCAAAAGGGAAGGCCTGATTTTCTTTGTTCACAGCACATGTGCAGCCATATGCTCAGACCCCAACAATGGTTAAAACAAATCGCACTAATGTAAAGCGGTAAAAAGCTGCGTGATAAAGCTGATAAATCATGAAGACGGGGAGAGTTACTGTGGCCGTGGCATGAACATGCGTCTCCACATGCGTCTCGAGCGATTACTTGATCAGATCTCAATTCTACTACTCTATATGCAACTAAACATTTCTGTTTTCAGAGACCAGATTCGTTGTTCGGATCTCAATCTCAAACACATGCACTTTCCCCAACACAAGCTGGCATTTACAGAAACAGGACATGCGCTAAGAATGTGGGCACCTCACGCACACTTCTGACCTACACAGTATTCTAGTGCGATCCAAGAGAAAACAAAAGACTTTGCTTATGTTTTAATCCATATTATCCCATGCTCCAGAGGGATCTATACAGGCCAATCAGGAACGTAATTAGTTGTTCTGTTCCATAAATCTCCATCCATGTGGGAGTGGGCGTACAAGCCTGATTTCCAGTCCCGCAGCTGCACAGCTGTCAATGAGGAAAAATCAGCAAAGCAAAAGCAGAGTTTCACCTATTGTGTTGCAAAACGTGGCGAGGCTGTTGAGCAGCTGTGGTTACGCACGCCTCTAGCTATTTATAGGGTCCAGACCATTAATTCAATTAAATTTGCAGGCACCGGTGGTATTTCAATCACTGTTACACAACCTCAGAAAGGTAATCAATGATCACAAAACAGGCTAAAGTTCACACACTCAGGAAAATAAAATGCCACATCTGATGCATAATTGTTACATTATGTAAAACCTTGTTTGTCCATCTCCACCTGATGCTGCTCACACACCGGGCGCGTTTTTTGATTGACGCTCGTCGAGATTACATACAAAGTCTATGCACAGACGCGATGAGACTGGCGCGCCGCGGTTTTTAGTCTCATCGCGTCTGTGCATAGACTTTGTATGTAATCTCGACGCGCGTCAATCAAAAAACGCGCCCGGTGTGTGAGCAGCATCATTGTGTCATCCTTGATCGCTCTATGAAAACGTGTTCATTCTGGTGCATACTGTGTGTGAAGCGTGCGCATTCTCACCACAAATTCGTTTTTTTACAATTCCCAGTTTGTGTGTTGCTTTTTTGTGCGTTAGCATTGTTCAAACATCTGGCTCCCGGTGTCGATTTGTCTCAGCTTCAAGAACTGGGTCTTTCTCACCTGATACTTCCACAAAAATTGCCATACAAGTCGACTTGATCTGTCCTCATTGAACTGCCTCACAGATTGTTGTGAACGTATACAGGGTTTTATGCATCTGGCCCTAGGGAGGAATGAGTGAGAGAGAGAAAATGAATTCTTGACAGAAATAGATGGAGAGTAGAGAGACTCATCGGATAAATGAGAGGAAACTGGGCGTACAGTTGAGAGAGAAAGCGAGAGAGAGTCCTCAATCTGTAACCAGACACCATAGAAATCACAGTCTGAGCTGTGACTCCACATGAACCTCTGCTTTCGTTCCACATAATTGGCTTGTAGAGCCAGAGAGGTCTGGAGGTCACTTCAAAAAAACATCAGGAAAAAAACCATCAGAAAGGAGAAAGAATGAACCTCCATTTCTCTGCAGGATAACTGTTGTCTGTTTGTGTGTGCTGCAGTCTCTTTTTTTTTTGCATTATGCAAGAGGCAGCTGATGAACCCTCACAAGAGGGTGTCTGAGATGAGACACTCTAGGACTCCATTTTAGTGGAGCATGCATTATACAGCACCGGTCCTCAAACGTGTTCTCTTGTCTGAGCAACTGCAGGGTTTTTTGTTTTTTTTCAGTTGAAAACTTCAGAGAAACCCCCAGTGGGGAATCAGTACAAGTCTCATCTGTGCTGCTGTAACTCTCCCACTTGTGCCCCAAAATACAACAAGCCATCCAGAAAGCTGCATCCTCGTGCTCTGCCTCCTAAGTCCCTCCTCTCCTTGGCTGACGCGTCAAATTTGAAAAGCTGATGTTGGCCATGGTTCGGTCCCGCATGCCTGCTGATGCTCTGCAGTCTCAAAGGACATTTCACATGTAGACGATCTAAAAAGTAAGGTCTGACATTTTATTTTGAATAGTTATGATAAAGTTGCATCTTTTAAGACTAAATACAAGTGAATCCTCGCCTTGACATGTCCCCTCGCTGTGGGACAGCAAAGGCCCTTTTCAGCCGCAAGAATGTCTCCGGAACACTTTTAGAACTCAGGACTTGTACCTGCTTTTCGACTTTTCGACTCCTGGGCCAGCAACATTCCTGTAGCCTGCTCTGGAGGCATGATTCTCTGATGAGCAAGGAACTATCGGGCCAAAGTCTGACCAGGCTGGTCAGACACAAACCTCCAAACTGCTACAACTTCTAGCCTGCATGTTGTTTGGAAAAGGGACTCAAATCTTTGCTGGGTGTGGACCCAGGAGCCTGTTGATCAGCACATAATCCAGCAGTTCTGAGAAGCTTATCGTGGGTGCATGCTTGAAATAAACTTGCTTGTGCAACATGTCGAAAGGCAAAATTGAATATAGCTATTACTAACGCCGACACTCAAAAGCTGAGTGACAACCCTGTCGTCATAGGATACATCCCAATCGCATCCCTGTTTCCTTGCGTCTTAGTCCCTCCCACCAGGGATGTATGGAGAGATGCAAGGAAACCATACGAGGAGAGAGGGAACGAGGAAATATGTTTTAAGATAAATGAGATGTCCTTTCCTCTGAAGCATCGTGTGAAGCAACGTCTGTTTCTGATGACGGCGGATCAGCTGATCACAGCTGGATCAGCTATCAGTCGGCTTTAGCAGTTGGAGAGACTTTTGAGGAGTTTGTGACTGTACACATGATCGCTGTACTTATACTAATAATGACACAGTCATGTGTTCTCTCTGTAGCCTGCTACCTGTTCCACAAACTGCATTGAGTATATACACTGTGTTCTGTGTCCTGTTTATAAGCGCAGGATCGATTTCTACCGGCAGAATGCGTCTTATTTATGAATTATTTGCATCTGTATGTTTTGAAATTCATTGTGACGTCATTATTAAATAACCCAGAATATGATTATGGTTTCTCTTGAACACTGGAATTCATTTATTGTTGGAATGCTGTTAAGCATTCCAACAATAAATGAATAAATTAATTGTTCTTCGAATCTTTATTGTTGAAATGCTGTTAAGCATTCCAACTATTGTTATCCTCCTGTTTCTTTATTCCACTATTTCTTCCGTCCTCCATTTTTTGAAACTCTTCTTCTTCATTTTTTAAGCTACAGAAACCGTTCAACTATCAAAATGTTCAGCTCCTTCAGCTCATCTCTGCTATGACTTTTTCTATTTCTAACCTTTAAACTTTTTGAATTATTAAGCTTTTAGCAACTTTTTTTTGAATGGGTTTCTATGGAGAAGATTTTCAAATCCTCTTAAACTTCTTCAACTTTCAAATCCTTCAACTTCCTCATACTTTCAGCTACAGACACCATTTCAACTTTCTAATGTTGCGAAAACCCTTAACTATTGCCACATAATTCAGCTTTCCGATATCTTTTAAACTTTTTGAACTGCAGCAATTTAACTTTTATGATTTTTCAGCCCTTTTCTGACTTTATAATAGGTGTGTATTGCGCAGCTTAGAGTGCGTGATGTCACCGCTAGAGTGAAGAGCAGATTCTTGTGAAAAAAACATTTGTGTTTTGCCACTGTGTCCACAATCGTCACTCTTCATGCATAATTTCTGGATGTAAAAGTAGCTAATATTGTCCTTGTCGTAGAAACATTACTGTGGAATCCCACAGATTTACACATTTGACACAGAAGCCATTAATTGACAGGAAAACCAACTTTCTGCTCCATAGAGACCAATGTTAAATTTTGCTTCAAATACATCTTCCACAGAACACGGTACCCCATTTCTAGATCGCCAGTTAAGCCACATTTCTTAAACTACAGACACAATTTTTACAGGATCTGTTCATCAACTCAGCCTTCCTCTCATTTATTAATATTGGAGCAATAGGAGCTACAGTTATGGGAGTTTTGATGATTTGTTTGAGAGGTGTCTCCCTGTTTTATCTCCATGAAATGGCTTCAGGCAAACAGGTGTTTGCGATTGAGCCAGTAATTAGTGATGTTTATAAACACACAGACTCACAGACACACGCGCACATACACTCCTCTCCCTCTATCTCTCTGTGTGTGTGTCTCTCTGTGTGTCTCTCTCTCTCTCTCTCTGTGTGTGTGTCTCTCTCATACAGTCATTCAGGTCTTAGGACTCTTTAGAGGTCTTTCCACCCTCCTCCACCGCCCCCACACACACACACGCCATTTTAAAAATAAAAGCCCCAGAGAGTGAATTCCAACTGAAATGCTTGTGATGAGCCTGTCATTTAATAACCGGTTTGTGTTTATCTAACATTATGATTCCGTCTCCTCTCCCCTTCTCCCCCACACCCCACACCCCATTTCAAAATAAAAGCCCCAGAGAGTGAATTCTAACTGAACAGCTTGTGATGAAGCCTGTCATTTAATAACCTCTGTTTATGTGTGTCAAACATTATGATTATGTCTCCTCTCCCCCTCCCTCCCCCACCCAGCCCCACCCTTTCAAAATAAAAGCCTCATGGATTAACTGTATTTAAACATCAAACTCAAAATTAGGCTTTTTTGTTGAAAAAATGAATGCTCTTACTAATAATGCGACAACTACTACTGCTGCTAATATTTCTAGTATTACCACTACTACTGCTGCTACTACTTCTACTACAACTTTTGCTGTTGCTACTATTACTAGTGCTATTACTGCTACCATCAACATTATTACTACCACTACTGCTATTACTACCACCACTACTATTACTTATACTACAACTGCTACTTCTGCTATTCATGCTACTACCAGTACTAATACTACTACAGCTATTAGTACGACTGCTACTAGTACTACTACTACTGCTACTTCAAATACTGCCATTACTTTTACTACTACTACTACTACTACTACTGTTATATTAAATACTACGACCACTACTACAGCTATTACTACTACTACTGATACTAGGCTACTACTTCTTCTGAATACTAATACTTCTTCTAAATACTAATACTTCTACTACTAATGATACTTCTACTACAACTATGACTTCTACTACTACTATTACAAATATCACTACTGCTACTACTACTACTTATTCTAATGCTACTAATACTTCTACTACTAATAATACTTCTACTTCAACTACAACGTCTACTACTATTACTACAAATATCACTACTTCTGAAATTTGTTTAAGCTACAGAAATTGTTCAAATATCAAAATGTTCAGCTCCTTCAGGAGAGGGGTGCTTTGACTTTTCATTTTTGTAATCTTTAAACTTTTTGAATCAAGCTTTTTGCAATTTTCTTTTGAATGGGATCTCTATGGAGAAAATCTTCAAATCCTGTTATACTTCAACTTTCAAAGCCTTCTTCTTCCTCATACTTTCAGCTAAAGACACCATAGTTAGACATTTGAACTAGAAGGTTTTTCAGCAGTGCAGTTTAAATGCTTTCAGGCTTCAACATTTTTCAGATAGATAGTCTCCCATTTCTTCATTTTCAGCAATTTTTTCACAATTAATTTCAGCTTTCAGCATTCCAACGCATTTTCAGCAGGAAATGCATTTTCTAGTTCCAGTATTTCTTCCGTCCCCCTTTTTTTGAAACGCTTCTTCTTCATATTTTAAGCTACAGAAACCGTTCAACTATCAAAATGTTCAGCTCTTTCAGCAGAGGGGTGCTATATCTCTTCATATTTCTAACCTTTAAACTTTTTGAATTATTAAGCTTTTAGCAACATTTTTTTGAATGGGTTTCTATGGAGAAGATTTTCAAATCCTCTTAAACTGCTTCAAATTTCAAATCCTTCAACTTCCTCATACTTCCAGCTACAGACACCATTTCAACTTTCAAATGTTGAGAAAACCCTGACCTATTGCCGCATAATTCAGCTTTCTGATATCTTTTAAACTTTTTGAACTGCAGCAATTTAACTTTTATGATTTTTCAGCCCTTTTCTGACTTTATAATGGGTGTGTATTGCGCAGCTTAGAGTGCGTGATGTCACCGCTAGAGTGAAGAGCAGCTTGAGATTCTTGTGAAAAAAACATTTGTATTTTGCCACTGTGTCCACAATCTTCACTCTTCATGCATAATTTCTGGATGTAGAAGTAGCTAATCTTGTCCTTTCGTCGAAACATTACTGTGGAATCCCACAGATTTACACATTTGACACAGAAGCCATTAATTGACAGGAAAACCAACTTTCTGCTCCATAGAGACCAATGTTAAATTTTGCTTCAAATACATCTTCCACAGAACACGGTACCCCATTTCTAGATCGCCAGTTAAGCCACATTTCTTAAACTACAGACACAATTTTTACAGGATCTGTTTCTCAAGTCATCCATCCTCTCAATCATTAATATCGGAGCAATAGGAGCTACGGTTATGGGAGTTTTGATGATTTGTTTGAGAGGCGTTTCCCTGTTTTATTTCCATGAAATGGCTTCAGGCACACATTAGTGTACCTAATCCAGTTAGTGTGCCTACAACATCCAGTCTCACATTCTCTCTCTCTCTCTCTCTCTCTCTCTCTCTCTCTCTCTCTCTCTCTCTCTCTCTCTCTCTCTCTCACAGTCATTCAGGTCTTGGAGACTTTTAGAGGACCCCCCCCCACACACACCCCATTTTAAAATAAAAACTTATTCACACATGATTTGTTGCAGCTGTTACGTGTTGCAGCTCGGCCAATCATATATGAGGATTCTGATAAGTTTCCTGATTCGAGTGACATTTACCCACAAGAGGGAGAGACGAGGAAAGACATGGCAGAGCAGGACAATAGTCATGTAAGCTGTAAAAGATAAAACATAGTACAATCTCCAAATGAGAAAGTTTGCCTCTCTCACTAATTCTTTCTTCTCTCTCTCACTAATTCTTTCCTCTCTCTCTCTGTCTGTGTCTCTCTCTCATACAGTCATTCAGGTCTTAGAGACTTTTAGAGGACCCCCCCCCCCCCCCCACACACACACATACCCCATTTAAAAATAAAAGCCCCAAAGAGTGAATTCTAATTGAAATGCTTGTGATGAAGCCAGGCATTTAATAGCCTCTGTTTATGTGTGTCAGACATTATGATTATGTTCAGCTCTTTCAGGAGAGGTGTGATATGACTTTTCATATTTGTAATCTTTAAACGTTTTGAATTATTAAGCTTTTTGCAATTTGTTTTTGAATTGGATATCTATTTTCAGCAATGTTTTTGCGATTCATTTTTGCAGTTTTCAGCATTCCAACGCATTTTCAGCAGGAAATGCTTTTTCTAGTTAGGCTTAATGTTTTGGGGGAAATTGAAATGATATAACTCATCAAACCTGACACTCAGGAATGATCAGCCCTACGTGACTGAATGATGATAAATGATGTAAAAAGTGTTTCGTCTCTCCAGGTCTCTCTGACTTTAAGTCCTTAACGAGTTTCATCAGCTTAAGAATGTGACACAGGATGTAGACCGTTTGTCAGAGTAAATGGCAGCTAATGTCCTCTGAAGGAAGAATGAGCCCTGATGCAGAGTGAGAGGCAAAATAAAATGGTATAATCCTTCAATAAATCCTTTCTACCTCTCTTCTTAGCTTTATTTACCTCTATTCTTCTCATTTATTTTGCTTGTTTCTCTCCATTACAAGTTCATTCAGAGGTTTCACTTTGTTCAGTGGGTTGAAATCACGGTGGTCTATTGGGAGAGTCATTTTTACAATTCTAAACTCCGGTTGGAGTCTTGCACGTTTGGAGATAATGTAGGGAATTTGAGCGTAGAACTGTCTGTTATTTAGTAATAATAAAAGTGTTTCATATTTCATAATTAATAATTCATATTTAGGCATAATCATAAGTGTTTTGGAAATGCATAATTAAGATAAGCATAAAGTGTTGTAAGATTAGTAGCTAAAAGTAAGTTAAAGACATAAAGCTTGTGTAAGTTACAGAAGCTTAGCTTTATATTGAAGGGAGATTTATGTTTCAAACAGGAAGTGGGTGGTTTATTTTGAAAGTCTTTTTCTTACTCCGGGAGGAGTCAACTGGTTGTGGCCCTCTCTCTGTTCTGGCTCTCAGCCAAGAGGGTATGTTTTTTTACCTGAGAGCGGAGTAAGTTTTTTGCAAGGGGTTTTATTGTTTTGATATTTCATGGAAATGGTGTACTTCAGTGTATAATCGTATGTTCACTGTTGGGATTAAATTCCTTATAATTGTAAATCAGTCTTGGTAGAGTTATTATTAGAGCAGCGTGTCGACTGTAAACACAGCAGCCGGCCATGTGCTCCGGTCTCCTCGGTGGGCTGAGATTCACCCCTAACAATAACATGAGAAACCCTGCCACCTGTAGCCGAAAGACTCGCATTATGAGGTTGTGATTCTGTCTTCACTCTTTCCCCCTCTGCTGCCACCCTCCTGCTTTGGATTCTCAGCCTCTCACGCTCTCAGAGGGCAGACGTCCTCAGTCTACTTTCTGTGAAAATGCCCATTATCCTGTTGACATTTCCTCCGGTGTGCCGCACGTCAAACAGCAGTACTGCCGGATCACTTCATCTGATTTACGACACTTGTCCCCCTTGTGTCAGGGAGAAATGTCATTCCGGTCGTTTCACTCATGATAAATGCACTGGTTTGGAAATACAGAACCTGGGTACCGGAGAGGTCAGATGTTATAGATGTGCTGGGTTCTTGGCCCTTTAGAGACATTTCAGCTTTTACAATCCCCATTTCATCCATAGATGGTGTGATTAGGGTTGCAAAATTCCGGGAATATTCAAAGCTGGAAAGTTTCCATGGGAATTAGCGGGAATATACGGGAATTAACGGGAATTAACGGGAATAAACTGGACATTGTGTGGGTAATTTATACTAACTGTATTTACCTTGTCATATACAGACATAAATATACACATTTTGTTTTGTCATAAGCAGGCATGCATGCAAACATTTTAAATACAAATTTTAAAAATGACACTTGACTTAATCCATCTGCCAGTAGAACTTTAATTGCTTCTTTCATTGAACAACAAAAAACATGAGTGTTAAATGTATTCCCTATGTCCGCAACCCCACAAAAAAGTCCCATTCTAAATGTAAAATGAAAGCATTTAGTCAAACTTCTCAAGCCTCTGGTTTTAGCGTTTTTCCTCTGACAGCCTTTCCTTGTACATTGGCTGGGGTGAAATGTCTCCACACATGAGACTGTGCACGTGGCATTGTTCTGTAGAATAAAATGATAAAAAAGCTTGTAAAAAACACTAATGCAATGCCAGAGATATAAATAGTTAGCTAAACAATTGGAATCGTCTTTAAAAAGATTTGACAATTGATGGATAAATGAATAGAAATGGGCTAGATGAACAGATGAACAATCCTCAATTAGCATGCTAATATATTTCCCCCAGTAGTATCATCACAACTTACCTGACTAGTCCTTGGGCTCAAATGCAGTAGTGTGGCCTCAATAGCCCTGCTGCAGTGTGCTGGGGGATTATCTGTGCATGTGACTGAAGAGTGCACTGTGCATGTGATGGAAGAATGCACAGTGCAGGGTTGAAATTCAAAGTGCAGAGTGTGCTGCATTACATACATCTTTAAAATATAGTTTTGAGTGACTTTTTTATTGCTCAGCGTTTAATTTGCGGTAAAAACGTTTTTTCAAAATTCCCAAAATTCCCGAGCTAAACTTCCCATGGAAATTTTCCGATTTACCGGAAATTTACCGGAAATTTTCCACCCCTTTGCAACCCTAGGTGTGATTCCTCATCTCATATTTTCACACATAGTAAGATCGACTAGGTGCATTACACAGCAGCTCACCATGCAAAGAAGCAGCCTTGCTTCCCTTAGTCAGATTTGGATTTGTACCGTCTTCACAATTCACTCTTCCTCTCTTCTTCAGATTCTATGAGATGCTGTCCAAACCTGGCAGCAAGATGCGTTTCTCATCAGGTGTCTGATTCACTCTTTTGATCTAAGGTGTAAATGGACAGATGTTAAATTGGCAATGTTTGTCTGATTATCTCTTATTCTCCATTTCTTCCTCTCTCTCAACATTCTATTTGCGACCAGGCATTCCCTAATGGGGCCTACAATGAGGTCTTCACATTCTGTGAGACCTGGGAATGTACAGACACACGCACACACACACACACACACACACACACACACACACACACACACACACACTGGCCTGTAATAGATTTAGAGAGAAACCATCCCCTCTTCTAACCGAGCTAACTTCATCCATTTATCTCTGTCTGACGAGGTGCCCAAATTAATGGCGCAGGACGTGTCCTCACGAGGTGCTCTAATGAGCTGACCTAACCAGAAGCCAGTCCCTGCAGTCTGATGATCCTCCGCTCTGCTCCACTGGCCCAACGTCATGTTTTTTGTCTTTGCACTGGACAGCGACGTAACAACAGTCCATTCCCCTGTAGTCTCTATGGGCAGGACCATGCTAATGTCTGATGGATTTCTGATTCATGACTAGGACAGCTTAGAGGTTAGAGAGGTGCACATGTGACTGACCAGTCTCACGACAGGCTGGTTAAATGTCAGTGGTGATACTGGTTCCGTCTCTGCTCTGTCTCAGTACAAAGAGCGATAGCGAGCGAGCCCAGTGACGCTGATTTGTTGATCGGCAGGTCAAATGACATCTAGGTTTGATGTGGACAAAATGTCTTTCAAAAGTGAAATACTTTTAGTCACAAGTACAGCCCTGTTTAGTGTAGTACCATGGTGGCAGACAGCTTTAAAGGTTATATGATATTCAGAGCATTAATATGCCACAGCAAATAACTGTAAACAGTACTCGGTTTGGAAGTCAGTTTTTGCTCAACATATTGAGTAATCACTTGCCTTTTTGTCTGTGTAAAAAAAAGAGAAAATAAATATATATGTATATGTGTGTGTGTATTTATATATAACCAGGAGAATGGATAAGATGGGCAGGCTGCTGGACCAGGTTGTTGGAAATCAGGTCTGGATTCAGACAACTGGAGCTCATGACCGACTTCAGTCAGCAGGACTTGAGGTCAAGATTCTAGCAACTGGAGTTCAGGACCAGAATCTGGCAGCTGAAGCACAGCCAGGGCAGTGATGAGGGCCGCTGACTGGCAAAACCACACAGTAGGTCGAACACAGAGAGGAAGGAAGAGGAGGGCACTGTGGCCCTGCGGGAATAAGAGGGCACTGTGGTCCAGCGGGAACTACTCAGTAAAGCCTTATATGTCACCTGCACTTGCCATTTCATTCAGCATCGGATTTGAAGACCGCTGTCCGACAGTCATGCAGTTCTGATGACTAGCAGTATAATAATCAAATGCATGTATTCACACATGGAAATTGCTTTAAATGCCCATCCCTAGTAAAGATATAGAGGAGTGATGTCTATCTGAGCAGAGAATGACATCACTCTCTGTGTGTTGTAATCCTTGCTTCTCTGTGCTGTGTTTACACAGCCATGGGCAAAGAGGCTGTGCTTTAACCAAGTGGCTTTAGGGTGATGCTTTGGCAGTGATTTAAATGACATATGGCTACTAAATGATTATTGTGCCACTCATCTGGTCAGCACAACAGCTTTCTGAATAAGTGTGGCAATGTTTAGTATCAAATGCCATCCCAGGGACTTGAACCATCAACCTTCTGATTAAACATGCTAAAAGAAGACTGTGTCGTCCCAATACATTAGTGGATCTGCTAATAGGTCAAGGTTGAGTAAATTGAGTGAGACCGCTCTGGGCTATGAGTATTTATTAGGCGAAAGATGACTGAAAGGAAAAGCTGCTATCGATAGCGGAGAATGAACTGTGAGTCTGAGGTAACGGGGGAATGTACAGGACATATGGTTCGTCATCGATCGCCTTACAGTGAGCTGGAGCGAACCAATGTGACATATGGCGTTAAATAGCTAGCTAGTTAGCCCAACAAGGTTGTGTTGTGACAGATGGCTTGGTTAGAACACAGTAGCCCTGCGGCTAGTTGGCGATACGAAAGCTGTCTAATTCCACTGCTGCTTTGTGGATTTACTGCGAATATCATCTCAAGAGAAGATATTGACTTCTCTCTTCCTTTGTTTCTCTTATCATTTCATCTATTTTAGCCTCTGTACTTGTGCTCTATTGTTATGTCATCTGGATATTTTGACACAGGATAAATGCTGTACATGCTCCCATGCTGGACATGGACATTACAATTATCATTATTATTATTATGTTGACTTTGTTTGCCAGATATGTTTCCTTGTTGAAATGCAGTCATGACGGGTTGTTGTTTGTGGGTATGGTTGGCAGCTTGTGTCTCGTCTGCTGGTGCTGCGTACCCGCAGTGAATCTATTGCGTGGTATTGAGTACCAGACAGCACCAGCCTACTTTCTCCCCTGGCCCTGGTTAAAATAAGTATGTTTGTCAGTTAAGTAAATAAACTAACGTACGTTGGTTTCACAAAGGATACAAACAAAGAACTCCTGGGTGAAAGTTCTGTGTCTTTTTCAGTCCACTCCCACCGCCCCCTTATTGCAGTGGCTGGGTTTACATTGGAGTTAGTTGAGAGCCTGGTGCGTCTCCAGACACTAAAGGGTGCCTCTGGCGATGGTATCAGACACCGAAGCGGGGGACAAAGTGGCGGTATTTGACGTGCTTGTGCTTTGAAAACTAAGTGTATTAGTAATTACTACAGAAATGCTCTCATTGGCTGTGAGCCAAAATGCCTCGACATTTTCAGGATGAGCTGAATTGATGCTAATGAGTTCCGCAAATATAATAAGACATGCACATGGGATTTTGAAGGAGTTCATTAACTGGATGGGGATCTCGACTCAACGTGTCCCCACACGTGTCTCTAAAAGTTGCATGATTAGCAGTTTGTGCGTGTCAGTGTTATGATTAAAAGTGGATTAGCCTGTCTTGATGTGACAGGAAGCAAGTTGTCTGCCAGCGTGAGGAAACATCTTTCACTATTTATTTCGTTTTAATTTGTTCTTCTTTTTCAGCAATGTCTCTGTCAGAAAATAATCCCTCAGAGCGTCAAACCGTCTCATTCCCTTCTTCGAATTTAGGGAGTCGTTTGTTCGACAGGACAGCGGTTCATTTTAAACCCGCATGCAGTTTGATACAGTTAAATGTAATTAGAAGTGGCGTGCATTGTATGATGACAATGAAATAGAAGCTAGGTGTAGATGTAAATGTAAATGGGCTATAACAGCTGTAACAAATGACCCTATTCTCCTGGAAGCACAAATGGGGCTTTTACAGTGTACATTGCATGTGTGGATATGAGCTGCTAGCTATATTGAGTGTGTGCCTCCATTTGACTCCCACTATAAAGTTGGTAAGGAACAGTAACAGTGTCTTTCTGTCTTTTCTCAGCTTGTTATGTCTAATCTTTAGACAGGATTGATGCTGTTGTTTTACCTGCGTGACACCATCCTCCATGACTGGGCTGCGTCATCTGTATGTAGACGTCCGCATGTCTGGCAACATTGTGCATGTGCAGCCAGGCGCGCTTGCAACATCTGGAAGACTGCCGACAGTAAACATTTCTATTATGCAAATCCACACCGGAGTACATTACATTCATTTTTAATGCACGCGTAAAAGGTTAATGTAAACAGTCGCTGCTGTTCTTTTAGTATTTCCTGCCATGTGTTCATTAAGTGAATGAGAGCACACATGCATGCACTTGTACGTGCAATGACTATAAATTGCTCCACAAGACAGGCTCTTAAAATGGTTGCCGTTGACAGTGTGTGTTGTTAAATCTGAGTGTGTGTGTGTGTGTGTGTGTGTTACATGACACGTATCCAAGATCGACTCATTAGTTGTAGGTGAAGGTGCCCGGAGACGTCCTCCACAAGTGAGGGTTTGCCACATGTGGCACACACTGGCAGGCACACAAATGACAGAGAGTCCAACCCAATTATAGTTTTAATTACTTTTCCCTTTCGGGGTCATCTTCACTTTGTAAACCTCATTGCATTTAGCTGGTGTTCATATCCAGCTGGACGGCTTAAAACAATTGAGCGGGCACTTTATTTCTGCTGCGGGTGGGAGAATAAACACCCACTGAGTATCACGAAGACTTCTTTCCCCACTGCTGCAAAGTGGCAGCAGGGCTCTCTGGCACAAACATGCCCCTCTCTTCACTCCTCTCAGTCTTTATTTTAAGGCTGGTTTCATCCAGAATTCGTATTAGCTATACCTACGAAAAGCAATTCCCCGTAATTTGTTCCACAAAATCATTTCCTATGATATTCATGTAATTATGAACGAGGAAGTATAAAGACTGCAAAAGCGCCCAAATTGCGGGCGGGAGTGGATGGGTCCTACACATGGCGGTCTTTAAGCAAGGAGAATGCTGTTCGTTAAACGAGAAGTCAACATTAGATTATTTGTCATGTAACTTGTGTACTTCAAATACAGCACTTCTGTAATTAATTCAACCAAATCAACGATCGTTTCGTCAACCTCAGAAAGCAGTTTTGTTGCCTGAGCCTAAGTGAGTTGTTTCCTGTAAAGATGGAAGCTTATTTTTCCAGTTCTGCTGGTGTGGAAGTGTCTTAAAACTTGCATTATCTCTGCTTACAGAGCAGGGAATGCTTTAGGGCGGGCTTACTGTGATTGACAGGTTTCTCTTGCTACCAGAGACGTATATGGCGTCCTTACGTCACTCCTCCACATTCCAAATGTGGTCACTTCTGTTCACCAGTTGCAAAAGTCAAGATTTTGATGGCCGTAATCAAAGATGGCGACAAATCGCCAAACTCAAGGCTTCATAACGACATCACATTGACTACGTCCACTTCTTATATACAGCCTATGAGAGAAACACAAAAAAGTAACTTCCCGTAAGACATCATACGAACTGTTGTATAAGAATACATTTTTAATATTTATCAAACTGATTAAAATGGCAAGATACGAGATTGGGAGCATTTCGGTTGCCTCTCAACAGCACGAAGGCGACTCACAGCTAACTATGCTAAAAGCGCTAACAGTGCAAACTAGGTCAGTGTTTGAGTTTTCTGGGTGTACAGTGTATGGCTGAGAGGGAATCTGAGGGTAAGGGTTCCATGACGATGCTGTCGGTAAGGACGGCATTATCAGCTGTCACTGCCGCATGGGAGCAGTGCTATGCGGTGGCGGTGAGCTATAGTTGGGCACACTCAGATGCACCAAAAGCACATGTGGCTGGCCTGGCTATCTCACCAAAGCAAGGAGAAGCTCAGATAACAGAACATCACTATATCTACACATATATGTGTTGTTTGCTGTAATAGTAATGTTCCTGAATGTTAAATACTGCTCATTTTATGTCTATTAGGTCAGCGCTCTTGCTGGCTGCAGGGTGCCACCGGTTTCTGCTGTTTCTAGCTAGCGACTTGTTTGTTTTCTCATCATGAAGCTCCGCTTCCTTGTGGTAGAATATTTCCTTTAACAGTTCAGGTGAAGTTGGTTTTATCCAAAGTGTTCAAAATAGACAGAGTCTTGATGAATGATCAAAGTTTCAGAAAGTCAATTTAATGTTTGCAAACAGAGAACACAACCACAGCCACGTATCGCAGTGAAATGTGCTCATGCTCTGGGGACAGCAAATCAAAACAAGGTATTTATACAGGCAACACAGAGAAGACAAGATAAGACAGAGGAGACGGGGAAGACAGGTGGGGGCCAGTGTTCTGGTGCGAACTCTCACAGACAGTAGGTCTTCAGCAAATGTTTAGGCTAACAGAAAGAACAGTTGATTACTTAAGAACACTCTGGTCGCTTGTCCAAAATAAGATAGAAAGTGACCTCTGTATCAGAACGAACATGTCAATGTGTTCAGACATCCAGACGCCTGTGAAAATGAACTTTCTAACAGCACATATCATCAGAGAATATGAGGAGGACATGTCAAAACATTTTTTACCATCACACTCCACTCTTTTGGTTACAACATAACCACAATTAAACACAGTAAAAAATGTTCAAATACTAACTAGAGAACAAAGGGTAGACTGCCTTTGCCTCTCAGACCCCAGAGGATTATTCTGCCTCTGTTTTGAGGGGTCTGTTCCTAGCTAGATCATGAAAGAAAACACAAAACAAATCAATGATGTTGGCGAGAAGAGGGTTGTTCTGCTCTTCGTTTCCCTCAGTTTCCTCTCCATCCTGCTGGAGATCTGTAGTACACTAGAGTTTATTTAGTCATATCAACATCAATTAATCGCTGCAGTAATCTCCTCAAACATGGTATGAAAGTACATTCAAGATGAACCAAACACTTTTGTAGACCCCTCCTCTCTCCGCCAGCAGCACGTCTTTACCCCTCTACATATTGTTTCCCACCAAAATAGTACTGTTTCAAACCCCGCATCAATTTGATTTCCCCTCGGGACTCCAATGTCATCTATGTACACAGACTGACTGAAACTGCCAGATGGGCTGACCTTTTGTCGTGGTCTGTCTCTAGGAGGTTACGCAGGGAGGCAATATCCATAGGCAATGCATCGAATGCCCTCACCAACTGTGCCAACGCACAAGTTCCACTCCACTGCTTCGCTTACCCCCACAGAACCATCAGGTGCCAGCTCTGGGCATCGTCCATATTCATCAGCTGTCTGTGTGATGTTTCTACATACCGTAGTTTGCTGCATCGGGTGAGAAACAGGATGTCATTTTGTTTAATCAGGTGGCAACAGATAGTGCAGAGTGATACAATTGTCGCTACTAGACAGTTTGAGGAGGAGAAAACTATTTGTAAGGCACATTTGAAACCTGTTTGGTCAATTTCTGGTGTCATGCGGAACAGAATTGTTCCCAGCGTGTAAAGTTCGTTTGGTTGTATTTTCCTATTTATTGATGGTCAATTTTATCTTCTCAATTTCCCGCTATAATATTGGATTAATTATTATTGATTCCGATTCTGATTGAAGCAAAGCATAGCAAAGCAAAACATAGTTTCCCTTATCCCACATAGCCCTGGCTGTCTAAAGTTATCAATTTATGCGATGTTAGTTGTATCACTGAGCTCTTTTGTTTCTTACAGACACCACTAACCCCTCTGAGCGTGTTAGTATCTTCACTGGTCAGACAAATGGCCACAGAGGCTTCAAATCCCTGTTCTTCCAGACTCACCCAGAGGGAAACAGGTGCCCCAAGATTAGGAGTTATCAGTGCAACTATTTTGTTGTTTTCTTTCTCTGCTATGTGGACAGCTGTTGGTGTGCTGAGGAGAACTTAAAACGGTCGGTGCATTCCAAGTTGTCGTAACCTTGTGCGTGGACTATTATGATCCTCCCGAGTGGAAGAGACAACAATTTATTTTCTTTTTAACATTTTTCTTTATCCCATTATGTTCATCTTGTCCAACCAATGATTTAGGCTCGGCAAGATATGTGTTCTCAATTTTTTCTTTCTTTTTTTTTTTCCAATTGTACCATTAGTTATTTCAATTAACCCTGCTGACTGTGGGTGATAAGAGCAATGATATTTCGTGTTTTTATTCCAAATACCTCAGCCAAGTTTTATTACTTTGTTTACAAAATGTATATCATTATCACAATAATTTATTACTGGTATTTCAAAATGTTCCTTATCCTTAGTCAAAGCTTTTGCTTCCGTACTAACATCTTGATCCGTTTAAAGTATCTGTCAATTATTGTCAAACAATATTTCTTCTCTGCATATTAGTTTAGTTCAATGAAATCCATGCAAATATGTTGAAATGGATTATATTTTGCACATATAGTGCATGCTAGACCCAAAACAAATTTTTAAAACCATATGCTTCAAAGACCCTCTTCATCATAGATACCTTCCCCCATGTTGAGACATGGTCCAACCCATGGCTCAACCGTATATCTATATAAGGTCTTAGGTAATATTAGTTTGCCCTCAGGTCATTCCCAGAAAGTTTGTTTATTTTGCAGTTTTGTTTTATCCAATAGTTTTTTATTCTTGCTGTATAGCATTTGTTTGCATGTCTTTTAAGATCTCGTGATCTAAATGTTGCACTTCAAAAGAAAATTTGGTATCAATTCTCTATGTATAATAGGTTTGTTAGTTGAGTGCTAATGAGAAATGGAATATCGTTCTGTACCTTTGTAGAGAAAAGAAATTATTTAACCTTATATCAATTTGAGTTACCCACACCTTTAGCATAGAGTGGCATATTTAGTTAAATGTATAATAAAAAAATAAACAAGAACATAATTCTGTCCTATTTTCTCCTTTTTAATTTCATCGTGTTCCATTTTCTGCTGAGGAAATCTTTTTTTTTCTTTTACTGCTGAGCAAACACATGTAAGCATGAGTATGCATAGTTACTATCTGTATCGATAGTGATGACCTTGTCTTTTCTCAGTTCGCCTCTGTGAGAGTCATTCGTTCTGCAGCTTTGTGCTGGAAAAAATGTTTGAGACTCAAATTTTAACACTTTATTATTTGTCACTATTGCATATCCCGTTGCATTTTTACCATCTAATTTCTTCTTACACGAGTCCTCAACAAGCATAGTCAGATCTGCGTCTTCAAATGGAATGTAAACCCCCTCTGTAGTCTACTGTTTGTGTGAATGACCTGTCATAATTTGGCAATCCCAACACTGATGGACTTGTTAACATCTTATTTAATACCATTAAAGCTTCGTCTGCTTCAAGAGTCCAGCACAATTTGTCGTGTGCTGCCCTAGGTTTATCATAAATCAATTTTGATAAAGGTTTAGCTAATTCATCGTAATTAGGAACCCAATTTTTACAGAAATTAGTCATTGCTAAGAATGACATCATTATTGGAATGCTGTTAAGCAACTATTGTTCTTCGAATCTTTATTCCACTATTTCTTCCGTCCCCCTTTTTTGAAACTCTTCTTCTCCTTCATATTTTAAGCTACAGAAACTGTTCAACTATCAAAATGTTCCGCTCTTTCAGCAGAGGGGTGCTATATCTTCATATTTCTAACCTTTAAACCTTTTGAATTATTAAGCTTTTTTTTTTTTTTGCAATTTGTTTTGAATTGGATATTTATTTTCAGCAATGTTTTTGCGATTAATTTCAGTTTTCAGCATTCCAACGCATTTTCAGCAGGAAATGCTCTTTCTAGTTTGTCTTTTTGTTTGCTTTGAGAATGGCTTCGCCTCTTTTGTATCGGCCATTCTTAGATCAATCATAACCCAAACATTTCACTTTTTCTTTTCCAAAGCTGGAGTTTGTCTTTGCTTACTTTATGACATATAAAGTAACATTCTTCCCCTGGTGGGTCGAATTTAGCTATTTTAGTTGCATTAATTGTGGTCAAAGCCTCTTTCTCTGCAGAGGAGAGAGAAATGTCTCCCTTAGTTTGTTTAACTCTAGATAAGAGCACAGCCTTTGCTGTGACCGTGTCCTAGTTTATCAACACTGCAGTAATAATTTGGTGAGTTAGAAACCTCTTGCATACAACAGTCAATCATTTATTCAAACCACTTTCATTCTCTTAATGGTACTGATAGATATTCTGTTTGTACCTGCTCCAAAATCAAACAAAAGAAAATAAAAAATATTTCACACCCTTCAATATCTCTAACCCCAAATTTTATTTGATATAGTTCCAATATGTCTATCTATTATTCTTTACCGTCAGTTTGTGTCTGTGCATCAGTGTGTGGGTGCGTGTTTTTACATGACCTGCATCTGTTGAATGTGGTGTCCAGACGTCCCCCTCCTCCGATGTCCTCCCCATGTCCACTCTCTCTCTGGTCCTGCAATCACGTGCCCAGTGTCCCATCCTTCCACAGACGAAGCAAGCCCAACTCCGTCCACCTTTGCTTCCCCCTCGAGCCCTCCTCCCCCTCTGCTCGTCCCTCGTCCTCCGCTCCGTCCACGGAAAGCTCCACGTCTTTAATTGTCTCGGAAATACACATTAGAACAAACATGTTTAGACACCTCATTATTACCATCATCATAGTCAACAACATATGTGTCAGCATTCTGTTTGCCTTTTTCTTTTTCTTCTTCTCTTTGGTTATTCAGCACTGTTGCTTAAGTAAAATCTGATTAGTCTGACATTTGTAAAGGTGGTTTACCGTGTGTTATGCCAATTCTGTTGGATTCTGGCTCGTAGAGCGGTCTGCCTAAAGTCTCGCTCATGACTTTTCCCAGCACCGTCGCGAGCTCAGTTGTTGTGTCTGTGTTCTGTCTGAGAACCTGGGACAGCGGGAGGCGGGAGAGAGAGGAGAGGAGTTTTCTGATCGGGGGGGCCGTGAAGTCTGAGCAAGCTCCTGCCTGTGGAAGATCTGGGGGTGAAGCAGAGGGTGGGGGAACACTCGGAGGAGGCCGCCTCCCTCACACCACCTCACAAAGGTGTAAGCTTGGATACAAATAAGGAGAATTAGTCACGTTATGTTCACATTCTTGGTCATTTTCTTGTTTTCTGTCATTGCTTGTCATTGTAGTTGTTTCAGTCTTTGTCTTCTCTGTTCCCTTTTTTTATTTATTTATTTTTTTTTTTTCTCTTGCCCCTCTGATAACCACATTTTTGCTTTGGTTAAAACCTCTTTTCTTTCCTCTTTGCTAGTATTAGCCCATTTTTCTCAAAAGTCTTAATTATCATTATCTTTACTTTATAGGGAAGAAATTGAGTAGGCCTAACTCTTTTAGCTTCCTATAGATTTTTTATAGTAAAACGAAGATGAAGTAGAAGCAACATCATTCACGGTTCTCCCTCAGTTTACTAATATTTTTCACTCTCTGTTTTTTTTTTTTTATAAAAGAATACCGCTCCCTTAGTTCTGATGGCTTTAAGGGAGGACCAATTCTAGATTTCCCTAAGTAAATGATTCCCACCAGTCTGGTTCACTAAAAAAGGATCTCGTCACTCCACCCTCTCCAGCACAATCCTGGCCTCTCAATTTACCAAAGGATTCTCGTGTGAGAATCTGGCGGAGGTCTTTGGCAAGAGTCCTGGACTCCCCGTGCACGGTTTCAGGTTCAAAGCTGAAGAGAAGTGGAGGTATTGCGATCCGGCCGACCATTATGTGTAACATTCTTTAATCATTTAAACGCATACTAATTAGTCATTTAGATTTTTTCCCAACATTCCCAGAAAGTTCATACTATCAGTATAAAGTCTAATAACAACACTGAATAAATGAATAAATCAATGAATCAATAAGTCAAGAAATGAATAAAAGTAGAAATGAAGAAATGTCCATTTTAACTACTTAATAAGTGAAAGCATAAAAACAAAAGAAACTCAATAAGACAATAAGAATTGAATACAATCAAACACTCCAATCGTTCTTCCGGAGCCAAAAAAAAATAGAGAGATGCAGATCTGAGTGTGTGTGGAATGTGTGGAGCGCTCAACGCTTTTCTTTTCTCTGTGTCTTCCAGGCAGTTGAGGGAGACACAGAGCCAAAAGGAGGAATGTGTGTGTGTCAGGGGACAGGAGGAAAGATTGTTTCTGTGCGTGCAAAGCAGGTCTTCATTGCGAGCAAATGTATGTTTCTGTGTGTGTGTCTGTGGAGTGGCTCCCCGTCGGGGAATCGAACCCCGGTCTTGCCGAAGCATGACAGGCGGAGATACTGTCCACTATACTAAGTGTCAAAGCTTTTCTTTTCTTCTTTTTTCTTTCCCTATTTTCATAGATAGATAGATGTAAACTTTATTTATCCCCAGGGGGAAATTCGTTTGTAGCAGCAGCAATTTACAAAGTAAAATATAACATGTGGAATGCACAATATCTACAGTACAATAAAATATCCGAGCAGATATTGAATTGAAGGAAGATTCATAAAAAAAAAAAAGGCCAGTCCGATTTTTCACAATCATCTCTAAGTCCTTAACTCTCACCTTTTTTTTTCCCACTCTTTTCATTCCTTTCAGTTTATCTTCTAAATCCCAGAAACCCAAACTCCCTTGACCAGTATGGAAGGCATTCCAGACATAAATCTCCGTGTTTCTGTCGCTTTAATTCAATTTTTGCCACCCATGCCCTATGGTGTGGGCGTCGACGCTATCTTAGTACAATGCAATCGTCACTGCAAAGTTGAGGTTTTTTATCCCTAAGGAAAACTTCACAAACCCTTTTTAGACGTTTCTTTTAGGTCAAAAACGCTGAGAAAAGACCCTGTGAGACGTTTCTTTTAATTAAGTCAAAAACGCTGAGAAAAGACCCTGTGAGACGTTTCTTTTAAGTCAAAAACACTTAGAAAAACCTGAGACGTTTCTTTTATCTTTAGGCCAAAAACACGTAGAAAAACCTTTTTAGAGTAGAGGCACGATCAATGTTACAATCTCAAAAAGCTCCATTATCTTGAGTTAAAATCGTTATCGTAAAATGTCACTTCGTTCTCCTCATAAACTCACATGAATTAATACGTCAGAAACCTTGATATAAAAAAACCCAGCTGTATTACCCAAATAATAATGATTCCTTGATCACTCATCTGTGTCTGTTACGCTTTAGGTCTTTACAGATTTATGTTTACAGTTTACAATTGGAATTTCAACTTCTTACCCTGATTTGTAGAAATCAATTATTTTCGTTGGATACGCGTGCCGTCAATCAGGTCTCCTCGGTACCGCCGGTTCTCTCTCTCTTGTCCAAATTAAAAAAACCTTCTCCTCCGGACGGTTCCCGTGGAGCCTGACGAACGGTCAGCGTATCCTGTTCGTGACTCCAAATTGTGGTCGAATATTTCCTTTAACAGTTCAGGTGAAGTTGGTTTTATCCAAAGTGTTCAAAATAGTCTTGATGAATGATCAAAGTTTCAGAAAGTCAATTTAATGTTTGCAAACAGAGAACACAACCACAGTCACGTATCACAGTGAAATGTGCTCATGCTCTGGGGACAGCAAATCAAAACAAGGTATTTATACAGGCAACACAGAAGAAGACAAGATAAGACAGAGGAGAAGGGGAAGACAGGTGGGGGCCAGTGTTCTGGTGCGAACTCTCACAGACAGTAGGTCTTCAGCAAATGTTTAGGCTAACAGAAAGAACAGTTGATTACTTAAGAACACTCTGGTCGCTTGTCCAAAATAAGATAGAAAGTGACCTCTGTATCAGAACGAACATGTCAATGTGTTCAGACATCCAGACGCCTGTGAAAATGAACTTTCTAACAGCACATATCATCAGAGAATATGAGGAGGACATGTTAAAACATTTTTTACCATCACATCCTCTCACTGAATACCAGGAAGAATCGGCCGGTCATCGGCTCCCATGAATCACTTGCAGTGACCTGCGACCTCAAAACAGCAGGAGCATTCACACATGGAGGTTTGACATCTCAACAAACAACCAGCATCTTTTGAATTCCGTCCATTAATCTGTTGCTGTGTTCGGTCCTTTCCACCAAAGATGAGAGCAGACTTGTGGTCGCTGAATATAGTTTGCACAGTGCTCTATCTGTGTCAGTAAAAAAGATGCAGATCTCCTCACATAAGCCTGACTGGCAAGATCAGAAATAAACCAATTACATCATGGAAAGATAGACAGATAGAAAGTATAAAGAGATTGATCAGTGAAGATGTGTG
Source organism: Lycodopsis pacificus (assembly GCA_028022725.1). NCBI lineage: Eukaryota > Metazoa > Chordata > Actinopteri > Perciformes > Zoarcidae > Lycodopsis > Lycodopsis pacificus. The sequence goes on from CM051696.1 coordinate 2,260,282, forward strand.
GCAGATGCAAAGGAGGGAATTATTGTCCTTTTTTGTCTTTGTTACGCAATCATGGCCCCCCTTAGACCTGCTTCGCATGCATCGAAGTGAAATACATGGTCAAGCACATGATTATGTTGCTGACAAAATTTTGTTTCAGTCCACTTGGTTCAGTGATAGATCAGATCACGTGATATTTACTATTTTCATTGCTCAACCTATATGGAAAGATTGGACAGTAGAATCCTAACTCGAGAATGATGTCACTGGTTGAATTCTGGACAGGATTTCAGTTAACGATATCGAGCTGTATCCAAAAAGATACTGTGACAAGGACACGTCGACATGGACTAGCTGAGCCGGGGATCAAACCGCCGATCCTCGAACTGAAGAACGCAGTCCGGTACCCTTACCTCCGGCCTGAGTTAGGTGGATCTTCATGCAGCAGAACCACAGACTGCGGATGAGCCACAAGCCGAGAATCACTGCTGCGACTACTGTGATCACAACACATTCACAACACAGCGGTGATGATGATGGTGATGACAGTGTCAGTGTGAGCGTTTCGGCGACCACATAATTCCCGGAGGACGGAACACCTGCTCCCATGTGACTTCCTGTGTTTACAAGAGATACGTCTCAAAAGCAGCTCAGATGCGGGTGATGTGTGTCGTCCTTAGAATAAAGGAGCTTCTGGGATCTCTACAGGTGAGGATAATGCTGATGGTGGAGGCATTTTCTTTAAAAATCACGAGGTAGTTGTTGTAAAGTGATGTGATATACTGGGTAGGCTTCTACTGATTGATTGTTATTATTCTGGACAAAAGTTCTGAATTATGAATCTCTATACTGCACCTGAGAGATCAAACAAAATTATACATGAAGGAAAATTATTGGAGGAAATATGAGTTTCAAATCCACACAGCATCCATCACTCGAGTCGTTAGACTAAAACCAAAACTAGGATAGATAGAACATACTGTATGTACCATCTCAAATTTGATCGCTTCAATATGACTATTATTATTATTACTAATTAGTCAAAGAATATTCTGATCTTTTAATGGTTAGTAAGCCTCTGTCCTCCCACTTTTTGCTTTATTTTATATCGATGACACCCCTTTGTTTCCTTCGTCATGATATTGCTCAGTATTACCTCTTTAGCTTCAGCTTTACTAAAGGCCACATCCATGATCTTATCCTGTTTCAGTTTGTTTAGCTAAAGAGTCCATCATTTAATTCCCCTCAAAGCCCCTATGAGCAATAAACCTGACTACTGTCTCTATCTGTCGTAGTCTGAATAGTGACGTATTCCACAGAAACCACTGGTCTGTTTTCAAGATGACATGGACTGCAATGAAACCAGCGCTGACATTGAGTCTGAGCATAATATTACATTTTTTAAGCTTAGTTTGCTCCATCCAATGCAATGCCATTACAATAGTTACCATCTTGACTGTATACTGTGTTAGATCCTGGGGTTCTTTGGCCCGATACGGGGCTACTTACTGACTCAGCTCTCTATTAAAAGATTGTCGAGCTGGTGTTCTTGCGAGGAAACTCGCCTGGCTCTGCTAACTGCCGTTAATCCCAACGTCTACCCTGCTTCATCCGGTCAGCGCGCACTCGGCCGAGGGGCCACCCTTGCCCCGGGCGCTCCTACCCGTCGCGTCAGTTATGGCAGCTTTCCTCTTCTGGATCCGTGCTCTTGGTAAATTGCCAGGTTAGGTTTTAACAGCTAGGATTATTTCTAAAACCGTAAGGGATTGTTAAGTGTCTTGTTAAGGTTAAGTGTAAGGTCTCTAGGATAACCTTTCAGAACTCAGTTGTTAGACATACAATAGATTTAACCTTTTACTGCCACAAGGAACATTTACTACTTAAGCAAATGAATGCACTTGAGAATTTTACTTTAAATGCAGATTAGATATTTATTGCAGGTTATATATATTTAGCAAGGGTTAAGCTACAGCTCACATAAAATGTTACTACACTTGATTCGTACTTTTAATTCTTTGATTATACTCATTGGTTCAGATGACGAGTCGTCTCGGTCGGAGCTGGATTTCAAAGGTTCGCTGAAACAGTTATTTTGGAGTTGTTAGGAGCGAAGGTCTGGCCGGACCCTCGGGCTCCTCCTGCTCTCACAGCGGGGTCCGTTCAGCAGTCCTCAAGGCTCAGTACAAAGTCTTTTTAGGGCTGCCGCGTTCATCCGTTGTTCAGTTGGTAAAGTCGAGCAGTGGGGAGAGGGAAACTCTCCGTCTTTCAATCTTTGTCCACGAATGGCAATCTTTCTCTTCGTGAGCAGAGACGAAGTCCTCATATACTTCTGTCGCGAATCGTCCGTATCTTCTTCTCAGAGCTCTTGGACGGCTCTCGTGTAGAAAATCCCAGCTTGCGTCTCGCAAGCATCTCCTTATATTGTAGATCTGGGCTGTCTGTTCCCCCCCTCCCTTTCTGAACACATGATCTTCCTCCCACCCTTTTGTGTGAGTGCGTATGTTTATGGAAAGAACCTTATTTTCCTCCGCGCCTTGTTCTGGGGCCCCTGGCGCTTTGCGCAGTCAGCGTTTGCAACAGAGTCCGAAGCCGCGTGTCTGCTTACTCGACTTACGCCCAAAACATCTGTTTCTGATCTCACTCTCTCAGCCCCCTGCTAATTCCTCACTTCCCCAAAACCTTCTGCTGACACACACTCTTCACATTTCAACTCTGATACACAGATCATTATTATAATCAGCTTTACACTTGTTAAATCACTCTATGTATTAAACATTCGTTATATAATGATCATAAACTTTATCTTTCGATTACACTTTAATTATCAATCTCTGAGTATATTCTTCATGTCTTTTTATCCTGACTTTTCCCTTGATCGTGTATGCATGTATTCAAGGCAGCTTTCTCTGTGATCTCAACTCTTCTTGACAACTGTTACCTGGTGTTCTTTCCTGAAGGTTTATGTTTAAATCTGGGACAACAAAAGAAAACCCAGTATTTGCATTCGTAGGCTCCTTTGATCCATCTGTATATATTGAAATAAATGTTTAATGTGTTGTTCCTAGTCTTTCATCAACTATTCATACTGGTGGTTCAAACAAACAGGAGTTTTGTCCAGGGGAGTCGTGTTCTTGTACCGTGCAAAACTAAAAGTTAACGTTGACATTTTGTCACGTGAGTTGGAAGTCACTTAACTGGCGTCACTAGAAAGCAAAGTTAATTTCAACCACACTCTTTTCCTAAAACCTAACTAAACGGTTTTGCTTAAATCTAACTTCCTGTGAAAGACTAAAGTTTATTTTGAAAGGACACGATGTATATGACGAGCATATATTGACACGCTCTCCCAACACGTTGAGAACTAGAGTACCTAGAGCATCCATCTCCCATGCCAAGGGGCACTTGCCAAGTGTCTGTATTTGTTGGGAGTGAGAATGTGTTGAATTTATCTGTTTGCGTGTGTATATTGGAGTGACACAGCTTTAAAGCCAGTGTATTTTCAAAATAAAGTTTGAAATGTTACAACATTATACTTTTGTGTATTTTCCTGAAATTAATTTTGAAAAATGTAAATGTAAAATGGACTATTTATAGACCAATCAACAAAGAGAAAGCCTTTCAAGAACTGTCTGTAAATTGAATCACAATATCATTACATCAAAAGAAATTGTATCAATTAGTCAAGTTAAACAGGTGGCCCCTGATCGGATTTTCAGTACAGTTGCTCATGTTCAAGCAGCAGTGATGAGATCAGATCTGACTCATGGGCAGATGAAATACGCCGTTTCATTTCTGCTCGCCATTTTTATTCCTGACGAACCCCGTGTGAAAAAGAGGGCGGGATAGACCGAGGTGAAGGAAGAAGAGAGGAGGTTAATTAAAAGACAGAAGAGTGGAGAGGTGGGGGCATAAAGGAGGCATGGAGGGAGAGGAAAGAGGTGGTAGAAGAGGAGGATAGGTGGGAGGAAGAGGAGGAGGAGGAAGGGTGCTAATAAAGAGGGGGAAGAGAAAATCATTTTCTAATTAACACTCCTCCAGGTTGATCCCACTGGAGTTCTCCCTTCAGGCATCACGATGATTCTCTCCATCACTCCATTCATTCCTTTTTTCTTCTTATTCTTTTGCATCTGGCCATCCGGTCCATTTCCTTTTCTTTCTCTCATGCTTTTATTCCTCCCCCCTTCTCTTTTCTCTGTCTACCCCCTTTCAAACCTTCCTTCCCATGCCCCCTTCTTCTTCCTCCCTTCCTCCTTATTTTCATTATATTAATAATTCTCCTTTATTCCTTCCGTAACATTTCTTACTTGTTTTCTGTAGTCTACCTATCACTTACCTTTCCCTCCCTCCCTCCCTCCCTCCCTCCCTCCCTCCCTCCCTTTCTTCCCCAGGAGATGACGGGCTGAAGCAGGTTGTTATTAATCCAGTCTTTTCTCCCTGGGGTTTGTACAAGCAGACTGACAGGAGGAGTCTCCAGGAGAACGCAAACACCCGCGCGGACACACCAGGGAGGAGAGGCAGCGGGAGAACAGAGAAATGAAGAAAGTGAGGAAAGGTAGATAGGAGAATGAGGGTAAGGAATGGATGAGGACCATAAGGGAGGGAAGGAGGTGAAAGAGGGATTGATTGGTTAGCGTAAGGACAGAAGGACAAGGTTAGAGAGAAGAATGGAGACAGAAATGGAAGGAAGGATGGACAGAACGGGTGGGGATGAAAGACAGAGAAGAGAAACCAACCCTTGCCAACGTTTGTACTGGATGATCCCAAAGATAAATTAAGTTGAACTGTCTTTCAGTGCTGGGCAAGTTAACGCGTTATTATTAATGCATTAAATAATTAACGGCGACAATTCTTTTTTTTCTATTATTATTTTGAAAGTCCGTTGCTCACTGGCAGCGGTGGAGGAAGTCTTCGTGAGACTACGTTGATGCAGCGTGTGGGAGATAAACTAAAACAAGACAAGCTAAACCTTAAGGCATAGCTCACTTCAAAATCGTGGCATGACGGCATCAGCCCCCCCCCCCCCATGACCTTTAACAGGAGAAACAGCGATAGAAGTGGATAGAAGGATTCAGTATTGGGCTTTGAATTCAGGTGTCGTTATTTTGATGAACCAACAATTGTCAAAGCAAAAGTTAAAATAAAGAATATGTAAGAAATATTAGTATATAAGAAAATGCAGCACAGATTTAGAACACGCACTAGGGACACACAGTATAATACAAATGGCCTCTGAGGGTTGACCCTACAGGTGTGAATCTTCACTGGCCTTTTTCATTCGATCACTATTCAGAGCAACGCTTTTCTATACTACTGTACATGGCTACTTTGTCATCAATTAATACAAGCAGTCAAATAAATCTCATAATGTAAAAAGCTGCATCTTTTCAATACCAGTATATGTGTAAAGACCAGTATATGTGTAAATACCAGTATATGTGTCAATACCAGTATATGTGTCAATACCAGTATATGTGTCAGCCACTTATCCTCATACAACGGTTCGTATGGTATCTTACGAAAGTAACTCCTCATTTTTCGTGCGTTTTCCTACAAAAGCTAGTGACACGCGTTGAACCCATCCACCTCCTCTCGAATTACGGTGCATTATTTTTCGTAGGTTGGATGAGACCAGCCTGGTGTGAGCCACCTCAGTGTATTAGATAAACAAAACATCAATCTTTCTGGAGTGCATTACAACGGTGCTGTAATCTACAAAAGTGTGGTTTTCACATAGCAGCTCAAGAAAGAGCACTTCCTGAGAGCCTGTGACGTTTTATACTGCATGAATCAGCCTAACGGCTAGCAAACCTTTCCTTACTCATCTCTTTTATTCTCACTTGGTTCAAGTCAGCTTATGTTGGTAGCAAGAGCAACTAGAAAAAGCATTTCCTGCTGAAAATGCGTTGGAATGCTGAAAACTGAAATTAATCGCAAAAACTTTGCTGAAAATAGATATCCAATTCAAAAACAAATTGCAAAAAGCTTCATAATTCAAAAAGTTTAAAGATTACAATATGAGAAGTCATATCACACCTCTCCTGAAAGAGCTGAACATTTTGATATTTGAACAGTTTCTGTGGCTTAAAAAAATTCATCAGTGGTGATATTTTAGTATTATTAGTAGAAGTATTAGTATCATTAGAATAACTACTAGTAGTAGTAGTAGTGATATTTGTAGTAGTAGTAGAAGTTGTAGTTGTAGTAGAAGTATTATTAGTAGAAGTATTAGTAGCATTAGAATAACTACTAGTAGTAGTATTAGTGATATTTGTAGTAGTAGTAGAAGTTGTAGTAGAAGCATCAGTAATTAGAAGAAGTAGTCGAAGACGTACTATCAGTAGTCATAGTAATAGCTGTAGTATTGGTCGTAGTATTTAATATCACAGTAGTAGTAGTAGTAGTAATAGTAATAGTAATGGCAGTAGAAGATGTAGCAGTAGTAGTAGTACTAGTAGCAGTCGTACTAATAGCTGTAGTAGTATTACTACTTTTAGTAGCATGAATAGGAGTAGTAGTAGCAGTTGTCGTATAAGTAATAGTAGTAGTGGTAGTAATAGCAGTAGTGGTAGTAATAATATTGATGGTAGCAGTAATAGCAGTAGCAGTAGTAGTAATAGTAGCAACAGCAAAAGTTATAGTAGAAGTAGTAGTAGCAGTAGTAGTAATACTATATTAGCAGCAGCAGTAGTAGTTAGAGCATTCATTTTTTTAACAAAAAAATTAATGACTGAATGACCTGAATGACCATGACCTGAATGACTGTATGAGAGAGAGACACACAGCGAGATAGAGGGAGAGGAGTGTATGTGCGTGTGTGAGTCCATGTCTTTGTCAACATCACTAATTACTGGCTCAATCGCAAACACCTGTGTGCCTGAAGCCATTTGAAAATATTCTCCATAGAGATCCCATTGAAAATAAAAAGCTTAATCATTCAAAAAGTTTAAAGGTTAGAAATATGAAAAGTGAGGCAGAGAGAGAGGCTCTGATATCTCTGGCAAACTTTCTCATTTGGAGATTGTACTATGTTTTATCTTTTACAGCTTACATGACTATTGTCCTGCTCTGCCATGTCTTTCCTCGTCTCTCCCTCTTGTGTCGCGGTGTGTGTAAATGTCACTCGAATCAGGAAACTTATCAGAATCCTCATATCTGATTGGCCGAGCTGCAACACGTAACAGCTGCAACAAATCATGTCTCCAAGACCTGAATGACTGTGTGAGAGCGAGAGAGAGAGAGCGAGAGAGAGAGCGAGAGCGAGAGCGAGAGCGAGAGCGAGAGCGAGAGAGAGAGAGGAGTGTATGTGCGCGTGTGTCTGTGAGTCTGTGTTTATAAATATCACTAATTGGCTCAATCGCGAACACCTGTGTGCCTGAAGCCATTTGAAAATATTCTCCATAGAGATCCCATTGAAAATAAAAACCTTAATAATTCAAAAAGTTTAAAGGTTAGAAATATGAAAAGTCATAGCACCCCTCTGGTGAAAGAGCTGAACATTTTAATAGTTGAACGGTTTCTGTAGCTTAAAAAATGAAGGACAAGAAGCGTTGCGACGGAAGAAATAGAAGTTGAATAAAGATTCGAAGAACAATAGTTGGAATGCTTAACAGCATTCCAACAATAAAAACCCACGCCCCACCACCCCGCCAACTGTCTCTTACGATCTGTAGTTTCACTGTCTTGCTGTCCATGTCGATGGTCCTGATCTTGAAGTCGACTCCGATGGTGGAGATGTAGCTCTCAGTGTAGGTGTCATCCTGAGGGTGCGTGACACATGATCAACAACACGCAGTTAGGTGTTTAAATGAAGGGTGTGTGTGTGTGTGTGTGTGTGTGTGTGCGTGTACTTGTACAGTTGTCTTTGTGAGGACCAATGTTCTGGACATTCAGAGTGAGGACATTTTTTGGGAAGTAAAGATATTTATGTCAATCCTCACTTTGGGACAGACATAATGCCTTTTATGGCTTCTTCTTTTTTAAGGGGCTAGGGAATGCATTATATCAATAAGTGTCCTCACGCAGATAGAAGTACAAAGTTGTTTGTGTGTGTGTGTGTCTGTGTGTGTGTGTGTGTGTGTGTGTGTGTGTGTGTGTGTGTGCTTTTTCTAAGCCTACCGCGAAGCGCAGCAGCAGACATGACTTTCCGACTCCAGAGTCACCAATCAGAAGAAGTTTGAACAAGTAGTCACTGGATGAGGACACACACATCGATACACAAAAACATTTTCCATTTCAGTGGCTTCCACTAGGATGCAGTAAAGGTTTGTCATTAAGTCACTTTTGTAGCTTATTATGTTGGTATATTTTGTAAACAGCTATAAAAGACAAATAAAGTAGAGTCTTAAAGTTCTTGGGTGTAAACAAGCCTCCTGTACTGTGTTGCGTCTTGTCCATAAACATACCAGTATTGCAGAGTTTGCAACTTTGTTTGAGTATGTACTATATTGTAACTACATATTTTTTTTATAGTGATTGTAAAATGTGGCAGATTACCTTTAAAAATAACCTCTTATTACTCTTAATAACTGTCAGAGGAAAAAAGAAAAATCTTCCAGCGTGCTGATCCCAAAAGTAACACTACAGAGCACAGTTTGATGTGCCGACTGAGCTGGCTCTAATGCCTACAATTCCCATGAGCCACAGGGGGCTTAGTGATCCAACTGAAAGTTACCCAGAATTGTCTATGCAGAAAAGAACTAGTGTTTTGCTCTGTAACCCTGCTCGGCTCTGTCAGATATCTCAGTCAGTACAAACTACAAGATCAACTATTTTGTATTTCATACACATATGGAATTCAAGCAACATATCTATACTCATCATCACTCAATCATAGTACAGAGCTAAAACATTAGTACCAACAAACAAGCTTAAATTGTAATCGTATCAGTATTTAGATATGGGTCAGCATTTACACAACAACCAACACAAAACTGCAAAGATATCTCCCTGAACACTTCATCCAGGTCTGAAACAAGTAACCTTTCATGTCAGCAGTCACTGTCAAAGAGCAGATGTCAGTGTCTCCCACTGGTACACAGTATATGTGTGTCTTGTAGTGAATAACACACAGCACAGAGAAAGAAACAACACTTACTATTCAGGATTCATGGTCGGTGGGTGGCTCCAGGTGACAAAATAAAGAATCCCTGAAATTGAATCCTGAAGCTGAAACAGTCAGGTTGTCTCTGTGATGTTGTGTATTGTTCTGTATATGTGTGTGTGTGTGTGTGTGTGTGTCCTCTTGGAGGGCAAATGGCAGAATAAGCCGGAGCTACCGGCTGACTGATTCAGATGCATTATTTAGTAGTAATAGTAGCAACAGCAAAAGTTATAGTAGAAGTAGTAGTAGCAGTAGTAGTAATACTATATTAGCAGCAGCAGTAGTAGTTAGAGCATTCATTTTTTTAACAAAAAAATTAATGACTGAATGACCTGAATGACCATGACCTGAATGACTGTATGAGAGAGAGACACACAGCGAGATAGAGGGAGAGGAGTGTATGTGCGTGTGTGAGTCCATGTCTTTGTCAACATCACTAATTACTGGCTCAATCGCAAACACCTGTGTGCCTGAAGCCATTTGAAAATATTCTCCATAGAGATCCCATTGAAAATAAAAAGCTTAATCATTCAAAAAGTTTAAAGGTTAGAAATATGAAAAGTGAGGCAGAGAGAGAGGCTCTGATATCTCTGGCAAACTTTCTCATTTGGAGATTGTACTATGTTTTATCTTTTACAGCTTACATGACTATTGTCCTGCTCTGCCATGTCTTTCCTCGTCTCTCCCTCTTGTGTCGCGGTGTGTGTAAATGTCACTCGAATCAGGAAACTTATCAGAATCCTCATATCTGATTGGCCGAGCTGCAACACGTAACAGCTGCAACAAATCATGTCTCCAAGACCTGAATGACTGTGTGAGAGCGAGAGAGCGAGAGCGAGAGCGAGAGCGAGAGCGAGAGAGAGAGAGAGAGAGAGAGAGGAGTGTATGTGCGCGTGTGTCTGTGAGTCTGTGTTTATAAATATCACTAATTGGCTCAATCGCGAACACCTGTGTGCCTGAAGCCATTTGAAAATATTCTCCATAGAGATCCCATTGAAAATAAAAACCTTAATCATTCAAAAAGTTTAAAGGTTAGAAATATGAAAAGTCATAGCACCCCTCTGGTGAAAGAGCTGAACATTTTAATAGTTGAACGGTTTCTGTAGCTTAAAAAATGAAGGACAAGAAGCGTTGCGACGGAAGAAATAGAAGTTGAATAAAGATTCGAAGAACAATAGTTGTTGGAATGCTTAACAGCATTCCAACAATAAAGATTCCTTGCTTAACAGCATTCCAACAATAAAGATTCGAAGAACAATAGTTGGAATGCTTAACAGCATTCCAACAATAAGCTAGCAGACTGCAGAGTGTCGTAGTGTGTAAGTCGGTGAAACACAGAGATCAGAGGAGAGCAGAGGGTGGAGAGATGCTAGCGTGATAGACAGTAAACGACAGCAAAATGCAGTAAAGCCTCACTGAGCTGAAATTAAACCAAACTCCCAATTATGTTGTCACTGCTTCGATACGATTCACATCCACGTAGCGATGCATCTTAGGATCGAGAAATGTCCACACATATGTAGCTCAATCGCAAGTTCAGTCAGGAAGACACTCACTGGCAATCTCTGTCTTTCCTCTCCTTGTAATTACTCTATCAGCTGATTGGGGGCGGGCACTTTTAGTAACCAACCAGATTCGGCACACCGGTTCCTCAAGCCAATCATATCGTTGCTGTCATACTTTAAATAGTGTTCTCCTCTCTGCTGCTGTCAGTTGTCATTTCAGCTAAGCAGATGCAGCCCTCCTGATCCACCCCAGTCACCTCCAGTCAGCGTCACAGTCATGCTCCTGATTCATCATCAGATGGCAGCAACTCCTTTCATCACCACCACCAGTGTCTGGACTCCAGGGGGGATTAGGCCTGTTGGACCTCAGTATCCCTACCCTTGGTGATAGTACTTCAGGATGGAGTCCAATCGCCAAAGACTTTGCACTTTTCATAGTTGATGCGTGTGTAATAAATCATTGTTAACTTAGGAAACGAGTCTCTCCTGATTAAACTAGTTTTAGCAGCCTAAGTCCAGGAACGGACACATTCTAGACAGAAGACGTCCAAGATGAGTGTGTTTGAGTGTTTAAAAGGTCCAAGATGTAAGACGCGGGGATGTGAGGGGAATCACTATAACGATAAGAGACATCCATTTCTGGTCCGTGAGGCAGAATATACACCCAGCGTAGATTAAAAACTCACTATCAATTTCATCATTTTAGGCTGTAATTGAAAGTTTCCATGTTCTTTCATAAGTGGAGCATCATGACCTTTCATTGCTGAAGCCTGGTTAAATCTACTCTGATTACCTTCCAAAACACAGTACAAAGGCCGTGGCCCAAACAAAAACGGTCCTTTCCTTTATTCATGCAGAAAGCCCATTTATTCCTTTCAGCATGACATAAAAATGAAGCTCTGCCAGAGCTGAGTATTGGTTAGATTGAGTTCAGCAGACGGTTTAGGGCTTTTAAATCCATCTATCAAAAAAACAACACAGGCCTGTTTTTACCTTGTCTAAATAAAAATGTCTGTATTGATGTTGCATAACACGCTGCTGAAAGGAGTGAGTGTAGCTAATATGTTTTTAAATGTCCCTGTTTCGCTCTGACACCGAAATAAAGACATTTCTGTTTTGGGTGAAAGAAGCAAATTACCTTCATGTTCTTTCAAAATCCATTTCGATCTATTGGTCTCTGAACATCCTTCAGATGATTTATTGTAATATGTGTCAGAGCAGCGGTCTTATTTTACATCCGACAGCTTTGGCTCTGAATCATAATCTTCCTCCTCTCCTCGCTTTTATTTGCACATGTGGTATTTGATATTTTTAAAGCTTTCCTTTTTTTGTTTTTGTTTTGTAATACCACCGTGTAACTCTGAACATGTGAAACTTGGACTCAAGTCAATTGCAAATTACAAAAACTCAAAAAGACTTTAGACTTGACTTGGACCTGCCCTTGTGACTTGAACTGATTCAATTTGGGACATGACTTTGAGCTAACTCTTAAGCGGTCCCCGGTAGCGATAACACAGCTGAATGCACCGCCGTCTCTGAGCCGCTGCTCTGCAGCCAGAGACACAGTGGGGGGGGGGAAACAGTTTTCTCAGTAGACTTGACAGACATCTGTATAGATTGCAATGTATTAGACGCGTTTTTCACTCGCATGTCTCACACAACAGATACGCTCTCTTGTGGTCTAGACGGGGGGTCAGCCAATTGCGGTTTGTATCCATTCAATCAAACATTACAGCAGTGGTTGTTGCAGACACACCTGACAGAGATCTGCACTCTCACTGAGTGCGCCTTTCTAGTGTTCAATTATTGTTGGTAGCTCGTTGTAAGCTACATGTGTCCATTTTAGGCGCTGACTCCCTATGTGTGGCCGTATGTTTTAATTTTTTCATACGTCACTTGTTTTGTTTGTGGTTCGTCCCACATTTTCATATCGATTTGCATTCATTGTAACCAAAAAAGAAGTGGTCTTTGAAGGAGGATGCTATTTTACACATTTATGTAATGTTCATATTTTATCGTACGTGGGAACATTCACCTGTATTCAGTGTGCATTCAACAGTTTCAAAAATATACTATAACTATCTTCCAATATCACGTAGGACAGATGCCACCGAATGGGGTCATTTGTGTTTTCAGGAGCACTTTTATTGAAGATAAAACAGCTAAAATTGATTGAAAGTCTTTATTTTGTCTCTTCTCTACTTGTTGAGTAAGGAGGTCTCGCAGCTCCTCATCTCTTCTCTCCCAAGGCTCCTCTCCGCTACTCACACCAATAGGCAGGGGCGGACTGGGGGAATGAAGTGGTCCGGGAGTTTACTGTCAGACCGGCCCACTCAATACACGGCGCGTTGCCCACTCAATGCATCTCACATATCGACCAGTCAGTGGCCTACTTGGAAAAATACCATACACTTAACATTATTTTGGATGATTACAAAGAAATTATATCATATATGGTTTTTTTTACAACATTTGGATCCACCAATTTGCCTGGATGGACACATTGAATAAAATAATACTCGCTATTGTAACACTCCAAGGTAGGTATAGTTTGCTCGATGAATATGCTGAACTCTGGGCTAGTATCAGATGGTTATATGCAGTGGAGCTGGTGGAACATGTTCTCTGTAGGGCTGAGCCACATCCAATCAATTTCAGCAAACATCCCAGAATGATTTAATGCAAAACAATTAAGGTATCAAACACGTATTACTGCTAAATATTTAACTTTTATTCCAACGTGAAAAAAGCAGTGAATAACACTTTGACAAACACATCAGGACATCTTATTTGTGTTACCCACACAGGGAATTCAGTATAATATAATAATATATAAATCATATAATAAAATTCACTATAATATAAAACACACACACGCACAAAAAAAAAAAAATATATATATATATATAATGATGTATTTATAACTATATATGATGTCTCAGCAGGTGCTTCATGTCTCTCACTCCCAAACTGTCCGTGCTGGATCTGTCCCCGTTGTTTTAAAAAGTAAATAAGTTATTAGCATGACGTCATCCAGCTAGCCAAACCTGTCTGGTGTTCAGCTACTGGAGAAGCTTTGCGTACTGCTTCCCTTTCCTGCTAGTCTGCTGTCTGATTGTGCAGTTTCTCCGCCAAAGTTCTCCTCTGAAACGGCTCTTGGAGGAGCAGTGCTCGCGCTCGCCTGTAGAGACTAGTCCGGACGACTAGTCCTACTAGTTGGCTCGTAGAGCTGAATCTATTTGAGGACGCTGATTGGCTAAATTGTATGTCACTCATTTATATCTTTAATCAGCATTAAAGCATCATTGGCTAAACTGCTTCATAGACCCGCCTCTTTGGGGCAGATTGCATGCTGGGTGTGTGATTGATTGTGTGTGTGTGTGTGTGTGTGTAGGGGTGCTGCCGGCTCGCAGATGGAAACCATGAGTGTGAATACAGATCGCGAGGAGTAGTATAAATCTCAATCAGCGATAATTGACTTTAAGTATTAGAGTCAATTTAACGTGTTCTGTGAAGCATAGAATATAGTCGGGGTCGGGGGGTAAATGACGCAGCAACGCAGCTCATTTGTAAATTCAAACTATGTTGTCGAGCCAATTTACTGCTTGCTATTATTCAGGTTTGAGGACGTTTAATAAGCTTCTGTAGCTTCTTAGAGGCGCAAATGTATATAAGTATGTAAATCAAATTCAATATCAAGTATCACCTGAAGACCCTGAAACTGTTATGTGTCTAAAAATGGGTTTATAATCACACTGTCAGGATCCAGGATCCCTGTCTGACCCGTTGTGTGTTTCCCCTGATCTGCTCTCCTCATGTGTCCTGTCATTCCCCTGTTTGTTATTGTGTGCCATGTGCTCTGTGTTTGTCCTCTGCCTCCAGACACCTCCCATGGCCACACCCTTGATTGTGCACAGCTGAGGACACTCCAGCCGATCACCTCCTGCAGCCTGACACACCAGACTCAGGGCCCACTAATGAGTCCCCTGTCACTATATAAACTCTGGTCCTGCAGTCTGGGGTTGTCAGGTCGTACCGTCTTTCACCCGCTTCAACCCCGTGGCATCCTCTGCCCTCCTGGTGTTCTACGGATTACACTGCGCTGCTCTGCCCTCCGTGGTGTTCAACGGACTACACACGCCGTCAAGCTGCCAGCTCTCCGGTGTCGAGCCACGGGACTCACACCGTCGATCTGCCTACTCTGGCGTCGGACCACGGGCTCCACACCTTCCTGTCTTAGTCAGGCTAAATAAAACCTGTTTCCATTCACTTCTCCTTAACGTCTCCTGTGGTCTTGCGTTTGGGTCCTACCTGTTAACTCCCGTGACACACGCATCTTAAAACACGTCTGTAAACGCAAACAGTGATGCATGAAAGCAAACATTTAGGACCGCACTCGTTCCAACTGCGTAGTGTGTGGAAAAGCCCACTTGTACGCTACAGTAACAAGTATTTTACAGTATTAAAACGTGAGCTGAGTGGACTCAATCAACAGTCTTCAGACTGTCCAATGACGGACTGCGGGGCAGACAGTTGAAACAATAAACCATTGGATAAAATGATTACGAATGATGGCGAGTGACGTTAACAGGGAAAAAACGCATAAGCTCACATGAACAATGTACCGTGCAAAACATATCGAACATCAAAATTTCAATTTACCTTAAAATAATGCTGGAAATGTGCCATTGAGCGGAAAAGTCAATGCTGATTAGTGAACAATTTTCTTAAAATTCTTTCAGTGGTAGCTTGGACCAGTCACATGACTCATACAGTCATGTGATTTGGAGTTTACCTCAGTGTCAACAGTTTGCTAATGACGGCATACTTAAGTGTTCATTTAGTAGATTGAGTATGTAGTGTGCAGTACTACTTCAAACACAGCCTACAAACAAACTACACCATGGTTGCATGAGCATGAGTGTACACAACCAGGCTGTAAAGTGTTCTCATTAGGGTTGCAAAGGGGTGGAAAATTTCCGGTAAATTTCCGGAAAATTTCCATGGGAAGTTTAGCTCGGGAATTTTGGGAATTTTGAAAAAACGTTTTTACCGCAAATTAAACGCTGAGCAATAAAAAAGTCACTCAAAACTATATTTTAAAGATGTATGTAATGCAGCACACTCTGCACTTTGAATTTCAACCCTGCACTGTGCATTCTTCCATCACATGCACAGTGCACAGTGCACTCTTCAGTCACATGCACAGATAATCCCCCAGCACACTGCAGCAGGGCTATTGAGGCCACACTACTGCATTTGAGCCCAAGGACTAGTCAGGTAAGTTGTGATGATACTACTGGGGGAAATATATTAGCATGCTAATTGAGGATTGTTCATCTGTTCATCTAGCCCATTTCTATTCATTTATCCATCAATTGTCAAATCTTTTTAAAGACGATTCCAATTGTTTAGCTAACTATTTATATCTCTGGCATTGCATTAGTGTTTTTTACAAGCTTTTTTATCATTTTATTCTACAGAACAATGCCACGTGCACAGTCTCATGTGTGGAGACATTTCACCCCAGCCAATGTACAAGGAAAGGCTGTCAGAGGAAAAACGCTAAAACCAGAGGCTTGAGAAGTTTGACTAAATGCTTTCATTTTACATTTAGAATGGGACTTTTTTGTGGGGTTGCGGACATAGGGAATACATTTAACACTCATGTTTTTTGTTGTTCAATGAAAGAAGCAATTAAAGTTCTACTGGCAGATGGATTAAGTCAAGTGTCATTTTTAAAATTTGTATTTTAAATGTTTGCATGCATGCCTGCTTATGACAAAACACAATGTGTATATTTATGTCTGTATATGACAAGGTAAATACAGTTAGTATAAATTACCCACACAATGTCCAGTTTATTCCCGTTAATTCCCGTTAATTCCCGTATATTCCCGTTAATTCCCATGGAAACTTTCCAGCTTTGAATATTCCCGGAATTTTGCAACCCTAGTTCTCATTTATCCACTTGTTGGCAAACACATTCTTAGAAAACCGTAAAACATGTACTTCTTGAGTGGGGTATTTACTGATGTATTTAATGTCGTAGAACAAAACGTTGTAAATATGTCAAGCTTGTGTTCACCACAGACCTTATTTCAGGCTTCGAACCAAAAATCCATTAAAAAAAACTCATTGACTTTGAGACGAGGGAACCGGAATTGCCGACTCATTTCTGGTTTTAGGACTCGTTCCTGCAGCACTCTACTTAGTCAACAGAAATATTCAAGAGTCGAAAAATGCAGAACCAAAAATAATGATGGAAATTAACTGAATGGCTTCCATGTAAAAATCCTTAAAAACTACTACCTCAATATTGAAATAGGATATCTTTCGGGGACCTTGTAATCACACGCACAACACTACACTGGTCCCAGATGTTGCAAGTCAGGACAGAGAAATATTAACTGGACCAGATGGAATGTTGAGAGGAGGAGGAAGAGTAGGACAGAGGTGGGAGGGAGCGGTTGAGAGTGAAAAGTGAGAAGGATGGCGAGAGAGATGGATAAGAGGTCAAAACGAGATAAGAGGAATACAACTACAGGCCATGTAGGCGGACAGCAAATGTTCATTCATGGCATGTTCAGTGCCAAAGTATCTCTCATAAGAGGAGCGCTGGGGCATATTAGTGGCCATTCGGTAACAAAAGGGATACAAGCACTCCATGACAAACCATTTTTCATTCCAAACAGCAGGCTTATGAAAGACAATGTTTCAGGATCAGAGAAGCTTTTCATCCTCTTTTGGTTACGCCCAATTTGTAGGCTTTCCACCTCTGCGTTTCCTAAAATACCTCCTTTGACATTCGGATTTCTTGAATTCTTACATATTGGAACTATGTTTCGGCAAACAACAACGTATCCTTGCGCAGCACACTTCTGTACAGCAACAGAGGCTTTAGGATGCGGTGCACAATCACTCTGCCTTTTGTTCCTCAAGAAATAAAACTGCTAAACAACGATCCGCAAATTGTACTGTTTTTGTACAATTGTTCGGTATGTTTTATTCTGTTGCTTGGCCGACTCACTGATGGTACTAAGCGATAGATGATTACATTTGCAAGTGACAGCTACCATTTCCTCTGGCGAGACTAAAGGTCACCAGCTAAAGCTTCTACTTCCTAAAACTGTTAACTGTAATTAAAATCACAGCATTTGTGGTGTACAAATTGCACTAATTCAGATGAATTGCACAGCCTTCTTATCAAGAAGCATTTGACTGAGCAACACTGACATCCGTCTGTTATCTGGACAAATAAATAAAAAAAGAAAAGAAGTGGTTTCTGACTTTTCTTTTCAACTCCGATGACAGATTCAGAGCATGACAGAGCCGACAGGTTCTGCTGGCAGAAGAGAGACACCTGCTGAGAAGGGCCACAGGCACACACACACACACACACACACACACACACACACACACACACACACACACACACACACGCAGCAGATACACATGGCACATAATCTGACATGCCTGAAGTGGATTCAGGTGTTAGCCATCAATGCCACAAGCCTTTCATCTTACTGTACTGGCAAGTTCTATACACACACACACTTGATCTCGGTGTTGTTTTCTAACTTTCTATCTTCCCGCGCCCTCTTCAGAACTAATTACTCTTCATCTCGTCAGATGTGTGCGAAAGTGCTGATTCCTCCTGCTCTGCCTTTACTGGAGAAACTGCTCCTCATTAGCATATTAGCGTACCGCTAGCAGACAGCAGCTTCAATCGAAGTCTGCACTTCTGATATGTTTACGGAAAAAGTTTCTACAGATAGAGCACTATCTGAGGAAGAAGAAGAGGAAGGAGGAAAAAAAATGGCGAGGTGAAATATTGTAATTAAAGCAAGCGAGTTTGTAAAACTTACAAATCTCTGCAGCGTCTTTTTCATCCGTACGTTCCTGCTTACAGCTAAACTGTCAGAGGTCAGGATCAGTAGTGCTTGTGAACAGAACAGAAAGAGTCATTAAGAGAGGAATAATAGCAGCTAAGTAGACAAAAGATGAAAGAGACATAGAATCCACACAGCGGCTCGAAGGCCCAGAGGAAGCTTTAGCACTCGGATAAAACCACCGCATTGTGAATGTCTTCAGTGATGTAGAACAAAGGAGAACTGAAATTTGAACACTTGGGTAACACTAGACTTTACAAACTGGTGAATATGTGCAGCCCTCAGAGGCATGTGTAAAGAAGTGAAGTTATTTTATCTTTGGACCTGGTGTTCAATGAGGCTTTTCTGTTCATACAGCATACATTCAATCAGCTGACCTGCTGTCCATTAGCTGAATATGTCTCACTGATCAGTTATTGACAATGCATGAGTGTGCAGTCGATACCATAATGAGCCGTCAACGGATTCTATTCCGTGGAGCACTCAGACAGTGGTAATACAACTCCAACTGTGGACTGACTGACAGTTTTGCCCGCAGCACTGCTGCTTTACTTATCAGAGCTTCCCTATTGGCCAGCCCTCTGCTCGTGTCCCTGCAGCTTCTCCAGTCATGTCCCCTAATGCCTACAACCTCAGCGGATCAGTCTCCTGAAACCGACGTTTCCCTAAAGCTCAGCCTGAAGAGAAGATGGGACTCAACAGAGTGGGCTCTCATCCTCTGAAATAAACTCAAGGCCCCCTGGGTCCAGCATGTTCCCGCTGGACCCGATGACTAGTTTGCCACTTAGCTATAACAACTACCAACCTGTCCATCAGGTCCCATCCAGTTTCCCAGCAGTCAGGTCTGACCCTGAACATTCCTGCCAAAAACCAGAGTCTCAAACCGTCTTGATGTCTGATCCCAAATCTACTACTGTATTTGAACAAAACTGATCTTTTATCTTTTTCACAGTGTGTGTCTGTTTCAGAGCTGCTCTCCTTTTGTCTTCAGCCTGCTTCTGTCGCACCGGTCGTTCTAACTACCGACTCGTCAAATAATTGGTCAGTGACCCTTGACCCTTGACGCCTGATGCCGACACACCGGGGGTGGCTGTGGCTCAGGAGGTTGAGCAGGTTGTTTACTCATTGCAGGATTGGCGGTTAGATCTCTACCGTATGAACACTTTTTTGGAATACAGCAGTTTTAAATTGCATTTGAGGCTCACCGAGAAAAGTAAATGGAGAAACCGAAGCACCAAGGACACAATGATGGACGGAGAATTTAAACAAAAGGATTCAAAGTCTTAAAGAGACCAGGCGAGAGACACTTTAGAGACACTGAAGTTAACATTTTGCTGTCTGTTTTTCACACCAATAATGACATTGCTTAGCATTCAAGGATAAACAGGCCTCTACAGACGCTCGAGGGGGACGGAGCGGGAAAAAAGAAAATGTTAGATTGCCTCTTGACAGTTTTGTTTTACAGTTGCACAGAAGAGGACGTGGCCCCTGCACACCAAAGACAAGGGCAGTGACAGATTGTGATGCACGTCCACCCACTAACATCTGGGGAAACATCTGCTGAAGCTGAATATTTTAATGATGACCGTCGAGAGTTGGTTTAGCTCAGAGATCAATACAGTCATGAGAACAGCATGAACCCAGAGCGCATATCTCCACCGAGGCTGAACCAGACTGGCAGCTGCTCTATTTTAACACAAAAGGTTTAAACTATTTCAATATTGTACATCTGGTTCAGCACAGTGTAAGACAACCATGGGACACATGCCAGATCCTCTCCAATCAAGTAATCGGAAAACCTAAAAACTGATTTAGGGAGGAGTTGTTTTAGGAGTTGATTCCTGTACAGCACCAAAACAAATCCAACTTTTCTTCACCAATGGCCAAACTCTCCACCAAATTTCTGTGAAATGTTCGATCAAATTTTGTGATAAACTGCTAACAGGTTGTACTGAAAACTATTTAAATGTCAAAAATAAGCAGACATGTACACATCCAAACAAACCAGACACCTAATAATAATAATAATTGTTATTATTATGATAAAAGAATGCAATTTTACAGTGCCTTTCAGGAGACTCAAGGAAACTGCAAGTAATCTAGTTCTAGTAAGTAGTTTGTGATTTTTATGGACCTCAAAAACAGGTGATGACAAAACTATTGCTAAAACATTTATGGATATACAGGCTGTATACTCAACTAGTGTGACTAAAAGCTAGACTAAGACAGCGCTAGAAACTATTTAAATCCTCTGAACTGGTATCACAACGTCAGATTTGCATGTGTTGTGTCTAACACATCTAACTTCATCCGTCCGTCTCCAAAGCCAATCATGAAAAGTTTGCGACAAATGCAACTTTGGTATTATTTCTACATTTGATTATACTGTTGTCAACATAACTGATAATTAGATTTCCATCACCCCGGGATACAGACATCGCCGGAGAGTTTGCTGGCAGTGTTGACTCTTTTTTTTTTGGAGGGAAAATCCAAGATGGCGGACGATACACATCGAGGCTCGGTCGCTCCTGCTTTTAAACGGTCTCGAATGAAACCTGAGATTTATAAAACTGTTGACGGCAAAGTTATTGTTGAGGATGAGCTGCTTAACTTTCTCGCCGTGAAAATTAAGACATTAAGTCAGGATGAGATTGTCCTGCTGGCTGCGAACACGTTTGACTCCGAGTGGATAGAGTCCTCGAAAAAAGTTTTGTTTGAACTCTGCCAAACTACACAGCGGTACGTTTCTCATAAAGGGGCACAGAAAGACATAAACAACATTAAGAGTTGCCTTAAAGTATTGAATGAGTGCGGGGAGAAAACGCCCAGATTTGTCTCTCATTTCCTGGATGAATTGCCTCCGGTACGTTTTCCAACTTGGACGTCTCGAGTCTACTTGGGAAAATGGAGCAGCTGTACACTGAGGTCTGCTCAATGAAGAAGTCGATGCAGCTACAGGCTGATGTAGGCGAGGATTTTCGTGCCATCACTGTGGAAATTGATCGCCGACTGTGTGCACTGGAGCGTCCCACTGACATGACTTCGGGCGGTGGCACAGGTGCTTCAGCGGCGCTAGATGGAGGCACTGTGTGCGTGAAGGCTGGGACCACTGGCTCTGACGATGCAGGGTTGTGGCTACGCTGGCGAAGGACTCGGACGTTGATGCCGGAGAACAAGATGAGGCGGGACCCTGCGATCTGGACGAGGAGATGGCTGCGGGAGGTTCCGATTGTTTGGTGTCACGCTCCCCAAAATGGAGTCAGGTCGTGAAAAAAGGCAGACGGCTGGCGCGTGTTCCGGGGAGCGCTGCTGCTCAGTCGGGATCGCGTACTGTCACCCCCAGGCGGAAAAAGAGACCCGGCAACGTTAAGCCTGTTGTTGGGACCGGAGCTGTGGGCAGCATCAAAACGGTCAAGACAAAGCTGGTGAGTGTCTTTGCTACCAGGTTCTCACCAGATCTAGACGCTGAAACATTATCTGCGTATCTTAAGGAAAAACTCAGCCGGGAGGTTATCTGTCTAAAGATCGACACTGTCCACAGAAGATTCAGCTCATTCAAAGTATCTGTTGAATGCAATGAGTTTGATGAAATGTACATTCCGGAGCTCTGGCCAGAAGGGGCATTTGTCCGGCGCTATTTTGAGCCCCGCAGGGCGGGAGTTATCGGCTCTAACCATGCACTTGCTGTGGGGGGAATAAGTTTGCCTGCTGGTGCTATGGGCACTCACTTGCCTTGCTAAATGTATATCCGGGTTTTGTCGTACAACTGTCGTGGCCTGCGTGTGGGCCAGAGCGTTGGGGATAAAGCTCGCCGCATGGTTGTTGACAACCTTCTGGAGAATTGTGACATACTATGTTTACAAGAGACATTCTTCCCGAAGCAAGACTTGGAAAAACTAAACTTTTTTAAGGATAACTTTCATGGTGCTGGGGAGTCTACAACTGACTTTGGCATGGGAATAGTCAGAGGAAGGATTCCAGGGTGTGTGGCTATTCTCTGGAATAAGAAGCTTGACTCATTGATAAATGTGGTCAGGCTTGGTGTTGACTGGTGTGTTGCAATACAGTTTACTCATGATGATAAGGAATTCATTATCCTAAATGTTTATACACCCTATGAGTGCAATCACAATGAGGATGAATATCTATATAGGCTTGCCTTCATCAATTCCTTCATTCAAGATAATACTTCTTCTAGTATTTATGTTATTGGGGATATGAATGCAGATATCTCAGACACAAGCTCAGTATTTGCCAAGCACATGGCTCAGTTTTGTAAAGACAATCATTTTATATTATCAAGCGAAGTGCTTTTGCCTACAGATAGCTATACATACATTAGTGAGGCCTGGCACACTACATCATGGCTGGACCATTGTATTAGTACAGCTGATGTTCATGCTTCATTGGGATGTATGGGCATTCTTTATGGAGCAGCAACAACTGATCATATACCTTTTGCTATGTCGATAAATGTTGAACATCTACCGGCGCTATCTAGAAATGGAAATAGTGTCAACACAGAAAAACTTGACTGGTCAACTCTCACTGAAGAGTACACTGAAGAGTGTATTCTCATACAGACCAGTCCTTCAGTAATATTCATCTACCTAGAGATGCAGCTATGTGTACTGACGTTAACTATAAGGATGTGGTGCATAGGAGAGATCTCTGCTTCATGTACAATGATATAGTAAGTGCTCTGTATAAAGACAGTAAGCCCTACTACAGGCCTGGCCAACCCGCGGCTCCCGAGCCGCATGCGGCTCTTTGCCTGGTTTCATGCGGCTCTTACGTTCATGTTGAAGTTTGTGTTTATGTTTTTTTAATGTGCGTGTTCGCTTCGCTTGAGTTCAATACGGTATTTTCGTCAAATGCGCATGTGCGTGAGATGAAAATACCGCAAAGTTTCATAGTGCAGGGGTCGCCAATTGGCGGACCGCGGACCGCGGACCGCGGTCCGGATCCGGACCCAGACGCCGCTGTATCCGGATCCAGGACCTAAAATCGTTTTTATTTTGACAGAGCGCTTCTATTTTAACCGGCGCTGCGCAGCCTTTTCAGCCTTTACGGCACTCCTTCAGTGATGCAGGAAACGCACCGACCAATGCGTTGCAAATCACATCACGTGATGGCAGCCCAGCGAATCAAATATGGGTATTCTGAGCTGTACACACACAGGGGAGAGACGAGGAAAGAGAAGGAAGAGCAGGAGAATATTACGTGAGTCAGAGAAGTTGTTTCACATGACGTTCTCCAAAGAGAGAAAAGTGGTCAGAGAGACCAGAGTCTTTAACCAGGAATGAACAGACTCTTATCGGTTAATTCTTCACACGGACAGTTTAAAACCAGTGTGTGTCACATGTTTGGAGACCGTGACGATAATTAAAAGCGGTAAATGAAGCGCACTACGAGACAAAGCACAACTCTTTTGAACAAACGTACCTACTCACATCTAAATGAAGACACAGAAAATAAACATAAGAGCCCAATATGATCAGAATCCTAACGCATGAATTCACTTCACAACAATGATAACAGAGAGAATAGAGCTGAAACAAGTGGATTAATAACCACAGATAAAGATCATGCTCACTAATTTATCTTTTTAGAAGATGAGAAAAATATATTGTGGCTTTTTTGACATCACTTCACACCTGAATGAACTGAATTTAAAGCTGCAGGACAATTCAGTGAAATTCATTTTTTCTAAAATGCATTACTTTATTTTAAGATGCACATTTTTGAAAAGCTTTCTGTTATGTCAGTGATTCTTTAATCCGGCCCTTATTGTACTTGAAATTAGAAGAACATTTATTCATGTATTTCTGTGTATTATTTATAATCCATCCAGTTAAATTTGAAAATTGAGAATAATAATTGTTAAAATATAATTGATGTGTACTTTCTTTATTTGATTTGACAGTTGTTGACTACACAGAGACATTACTACTACTAGGCTTCTTGAATATATATATATATATGGCACTAAATAGCGTAAGTTAGATATTATTGTAATGTTCCGGACCTTTGCCCGGGGAGATTTTCTCAAGCTGGACCTTTTGGAATAATTGAATTTAATTGAAGACCCCTGCAGTAGGGGCAAGATCATTTGAGTAAACAATTTGTGTCCAGTTCGCTCTCAAAATGGCAGGGAAAAAATGCACAGCAAAACGAAAATATGAAGATGAACACAGGACGTTTTTAACAGAGTGGGAGAGTTTATATTTTTGTTTGTGGACTTGGTTGAACTGAGAGTTTGTGTGTGTGTGAGACAGTGCACACCATGTTCATTGTTGAAAATGACTGGCCTGTGGTCTTAGTACTGTAGGAGTCAATTTCTGTCATTATCATGTTGGTGTGTGACATTTTCAATAAATCTGGCTGAGTCCATAAAAATCACAAACTACTTACTAGAACTAGATTACTTGCAGTTTCCTTGAGTCTCCTGAAAGGCACTGTAAAATTGCATTCTTTTATCATAATAATAACAATTATTATTATTATTAGGTGTCTGGTTTGTTTGGATGTGTACATGTCTGCTTATTTTTGACATTTAAATAGTTTTCAGTACAACCTGTTAGCAGTTTATCACAAAATTTGATCGAACATTTCACAGAAATTTGGTGGAGAGTTTGGCCATTGGTGAAGAAAAGTTGGATTTGTTTTGGTGCTGTACAGGAATCAACTCCTAAAACAACTCCTCCCTAAATCAGTTTTTAGGTTTTCCGATTACTTGATTGGAGAGGATCTGGCATGTGTCCCATGGTTGTCTTACACTGTGCTGAACCAGATGTACAATATTGAAATAGTTTAAACCTTTTGTGTTAAAATAGAGCAGCTGCCAGTCTGGTTCAGCCTCGGTGGAGATATGCGCTCTGGGTTCATGCTGTTCTCATGACTGTATTGATCTCTGAGCTAAACCAACTCTCGACGGTCATCATTAAAATATTCAGCTTCAGCAGATGTTTCCCCAGATGTTAGTGGGTGGACGTGCATCACAATCTGTCACTGCCCTTGTCTTTGGTGTGCAGGGGCCACGTCCTCTTCTGTGCAACTGTAAAACAAAACTGTCAAGAGGCAATCTAACATTTTCTTTTTTCCCGCTCCGTCCCCCTCGAGCGTCTGTAGAGGCCTGTTTATCCTTGAATGCTAAGCAATGTCATTATTGGTGTGAAAAACAGACAGCAAAATGTTAACTTCAGTGTCTCTAAAGTGTCTCTCGCCTGGTCTCTTTAAGACTTTGAATCCTTTTGTTTAAATTCTCCGTCCATCATTGTGTCCTTGGTGCTTCGGTTTCTCCATTTACTTTTCTCGGTGAGCCTCAAATGCAATTTAAAACTGCTGTATTCCAAAAAAGTGTTCATACGGTAGAGATCTAACCGCCAATCCTGCAATGAGTAAACAACCTGCTCGACCTCCTGAGCCACAGCCACCCCCGGTGTGTCGGCATCAGGCGTCAAGGGTCAAGGGTCACTGACCAATTATTTGACGAGTCGGTAGTTAGAACGACCGGTGCGACAGAAGCAGGCTGAAGACAAAAGGAGAGCAGCTCTGAAACAGACACACACTGTGAAAAAGATAAAAGATCAGTTTTGTTCAAATACAGTAGTAGATTTGGGATCAGACATCAAGACGGTTTGAGACTCTGGTTTTTGGCAGGAATGTTCAGGGTCAGACCTGACTGCTGGGAAACTGGATGGGACCTGATGGACAGGTTGGTAGTTGTTATAGCTAAGTGGCAAACTAGTCATCGGGTCCAGCGGGAACATGCTGGACCCAGGGGGCCTTGAGTTTATTTCAGAGGATGAGAGCCCACTCTGTTGAGTCCCATCTTCTCTTCAGGCTGAGCTTTAGGGAAACGTCGGTTTCAGGAGACTGATCCGCTGAGGTTGTAGGCATTAGGGGACATGACTGGAGAAGCTGCAGGGACACGAGCAGAGGGCTGGCCAATAGGGAAGCTCTGATAAGTAAAGCAGCAGTGCTGCGGGCAAAACTGTCAGTCAGTCCACAGTTGGAGTTGTATTACCACTGTCTGAGTGCTCCACGGAATAGAATCCGTTGACGGCTCATTATGGTATCGACTGCACACTCATGCATTGTCAATAACTGATCAGTGAGACATATTCAGCTAATGGACAGCAGGTCAGCTGATTGAATGTATGCTGTATGAACAGAAAAGCCTCATTGAACACCAGGTCCAAAGATAAAATAACTTCACTTCTTTACACATGCCTCTGAGGGCTGCACATATTCACCAGTTTGTAAAGTCTAGTGTTACCCAAGTGTTCAAATTTCAGTTCTCCTTTGTTCTACATCACTGAAGACATTCACAATGCGGTGGTTTTATCCGAGTGCTAAAGCTTCCTCTGGGCCTTCGAGCCGCTGTGTGGATTCTATGTCTCTTTCATCTTTTGTCTACTTAGCTGCTATTATTCCTCTCTTAATGACTCTTTCTGTTCTGTTCACAAGCACTACTGATCCTGACCTCTGACAGTTTAGCTGTAAGCAGGAACGTACGGATGAAAAAGACGCTGCAGAGATTTGTAAGTTTTACAAACTCGCTTGCTTTAATTACAATATTTCACCTCGCCATTTTTTTTCCTCCTTCCTCTTCTTCTTCCTCAGATAGTGCTCTATCTGTAGAAACTTTTTCCGTAAACATATCAGAAGTGCAGACTTCGATTGAAGCTGCTGTCTGCTAGCGGTACGCTAATATGCTAATGAGGAGCAGTTTCTCCAGTAAAGGCAGAGCAGGAGGAATCAGCACTTTCGCACACATCTGACGAGATGAAGAGTAATTAGTTCTGAAGAGGGCGCGGGAAGATAGAAAGTTAGAAAACAACACCGAGATCAAGTGTGTGTGTGTATAGAACTTGCCAGTACAGTAAGATGAAAGGCTTGTGGCATTGATGGCTAACACCTGAATCCACTTCAGGCATGTCAGATTATGTGCCATGTGTATCTGCTGCGTGTGTGTGTGTGTGTGTGTGTGTGTGTGTGTGTGTGTGTGTGTGTGTGTGCCTGTGGCCCTTCTCAGCAGGTGTCTCTCTTCTGCCAGCAGAACCTGTCGGCTCTGTCATGCTCTGAATCTGTCATCGGAGTTGAAAAGAAAAGTCAGAAACCACTTCTTTTCTTTTTTTATTTATTTGTCCAGATAACAGACGGATGTCAGTGTTGCTCAGTCAAATGCTTCTTGATAAGAAGGCTGTGCAATTCATCTGAATTAGTGCAATTTGTACACCACAAATGCTGTGATTTTAATTACAGTTAACAGTTTTAGGAAGTAGAAGCTTTAGCTGGTGACCTTTAGTCTCGCCAGAGGAAATGGTAGCTGTCACTTGCAAATGTAATCATCTATCGCTTAGTACCATCAGTGAGTCGGCCAAGCAACAGAATAAAACATACCGAACAATTGTACAAAAACAGTACAATTTGCGGATCGTTGTTTAGCAGTTTTATTTCTTGAGGAACAAAAGGCAGAGTGATTGTGCACCGCATCCTAAAGCCTCTGTTGCTGTACAGAAGTGTGCTGCGCAAGGATACGCTGTTGTTTGCCGAAACATAGTTCCAATATGTAAGAATTCAAGAAACACCTGAATCCACTTCAGGCATGTCAGATTATGTGCCATGTGTATCTGCTGCGTGCGTGTGTGTGTGTGTGTGTGTGTGTGTGTGTGTGTGTGTGTGTGTGTGTGTGTGTGTGTGTGTGTGTGTGTGGGGAAGGGATGGGGTGATGTTCATGTGTGTCCATGTGTCTGATGTGGCTCTTTGCGGTAACACAGTAAAAAATGTGGCTCTTAGTCTCTGACTGGTTGGCCACCCCTGCCCTACTACAAGCATCATAATAAGAGCCAAAACCTGGCCATCAAAACCATCAAACCTGGCTGGAACGAGTATGTAGCTGAGTATCGTGCTGAAGCCTGTGAAGCCTTCAAATCATGGGCTCTAGCTGGTAGACCCAGACAAGGGCCAGTGCTTGAGTACAAGAAGCTCACCAATGCAAGATATAAGTATGCCATTTGCTTCATTTGCAAGAATGATCAAGCCATGAGGGCTGACTCCATGGCCAAGAAGCTGCTAAGCAACAACGTAGTTGATTTTTGGAAAGAGGTGAGAGCTCTTAACTGTAAAACATCTTTACCATGCACTATAGATGGAATTTCAGGAACAGACAACATTGCTGAGTTATGGCGACAGCATTATAGCACCTTATTTAACTGCATCAAAAGTGATTTGTATAGCGTGGACAGTTCTGAGAGTAATGAGTCAATGACAATTACATCATATGAGGTGCACAATAAACTGTCTGAAGGCAAAGCAAGTGGTTTAGACCATATTACTGCTGAACACCTTTAAAGATGCTAGTCCGAGGTTAGCTCCTCTCCTCGCTATTTGTTTTACTGGCTTCATGATTCACGGCTTGTTACCAGACTCAATGCTGTCTGTTCTCTTAGTGCCAGTCATTAAAAACAAAGCTGGTAAAGTATGTAGCCTAGAGAATTACAGGCCCATTGCTTTGGCCAGCGTAATGTCAAAAGTCCTGGAAAGAATTCTGCTGGACAGAATACAGGACTTTATCACCTCCACAGATAACCAGTTCGGCTTCAAAGCCAAACATGGCACTGACTTGTGTATATATGCCTAAAAGGAAATTGTAAACAAATACAGAGGTCAAAACTCATCAGTTCTTATGTGTTTTATTGATGCCTCCAAAGCTTTTGATCGTGTTAATCATAGTAAATTATTTTTTAAACTGAGCCAAAGAGGTGTCCCCACATACATTGTGAGAATTCTGTCTTACTGGTATGCGCACCAGAGTATGCAAGTAAAATGGGGTAAAAGTGTGTCAGCCCCATTTGGGGTTAGCAATGGTGTCAGACAAGGGGGAATTTTGTCCCCAATTCTGTTTAATCTGTATATTGATGATCTGTCCAAACAACTGAAAGCCTGTACTACTGGGTGCATGATTGGAAATACTCTGGTTAATCACATCATGTATGCAGATGATCTGGTGATCTTTAGTCCATCTAGCGCTGGTCTTCAGCAGCTCCTCACTATATGTACTGTGTACGGTGTGGAACATGACATCAAATACAACGCCAGTAAGAGTGCTATCCTGATCTGTCCAACTAAAGAGGACAAATGTCTAAACTTCCCTGACTTCAAATTGTCTGACAATAATCTTGGTGTCTGTAGTGAAGTAAAATATCTTGGTCATTTTTTAACAGAACACATGACTGATGATAACGACATTTCCAGGCAATGTCGTATGATGTATGCACAAGCAAACAGTCTCTCACGCAAGTTTGGTCTGTGTACTGATGGAGTGAAGATGTCTCTGTTCAGAGCATATTGTATTGTACTCCACTCTACACTGCACACTTGTGGTCAAACTACAAAAAAAAGAGTTTACAGAGACTTCAAGTAGCGTACAATGACGCCATGAGAATACATTTAAAGAGACCAAGATGGAGCAGTGCTAGTGAAATGTTTGTGGCTGCACGAGTCAACATTTTCCAAACAGTTTTAAGAAATTTCATGTACAAATTCATCTGTAGACTGAATGACTCTGTAAATGGGATCATACTTGTTTTAACCAACATAAGGTTTAGCACCACACGCTACCAGTCCCAGCTGTGGTGACATTGGTACAGCTGTCTCTTTGTAAGGCATTGCTAGGCCTCTGTACTTTTATTGTTTGTGTCTGTCTTTTTATGTGTCTGTCTGTATGGACCCCGAGTCTGAAATAAAGTCTATCTATCTATCACCAAGTGTGAGATTTCAAAATCACACATTCACTAGTTGTAATCACCACTTAGAAGTAACACGCTAACTTTTCTTTACCCTCCACATGTGGTGTACGTGACGCGGATCGACTGCTTTCTCTGCAGCCAAACTGTCAGTAGAAGGTGTGTCTGTAGGACGGAGGCTTCAGAACCCAGCCCTGTGCAGCTCCACACTTTGTTGTGGTTAAAAATGGATTTTGTCTCCTATGTGCGCAGCCGGGCGCTCAATGCAGCACCACCGGAGGCGTCTGCTTCAAACAGTGTCTGCACCATCCTGCCACCAATGTGGATTTGGCAGCTGAACAAAGTGTGAAGGTGAGTGAACGCAGCGGGAGGCTGACATTGAACATTATAACATTTCTTCCCCATAAAATGAAGAGGAAATGAAGGCCTTTCATGTTTTATAGAAGTGATATTTGGTTATTCAGCACAAGTCAAACTGCCGGTGCAAGTGTCTTTTTTTATTAACCTTTAAAGTCCATTGCTAGCATTATTAAACCCTTACTTTCTTCAGTATCTGTGGTTGGGGACTATGTTGTTCAGGTTAGGGAAAGGGAAATCAGGATTAGTTATTGGAAAAGCGGGCATTAATTGCAGGCCTGTGGCGGGAAGCAAACTCCTATCTTTCAAAGTCAGGAGGGGATCCTGGCCTGCTTTCACACCCCACCCATAAACACTGCATGGTGGGGTGTGCTTAGGCATAGTTTTCTTTCAGTTTATTGCCAGAAAAAAGAAAAAAAGTGTAATTAAAGGGCCGGTGTGTCGGGGGATCTATGAGCAGAAATGGAAAATTATATTAATAACTAGGTTTTCATTAGCATATAACAGGGGAAATCTGGGAGCTACCTGAAGGGTTACCTTTAAATAATCATTTCTATGCATTTTAAAAGCTATATTAGTCTTCATTGGCTTAGAATTAGCCCTTCATATTGGGATCAAATCCTCTTTAAGGTTTCACCGGCATGTTTCAAACACTGGCTCTAGAGAAAGCCCAAAACTGCAGAATCGCTAGCCGCAGTCTGACTTCAGTTGGTCCTATAGCAGAGTTCTCTCGACTATACTCTCTCTCTCCCGCTAAGAGTTCTGGGAGAGGATGTGGACATGGTGGAGGAGTACAAGTACCTGGGTGTCTCCATCGACAGCAGACTGAACTGGCAGACCAACATCAACGCTGTGTACAAGAAGGGGATGAGTCGATTCTTCTTCTTGAGGAAACTCCGATCCTTCAACGTGTGCAGCAAGATGCTGGAGATGTTCTACCAGTCTGTTGTGGCCAGTGCACTGTACTTCTGTAGTCTGCTGGGGGAGCAGCATTGGAGCCGGAGACACCAACAGACTGAACAAACTGGTTAAGAATACCGGTGTTGGGGTCTGGCGCCACCTCCTGGCTGGCTGAGCTCAACACATGCCAGACCTGAACTCTGATCCCTGTCCCTTTAAGCTGACCCCGCCTCCGGCCACCGCTCAGTCAGAGCCGCCATTGGCCGGCAAACGCTGCCCCGCTGTGCAAGCAGAACTGTTTATAAGGAATAACTCAGCCGACATCTTCCTCTTCGTTCTGGACTCCGTCCGGTACCTCATGAAGATGCCCCGAGGACCGATCACCCTCAACTCAGCGACCACGTGCCATTTCGCCGGCCGAAATAGACCACGCATATTCTGAGTTACGGCCCTGAGCCCGCGAGAACCGCATCCGCTCCGTCGCTTTTTCTTTCGTGCACGACCCAACGGTACCAGATCGACTAAACCTCCTTCTTCACCGCTCATTACCGGCAGATACGAATCGACCACGTATCTCGGCCCGACGTTGAAACCAGGCCTTCTCTCTGCAGGAGTGGGACCCAACAGCACCGCACAAAGCCGTGCAAAATTTCTCGCAGCAGCAACGCTGCCCCGCTGTGCTCAACAGCAGCGCCTCACCTCAAGACCTTTTTTTCTTCCTCCCGACAAGCAACTCATTCATCACGAATGAAAACTCTCATCGTCGCAACGAAGCTCCTAACAGTAAGATTGAGTGTGTCTGGGCTAGCTTAGCTTAAAATAGCATACGTTCCATTCATGTTATTTGATTTATATGTTATTATTCCCGTGTTTAAGTCATTGTTATAGTGTTGCTGAGTATTGCGCAATCGCTGACGGACCGCCGAGCCCGCAGCGTTTGTCCGCTTCCTGTTTGTTCTTTGTCCTCTGGGATTGTTTATTTCATTTGTACTGCCCTCTTTCCTTGAATCAATTCTGTGAGTGAAGTGTTGAACCGTGGTTATCAGCATAAGTGTCGTGAGTTCGCGAGGCGACATACGACCACTTATGTGAGGCCAGCGATACACACTTTCACTACAACGCGACCCCGCACGCAGAAACTCTGATTCCTCTCTCTCTGCCCCTTTTATTATCCTCTTGTCTTTCGATAACTTGCATACACATAAAGCTCCGGCTGAGGGCGGTTGAAACGCTCCCCTATTGTCTCGACGCACGTGGCCACACGTGCTCACACACAGCTACCCCCCCCCCTCATCCGCCAGTTTGCCCGAGTCACTCGACTAGGCCATCTAGTGGTGGTTCAACGGTAGTATTTTAAGGCCTACCCCCCCCCCCCAGTTTGTCTAAGTCCCACGACTACGCCATCTGGTGGTGTTCAGCGGTAATACCTTAAGCCCTCTCCCTTCTAACCCACAGTCTCCACCCCCCTTCTGCTAGTTTGGCTAGCGGCCATCTTTGTAGTTTCTCGACTGTCAGTGTTAGGAACCCCCCTTCCTTTTATACACAGACATACACACACACACACATACGCACATACACACATACTTATATACACACCCTCCTCCCCATTTTATTCATTTCTTTAGATATTAGGCACATAAAATTGTATGATGGCGTTTGTTGATTGTGATGGTAATTGATCTGATCTTTTATTATTTTAATTTAATAAACTCTAGTATACTTTAAAGAGCAGTCGTCTGTGATTAATGGTGCATATGTATGTAATAAGCCTGTATGTAGTAGTCTGTGCTCGAACTTAAACCTTCACTGTCACTGATGAGTGACTACTAATTATGAGACTTAGTTTTATCGTTTGGTTATCGGTCCCTGTTCGCAGGGTGGTGCCCCGTTATTATTAATAATCATTAATAATTGTTATTCACATTAATAATTCTATTGATGTCAAGAATTCAGTTTCTTAAAAGCTGATAACTCAAACACGCCCCCTATTGATCTCAACACCGGCTCCATCATTGGCTGCAAACAAGACAATCTGGAAGAGGTGGTGGAGAGGAGGACACTGAAGAAACTATTATCCATATTGGATAACCCGGACCACCCTCTCCATCACCTCCTGCAGGGACAGCAGAGCACTTTCTCCAACAGACTGATGCAGCTCCGCTGTCACAAGGAAAGATGCAGAAGAACATTCCTGCCCTCTGTTTTCTTTCCTGGTATTGTCTTCTTGTTGATATCACTGTGGAAGATATCCTCAGGCCCCTGTCCTAATTGAGAAGAGTTGGTTCTGATGTGTGTAGGCGTTTACAATTAACCTGTTGTTGTTGTTGTTTGGCATCTGAAGAACATCACATGAATAGTGTTCTCCAGCCTACCTCCATTTTTCTGCATATTTCCGCCGCATCCTGCCTCCAGCTATTTAAATGCAGACTCTTTAATCTGTCATGCTTTTCTGTTGTCACTTTTGTTTCTTGATGCGACTCACTCGCTTATATTTAGCTGTTCCAGCAAATAGAATCTGTGGCAGAATGTGCCTCCCGGCTGCTATTATTCTCTAGATTAAATCCCAGTAATACACACTGTGTTTACATATGACAGTTACATTTATGTAACAGGACAGTGGCCACTGAAAAAGGAAAACAAACAATTGAAAATGAGCCTTCTTGCCTAAATATGGATATTATTTTCATCTGGTGGCCCTGGCCAGATGTTAAAAACATCTTCAATGTGAATGTGACATTTTTAGTTAAATGATTCACAAAAAACACTGTATAAGTGACAATACAAATGTAAATCACAAAAGCAAAATAATGCAACAATAAAAGCAATCTATTCGTATTTTTGTGTCCATATTCAATTTAGTTGGGATAACAACTTTCTACTTGATGTTCACTGCGAGTGCTTGCCTCAAATAGCAGTATGACGCTCATGTTTCCTCTCAGCAGGAGTTCAGATTAAAGTTCACCTCTGATGTTAAAGCTCATGGCTGTGTGTGTGTGTGTGTGTGTGTGTGTGTGTGTGTGTGTGTGTGTGTGTGTGGAGGGGCTTCAGGGCCCATGGGGATAAAATAATTTTTATTTTAAAACGACAGGACAAAAACACCACACACGCACACACAGGCAGAGTCGTGTTTTCAGGCCTTTTGGGGACATCACATTGTCACGACTTAACTCTGAAGCCATGACAAAAGAGAGGGAGGCGCAGGCTGAAGGAAAATAATAAGTTATTTCTTTAATTAAATAAAGTTGATGGTAATAATCCCCAAATGAACTAACAAAAGAATGAGATGTGATAATCAGTCGAATCAGTGGCATGGGTATGTGTCTGCATGAGTGCGATGTGAGATATAGATGTTGCATGGATGGGAACAAAACAATAATGCACGTGAGCGAAGAGAGTCTCGTGGCCAGCGGACCTGTTGCATTAAAGAGACACATACATATACAAACAAAGCCAGTGACCATCATACACATTAACTTACATCCTGGAGACTTACACCGACACCAGCCTTAACCCTGTCACTAACCTTTACCGAGACCTAACCTCAGCCCAGTGCTTCTCAAACGTCTTCTGTCCCGCCCCACTTTGGAGGAAGAACAATGTTCATGCCCCACCGCCCCAACAAAATTGTAAGAAAATGCTCCGTGTTGAATTTTTATTGAAATAACATTTTGTGACTCCTCCATCTGTGCTTTATAGAATAAAGAAAATTGCAATCACTTTCAAGTAAACCAGATTGCTCCATCAGACAAAAACAAATACAATGTGCAATCGCTTTGTTAGAACAATGCAAATAAAGTTCTATCTGTGCAGAAAATAACTAATATTTGGCCAAAAATAGCTTATTGTGGCTGCAATTAACCTGATACAATAAAGTGCAATAAAGTGCAACCTGTAAACAATAAAGTGCAACCTGTGAAAAACTAAGCAAAACAAGTTCAAATATTTGGCAATAAAGAGTTTTACTGAGTTTTACACTGCATATCTTTTCAAAACAACAATAATGTGCAACCTGTGCAAAACAAAATGAGTGCAGATATGTGTGAGCCATCAAGTTTCATCAGTATTAGTGGCTTCAATGAGCCTGCAAGCATAACCTGTTAACGGCGTAACGTAAACATTTACATGAAAGTACCGGCATTTCGCCATGTATTTATTAATATACCATAGAGAGGGTTTGAAATATATTTGTGGAGCTTCACCTGAAAACGTGCCCCATACTGGCAGACATGTTTTCTCTCTGCCAGCAGTGAACATGAGGAAAATGTTGGTTGGTTGTTTTGCCTCTTGTGTTAAACGAGTGGCTTTGGGTCAATTACAGCACTGTCTGCTGTCTGGAAGAGTTCATGAACTCCTCTCCCCTCCCTCGTCCACTTTGATTCCAAAAACAAGACGTGTGTACGTGTGTGTGTGTGTGTGTGTGTGTGTGTGTGTGTGTGTGTGTGTGAGACACGCTGTCAGCAAACACAATGAATGTTTAATAGACCTGCTGAAATCCAACCTTGAGCATTAGAAGCACCCAGCAGTGCGACGGCTGGTAACCAGCCACCACACAAACACCCAGAGACTAGACAGCCTCGTCTGAGGCATTAGACTGGTTTTATACAGCACAATAGCATTCTAAATACATTTCACATTCAAAGGATAATGCTTTACTGGATGGAAGAAATATAGCTTAATTAAACTAAATGAAAGAATTGTAAATAATCATGAACTGCAAAACCTTGATGTGAAGGGAATAATCTCCAAAAGGGCAAGGAAGCAAGAGCTGAGAAACAATGAATTCAAGTTGTTATGTGTACATTTGTAGGTCTCCTCTTCCGTGTGTTCTGTTCCTCAACAGTCATTTTGCTAAGCCGTCATGCACAGTCGCTGGTACAGACAGAGGATGCAGCCGGTTCAAAAGCCACCGCTCATTTTGAGTTAAGCTTCGACGCTCTATCTCTCTCTCTCTTCTTG
Source organism: Lycodopsis pacificus (assembly GCA_028022725.1). Taxonomy (NCBI): domain Eukaryota; kingdom Metazoa; phylum Chordata; class Actinopteri; order Perciformes; family Zoarcidae; genus Lycodopsis; species Lycodopsis pacificus. The sequence goes on from CM051696.1 coordinate 2,296,724, forward strand.
CTTTGCAGAAAAATGAATACAAATATTTTCTGCTGATAGAGAGAGTTCGGTACGTAGCGGGTCTGCACGGGTAAATGTTTCCTACCGGGAAATAATCACTGCCAGTGTTTATTGTGGTTGTTGTTCAGACAAAATGTTCTTTTTCCTGTTTTCCCCTCCCTGTGTTGGTGTCAGTCAGAGCACTGAAGGGCAAATTCAGAACCAATGAATTGCAGCCGCTAATACCACCATGAATTGCCATTCATTTGCAATCCCTCTATGCTGTAATGATATGACAGCACAAACATGCTCATAAAGTTTTGCAGCAAAGTGCAAGTTGAATATTGTATTTGTTTTAGTCTAATTGCAATTATCCATGTGGCGAAGTCAATATGCTGTAGGCCAGTGTGGGGAGGGGGGGGGGGGTGAGTCAGCCTGAGTCACAGGCCTTCTTATCAGGAGGGTATTGCTTCATCCAAACCTCCTGAAGTCAACTAAGAGAAAGGAAAGGGGAAAAATGAAGCCCAGGATTTTGAAAAGTAAGGGGAGGGAAGAATTAATTAGTTTATTCGTTGAGATAATAACCTTATTTTACATTCATTTTTTTTTCTTTTTTTCTCATGTAGCCTATTTAAAAGAAATGACATGTAGAGGAGGTCTATTAATTTTGTTTTCATGACACACATTGCATGATGTCATGCCAAAATAAATGAGTTTGAGGGGACACCACTTGTAAATGAGCCTCAGTTACTTTCACTGTAACTGTGTGTGGCTGTTGGTGCTGATCTTGTTGAATTGTATATTCTTGTATATTGTATATTGTATATATTTTGTCGTGATTCTCATGTACATAGACTGAGTGAGTGAGGCGCATTTCAACCTTTGAGGCTCCTTTGAGAATGACAGTTTCCTTATTTGTGAACGTTTAGCAGCCGCAAAATCTTTATATCAATATTTGTATTTGTGAGATGCATTATGGGAATTGTATGAACCATTTGCTGGAAGAAGCCAAAAACAAAAAAGTCAGTCAGTCAGTTGGTCTGTAATGAAGGTTATGATATTATATAGTTCTATAAGCACAGGTGAGGCCCTCTACTGACTGAGTAATGCTCTCTTCCAGTGGCGGCTGGTCAATAGATATCAGATCAGCCTGACCTCACAATCAGACAGCAGACTACATGCGAAGCTTCACTACTTCGTACAAGTCAGTCAATCAACTTCCTGTCTTCCGAAAAGTATGCTGATTACTTCGACATACCATACGTATCCACAGGCAGGGGCGGACTGGCCATCGGGGATACCGGGGGAATCCCCGGTAGGCCGACGGGGTTTGGGCCGTCTCTGACATCGCCGGCCCGACTATATTATATGCTTCACAGAACACATTCAATTTACTCTAATACCGAAAGTCAATAATCAGTGAAAACTGTATCAACAGTATAAACTGACATTATACTACTCCTCGCGATCCGAGGACGCCATAGCACGGCTGGACACTACGGTGCTTTTAAAAACTTTTCTTCATAACCGCGGTCTGCGCTATGCGGTCGTGCCGGGCGTCGGTCGGGGCGGGGCCGGCGGAGGTGCGAATGGCCGCCGTAGACCGGCGAAATACATGCCGTGTATTGAGTGGGCAGCGCGCCATGTATTGAGTGTTCCGGTCTGACAGTAACTCCCGGGCCACTTTTTTCCCCCAGTCCGCCCCTGTCCACAGGTTATCCACAACTTAATCCACGTAGATCGTTCCATTTAACTCGTTTCATAACACATTTCCGAACACGGTCGGAAAACTGTGCGGCTCCATACTGCCTCAGATATTACTCACCACTGTCAGTAACTGTCACAGTGTCCTTAAAGTGACAGTTGTCTGTCACTTACATGTATTTCTTACTATAACAAATTATAACGACATCCTTGTAACATTCAAAGTAGAAACAGAAGTGATTACAGTTAAACATGTAAATACAAGTGAATATTTAACAACACATTGAATTTGGCTCCTACAGATGTTAAATTAACAGTGAAAACTCATCATAGCTTAATTTAACATCAGTATTCATAATTACACTTCATGTTTACTTCTCCTGATCTTTACCTCCTATAACAAGGTCCATAGGGGCATCTCAATAAATAAACATGTTATATTATATTGTATTATATTATATAAGTGTGTGTGTTGAGCATGGCTTCAACATGTGCTGGGAACAAAGACAATCAGGCCTTCCCTTTTTCAAGCAAAGGTTTCATCCTGATTGTGGTTTGATGAGCACCAAACCCCCTCTGAAGGAATTTCACATTAGGGTGTGAATTTCCCCCCCCCCCCAAAAAACTATGGGTTCCTGAAGTCACCTGAGAGCACCGCTGCAACCTCATTGGCCGAGAGCCAAGACAGCACCAGGGCCCCTGTGGTTCAGCCACTGTTCAACAAAAGTGCCTGCAATTCACACCTCCACGCTTTTTCCCTTCGACCTCCGTCGAGCAAGGGAGCATCCAAACGCTCTCTTCCCTCTGGACTCCGTCCTGGGACGGAGTAGAGGCACCGGGCCCTTCTCCCCCCCCCCAGCGCCACGCTGACAACCGAAGGCTCACGATTTCCGGGAGGAACGAAACGACCTCAGCCGAAGTTCACCCACGAGGGCCGCGCACCCTCATCCAACCCTCCGGCAGGAAGACGTCGAATCCCCTCCTGACTGATGATTTCCGGGAAACAGACACGAATCCCACGCCGTCTCACCCGACGTTTCACTGTCCCCGCTGCAGCGAGAACAGATTGGGCTCCAGAGCGAGCTGCGCCACAGAGGTCCGACCCCGCGCTGGCAACGCCGCGCCGATGTCCGCCGAGCCTGCGTCCACTCCAGAGCGAGCCACGCTACTGGGTGCGACCGACTCCTGAGGACCGAGCTACCTACAGTCTGCGCCCGCTCCGAGAGCCGCGCTCCCGAGTCAACACTCGGGGACTGATCGATTCCCATCACGGGAACGAGCCCCATCGAACGAAGCTTCTCCAAAGTAAGAGTTCATCATGGCATCTTGGGCATAGCTTAGCAATAGCTTAGCACTAGCATTAGCTTATTCATTTATGTGTTATTATTCCCGCACCCTGTTGTGTTCAATCACTGTCTTGTTACACCACGTCATTGCGCAATTATCGCGGACCACGGAGTCCCGCCATATATTGTGTATTTCCTGTCTGCCTTAAGATCAGTCGCTGCTAGTGGATGTAGTATTTTGTTATTATTGCTTAAGAGACGTGATAAGAAACAGACGCTCATCCCACAGCAGTTAGGAAGATCTGTTTTGTTTGGGAATTTTCATTTATTTTATTACACTTCGTGTGATATCCTCTTTTCTTGAATCAGCTCTGTGAGTGAAATGTGGAATCTATGCTATCGTACATAAGTGCCGGCAGTTCGGAACCGACAGCGGCACTTTGTATACGATACGGCCAAGCACCCCCCATTATCACTACAACGCAGACCGCACGCAGAAGCTTGATTCATGACCCCCCACCTTTGCTCCCTTCCAGCCTCTCCCCTAACACACACACACATGTGGCTCACAGACACATGTGGATACATACAACATTTCCACCAGTTGGTCTGAGTCACTCGACTCCGCCATCTGGTGGAGGTTGAGAGGTAGCGTTAAGCCCTCGTTCACACATAGAGATCCTCACACACACACACACACACACACACGCACACACACTCACATATATACACCCTCAGCCATTTTATTCTTTTCTTTAGGTATTAGGCATATAAAATTGTATGATGGCGTTTGTTGATTGTGATGGTAATTGATCTGATCTTTTATTATTTTAATTTAATAAACCCTGTTATACTTTAAGGAGCAGTCGTCTGTGCATATGTAGGTAATGAGAACTGGATGCGTAGCCTGTGTTCGAACTTAAACCTTTTACTTCCACTCTGAATGTGTAATAGTACTCAGACTATTGACATTATGAGTGAACACTAATTATGAGACTTAGTTTATCGTTTGGTTATTGGTCCCTGTTCGCAGGGTGGTGCCCCGTTATTATTAATAATCATTCATAATTGTTACTCACATTAATAATTCTATTGATGTCCAGAATTCAGTTTCTTAAATGCTAATAACTCAAACACGCCCCCTATTGATCCCAACAAGTGTTATTTACTGCTTTTTTCATGTTGGAATAAATGTTAAATATTTAACTGCCAAGTAATAATGCGTGTTTGATGCTAAATTCTTTTTTGCATGAAATCATACTGGGATGTTTGCTGAAATTGATAGGATGGCCCTACCTAGAAAATTTTCCACCAGCCGCCACTGCTCTCTTCCAATCATCACCACGCATTTGCCCACAGTGAGTGACAGCGAGTGGAAAATGTCGGGCCGACGATGAGGTCCATGAATGCATCATCGCCTGCTCACTAGCAAATGTGTTATTCAAAGCCGCTGCTGCTTTCTGACATCATCCACCGCCTCCTTACCCAATAAAACAAGACTTGACTTCATTGGGGGCCGCAGAGGTGGACACGGGTGAGAAGTTTGCTCTTTTAAAAATGTAAATTGTTAAAACATTTTTAACATTTTCATCAGTATGAAAATCACATCATCAACTTTATTAATACCGCTGTTTGTTAACAATATTAAAAGGAAGGAGGGAGTTGTACGATGAAGGATGAAATCAATCCAAAGAGCCCATCCTGTCTTACCAGCGGGCTGATTGCGGGAGCAGGTGGGCAGCGAGGCCCTCGTCAATAGGGGGTACGTTGGGATAAGATGTCTCTGTGCAACCCTGCACCCTGAGAAAGTCCACCAGACCGAGGCTCTAGTCTTCAGTGGCTGCTGCCAGGCTGCCTCATGTGCTGCGTTATATGCTGTGGAGATCACGCATATTTGGGTAGGCACGTCCTGATCAGCTGGTTACTGTTTGCACATTTTCCGTGGGCAAGTGCTCTTGGAATGATACGTGTTACTCTGTTTGTCTTCGGTAGCACGAGGAGCAATAAAAATCATGGCTGAGTAGAATGAGACCTACACTACAACTGAAAATTGAAATAAGATAGGACACCAAATCAATTAAAGTTACCAGGATACTACTACTACTATTTCAAAGTAACATATTTAGTATTTTAATACTAGATACCACAGAGTTATAGCCTGAACTAGTTTGCAACCCATGTTCCAAGATACTTTGACACACAACTCAACAAGAGTTTTCTGTTTGATATCTCGTCACACATCGATCACACTTACAGATGAGAGGGTGTTGTGTTCGGGCAGTTATCCATTGATGCACCCTGAGCTCCTGAGTGGGAAACCGCGAGGTTACACCGTGTCATCAAACTCCAGACGCCCAGTCTTTGTCCCAGATTCGCTGCTTGATTGACAGGTCAATTCCTGGAAACAAAACTGGAGGGGTATCAAAACCTGAGCTTCTGCTTGGACGACAATTTGGCAAAAAAAAAAATCTGATAATTTGCTCCGGAGACATAATGACTTCCCGTAAGTGATTATAATCTGTCCAAATTGGAAATATATCACTGGAGTGGAGGTTAAGTGGGTGTAATGGTACTTCAGTGTGTGTGTGTGTGTGTGTGTGCAGCTGAGTACTGAGGAGGTGAAACAAAGAGCAGTCTTATCACCACAAAACACTCCTCTACTATACTGGTCTCACTGCTCTCTCAAACACAGGGACATTGTGTGCACATGTGTGTGAGATAGCAGCCTCTGCATGCATCTGTGTGTGGTGTCAGCCGTAGAGATGACTGACTACTCTGAAAATATAATGGAACTAGATGGCACTCGGCTTGTGGTATAATGCTCGCTAAGCTGTGCACATCTCGTGCTGTCCTGAGCACCAGCCTCTTGTCCATGCACATGCACGCTTCCCTCTTCAGTATTACACAGTTGGCAGTCAGAGTTTGGTAGAAATAAAATAGTTCCTTCACGAAACTGCTCACAACAAAGTCTGTGGATTATATTGAGCAACAGCATCATGATTTCTGGAAAGAAACATTCATTTTCATTTTTTTTATAACCACAAGCCGAGTGCCATGTAGTTCCATTTTATTGGAGAGAAAGTCAGACATCTCTGTGACTGATATCTCAAACACTGAGGCCCTGTTTTGAAAATGCACCCCTCAATTTCAGCACTTTCAGCAAATTACAGCTGCTTCATGCTTTCATGCTTTCATCCCACTGTGGAAGTGAAGTTGAAACAGTGTACTACTGTTGGGCGATGACAGCAGCCGGAGCTGTTGTCCAGTCTGAAAGAAACATCCCAGCATTTTTTAAATCTGGATTTTACTCTCATAATCGTATTCACGTTGATTACGGGCCATGCTAGCGTTGCATATACCATTGAGAGGCTAATCTGGGGCTAGCTCACAGGGACAATGACCAAAACCAAAGCGGTGTAGCATAGCCATAGAAATTTAAGCAAATCTGAGTTTACTGCCACATTTCTAACCAATACTCAACGGTTTAGTTGGAGGAAAAATATAATTTCTTATTTTTGTGATTAGTTTTTAGATTCATAGCATGATTGCTGTTACTAGTTTACTTGCTTAGATTAGCCAAGATAGTGTGGAAGAGAAAGTAAGGGTGACCAGAGCACTTGTTTTACAAGTTTTACAGACCAACTTCTTTGTTCACCTTTGACCTACTGTTCTTACCTTATTTTTGTCCCACAGGGATTATTTCCAACATCCTGTTTTACCTCCAAATGAAGCGGTTGAAATTGTCTGGATAAACTGCTGTTGCATGCAACCTGTCTGACTGCTTTTGTTTCTTGCCTTTGCTGTAGTGATGTCGTCGTGCTACCGGATCACAGCGATTACTTTTTGTAGCACAGTGTTGTCATGAGCCATAGAAATTACACTCAAAACCGTGAAAACAATAAACGACTTTTGCTGCCGTGCAGAAGGGTGGATGGGCCTGCAGGGCTCAGTGTAAGGGCGTTAAGCTCAAACGTAAAAATCTTAACTGGATATGAAAAGCAAGAAAATCAATCAAATCAGATATCTTGGTTGCGGAATAATATAGTAATCATCACTTAAATACTATATATATACAAATATATACTGTCTTTGACCCATATATGTGTTGGGGTCTGGCACCATCGGGTGACTGGCGGAGGTCATCACGGGCTCCGTCCTGTACACAATCTGACCTCCGATCTGATCCATGCCCCTTTAAGATGACCCCGCCTCCGGTCACCGCTCAAGTGGACTCTGTATTGGTCAACAAGCAGCCTCCCGCTGTTCAGAGGGATCCGTTTAAAAGAGCCCGCACATCCGACATCTTTCTCTTCGCTCCTGGACTCCGTCCGGTACACCGAGAAGACACACCGGGGACCGATCGCCCCTACCCCCACTCAACTCAGTGCCCACGTGCTTTTCGCTGGTCGAAACCGTCCACGTTATTCTGAGTTACGGCCCTGAGCCCGCGAGAAACGCATCCGCTCTTCGCTTTTCTTTTTCGTGTACACGCTACGGGACCAGAACGAGAACACCTCTTTCTTCACCGTTCATTACCGGCAGATACGATTCGACAACGTGTTCCAGCCGAGGTTGAAACTCAGGCCTATTCATCTGCAGTGAAGAAGCCTCTCGCAACAGCAACGCTGCCCCGCTGCCCCGCTGTGCTCAAACCGCAGCGCCTCACCTCAAGACTTTCTCTTTTTTTTTTCTCCCGACGAAGCAACGAATTCATCCAGGAATGAACACTCCCATCGTCGCAAAGAAGCTTCAAACAGTAAGATTGATGGTGTCTGGGCATAAGTTAGCTTAATTTAACCTAAGTTTAATTCAGGTTATTTCATTTATATGTTATTATTCCCGTGTTTTGTCGTGGTTAAGTCATTGTTTTCGTGTTGCTGAATATTGCGCAATCGCTGACGGACCGCCGAGCCCGCAGCGTTTTGTATGCTTCCTGTTCTCTTTGTCCTCTGGGATTGTTTTATTTCATTTGTACTGCTCTCTTTCCTTGAATCAATTCTGTGAGTGAAGTGTGGACCCGTGGCTATCACACATCAGTGCCGTATGTTCGCGAGGCGACGACGGCAGCTGATTGTGGATACGACCGGCGATATACACTTTCACTACGACGCGACCCCGCACGCAGAAACTCTGATTCCTCTCCCTCTGCCTTTTATTTCCTCTTGTTTTCGGTAACTTGCATACACATAAAGCTCCGGCTGAGGGCGGTTGAAACGCTCGCCTATTGTCTCAACGCATTGTCCCCCCCCGGCCCATCCCCCATTTTGTCTAAGTCCCTCGACTACGCCATCTGGTGGTGGATCAGCGGTAGTATCTTAAGCCCTCCCCCTCTGCTATTTTGGCTACGTCATTCGACGCGGCCATCTTTGTAGTTTCTCGACAGTAGTGTTAAGAACCCCCCTTTCTTTTATACACAGACCCACACACAGACACACACACACACACATACTTATATACACACCCCCCTCACCCATTTTATTCATTGTTTAGGTATTAGGCACATAAAACTGTATGGTGGCGTTTGTTGATTGTTATGGTAATTGATCTGATCATTTATTATTTTGATTTAATAAACTCTATTATATTTTAAAAAGCAGTCGTTTGTGATTACTTGTGCATATGTATGTAATAACACCTGGATGTAGTAGTCAGTGTACGAACTCAATCCTTCATTGTCACTTCGAATGTATAGTCGCACCCGACTATTGACATGACGAGTGGCCACTAATTATGAGACTTAGTTTATTGTTTGGTTATTAGTCCCTGTTTACAGGGTGGTGCCCCGTTGTTATTAATGATCATTAATAATTGTTACTTACATTAATAATTCTATTGATGTCAAGAATTCAGTTTCTTCAAGCTAATAACTCAAACACGCCCCTCTATTGATCCCAACATATGTTTATGCTTTTTTGTTGTTTGCCAAAAATGAGCGAGGCCTTTCTGTATTGGTGCTAGAGGGTGAATCACAGTACATCACCTCAACGCTTTCTGTACATTCCTTTATTGAGAATAATGTGTATGATAGCAGTCCTGTATAAAGAGAGAGAGAGAGAGAGAGACAGAGAGAGACCTCGAGTCCCCTAGCTGCTTTGTCCTTGTCAATGTAACCTCAACAATACACTTTAACTATCACTATAGGTCCTAGTGTTTGACAGCAGTGTGTGTGCAGTGTGTGTGTGTGTGTGTGCCAGGTGGTAATGATATGGTCAATACTGGACCCTGGCAGAAATGTCCCCAGCTGAGGAAAATTAGAGGTTGCAGACAAAAACTCAAACACATTCCTTGAAAGCACAGCGAGGCAAAAGCCAAAGTGATGACCAAACTGTTAAGTGTAGGCCTCTTAACTGACAGGTTTTACATATAAATACAGACTCGAGTGCACCAACACACACACACACACACACACACACATACCCGGCATACAAAAAGACACATGGCCAAGATATTCACAAAGTCAAGGCGCAATTACACACAAGTGGAAAAGCCAAAAGAAATACCAACGTAGCACAAGCGGCATTCATCACCTGGTGACCTGGTTTCAAACAGCAACATAGATTGCTATTTTCTAAGACGGCGTGACATTGGGCCTCTGGGTGGATGATTCATATTCTTTTCTCCTGCATGTGAATAATTCTTATGTTCGGATTCGGTTGCGGTGACCATGGAAAATGGGGAATCTACTGGCATTTACCGAGCGCCTCTCTAGTCTGCCACATGTCAACATTCACACACACACTCACACACTGATGGCACAGCCTTCAGGAGCATTTTGCGGTTCAGTATCTCGCCCACTTGGACATGTGGCCTGGAGTACCTGGGGATAGAACCGCCGATCTTCCATCCTCTCTCTACCTCAGTCTCCTCCTAGAGGGCCGACCAGTCCTGTAATCCGAGGCTCCCCCTGCTCCCGACGTAAGATACCTTCTAAATACAGTGTCCGCTCTTCTGCAGAAGGGAGAGCATCTGCTCCTCAGGGTTCTTCTAAGCGGCCCCATGGATGGAGACCAATTGTGCTGGTCGTAATGGTTCTGGGAGAGTTGATAGATTATGTAAGGATGTCCCAATATAAAATGCTTTGACCTATATGTATTGTGAATAAGCGTCTGACACATTGAAAGAACAGGTGTTAGATTCGGTCCACCTTATTTTCCACAAGCGGCTTGATCCAAACACTGAAGGTCCTGGTTCAGATCTACGAAGCTGATCAGTTCTATTATTGGTTTGATATGGTTGAAAGTTTAACTGGAAGAATGTAACTCCTGAAGGTTTTATGATGTTTTATGAGTTTCTGACCACTAGATGCTGGTCCCAAGAAAATAAAAGTCTGAACTGACATCAATGTAAAAACAAACAAACTATCTCTTGAAACCCAAAACATATTTGTCAATAAGTTAATAAAATAACAAATTTAATTTCATCTTGTTGGATTTTGAAAGAGAAATTGGGCTGTGTTTGATTGACAGCACACTCAGCCACGTTGTTTACTTCCTGTTTTTCCCTCCTCAGCTCCTCGGAGCCTCCAACCCATTGACCAAGTTTGCACCTCTTGTCTCCAGTAACTGAGCAGAAAATACAACTCCAAGCTTTTCTCTCACAGACTTTTGTTCCCACCAGAGAGGGTTTATCTGACTTCTCGAGATTTTGCTGCTGCTTCCTGCTGCAGGTAGACAAAAGAGCAGAGACAGTCACTGCTGTGTCCAATCTTGGGCCCTGGAGACATGGACACACTCAGCCCACTTTGTCTGACGCTAGACGTTCCCGTTGGACTGTGAAAGGAATCCGCTTGGCAGAGAGAGTGGGAGCAGAGCCGGCAGGAGTGCGGACGCTTTCTGCAGTCTGTTGACATATTGGGTTCTGTTCCTGATACGTCCCTCCCACAGGACTGTCTGCACGGCCGCCACTTGGTCTGTCCTACTTCCTGCTTTAATGTAGAAGCCAATACCCTTCATGTAGAGTACATGCACTTCACATTCCAGACTCAAAAAACAAAAAGCACAATTTTCAGAGGGATTTTGGCGTGTAATCTGTCATTTATTATCACTTCTTAGGCTGTTGATATGTATGTGTTGAGAGTAGGAGGAAGAGAGGGAAACACTATACATCTGATGTATTCTGAGTTGGATTTAATCAAATGAAAAGTCCCAGGCAGACAGACAAGAAGAGGAGCTCTGAGTTCCAGCCTCAGGTTTCCATCCACATGACTTTCTCTAGTCCTGGATTATTTTACTTTTAGCTGCAGTGGAAGTCAACAGGAGAAATATATACAACTGTGAGTGGAGGTTGTGAGTGGGATCATTTGGAGGCAACCAGACAGAAAATGACGGAACCAAATATATTTACCTGACAAGGACCTTTTATAACTGAATTGTGACTTTTGTCACCAACGGATCCTAAAAGGATTGCGTAATCTCACAGAGAGGAGGAAGAATGTGGGCGGGATAGACGGGACAAGAAAACAATTAGAATCCCCTCAAACTAAAACCCCTCGGGTTCTCTTTATCATGATTCATGGTGCCGAGCGAAAAGAGCCTCTTGATGTGAGATGTGTGGTCCAAACTTGAAAATAGTATTTGGTTGGACGTCAAGCGATAAAGCTTGCAATCAGCTGTGTGGAGCATTATTCAGCAGCAGCTTTTTAAACTTAAACAGCACACAGGATTCCAGATGTATTAGTATTTTTAATATTATTTCTCATCCTTCTTATTTAGGAAAATACTTTTCCAAACCGCAGTCTGGTGGAAGTATCACGGGACCAACAACATAATTGTGCAAAATTGTGTTGCCTGAAAATCAAAACAGAGACATTCGCGGCGTCATCCTGCCAACCCTGCCCGGCGACAGAGGGGATGAGCCATCTGATAGGATGTAAATAATTGAAAAGGGAAGCATCATATAAGTTTTATGAGGAAAGCTGCAGAAAGGATGCCAGCAGGCAGAGAAATGTTGACTGATGAAATCACACACACACACACACACACACACACACACACACACACACACACACACACACACACACACACACACACACACACACTCTGCTGTGTCGTGACTATGCAGATTTTAGAAGAATACTTCACAATGGACCAAATAAAAGTAGAGAACAAAAAATGAAATGACAACAATGAGAGAAAAAGATGAAGATACAAAAGAAGAGAAGAAGTTAATGAAAATACAATGAAGGAAGTTAATGTTTATGAATAGAAAACTGTGCATGTACTTTCTTGTAGATTTTGTCACGATGGACATTTTTACGCGATCACACCATCTTTCACAACAGCTCGACATTGGATCCTGCCTCTGACTGTTTTCATCTGTGTTCAGCTGAACACCTCTTTAAAACGGTACTACATTTGAAATAAGAGCATGTCTCAGATTGCCTACACATGGCTCTCAACATGGCGCAGGCTGAGCAGCTCGTGGCTACCGGTGCTGACAGAGCTAACAGTGTTAATGGGTAAGTTTGGTCATTTTCAACCTGGACTCTGCAGCGCTCTCCTTCAATACCGGGACAACGTCAGAAGTCTGTCTCTATTAGTCACGTAAACACAAAAACATGGGGAAAAAGGGTCCAGGAAACAAAGCACATAAACGCTTGGATTACAACACACACAGAGGGAGAATGATGTTATTCTCTGCTCTGGTAGACATCATTACATCCACTATGTCTTCACATAGCAAATACTTGTTGGCTGCGATATTAATGCTCAGAATTTAGCCCATTTAAATGTACCCCTGTCCTATGAATCACTTCATGCCAGATTTTAGATTCCTTTTCTCCTTCTGGTAGCAGTATTAGCCATCAAATAGTTCAATTGACATGTCAAAGTAGGTAAAGCATGAGCATAAATAATACAATACATGGGTGGATTGACCATAAAACCTTGACCACCTGGTTATGTTAACAAAGAAACATTAAACATAATCCAGGCAGTAATTACATTTCCTTAGAAACCATACTTAAGGATTAAACAATTACAGTATAAAAGCTTAATTTCTAAACTTTGCCTTTAAATTTGTGTCGGAGCAAACATGATATCTAGATGCCTGAAGATGGGCCCCATTTGTTCCATTTTAGTCTCACTTTGCCCTGCAAATCACCAAATAAATGCGTTCTGGGTTCCCGTAGGTCTAAGGCAGTCAGGCGAATATAGAGCTTTAGATCCTGTGAGGTTTCTTCTGATATGTCAATAGAAATGAGCTTCCTTGGCAGAAATGTAAATCATATCAGGAGACATTCAACCTTCCCAGAAAGCAGTGCAGGAGAGAGGAAACATTAGTCTGGTGCTCAAAGCTGGAGATCCGCTGATGTCTCAAGTGTCTAGAAGAGGCCAAGGCGATCGATACAGTGAGCGAGTGCTAATTTCTTCCCATTCAATATTATTGTATTAATTAGACAATATTGAAGTAATGTGGCCTTTTCTTTATTCCCTCGCCTCCGCTCAATTCAGGTTCTCTGAAGCCAGACACAGCTGTAACACACAGGGAAAGCTCTTCTATGCAAGGAGAGGGTTGCATGTGTAGGTGTGTAAGTCACTGATTTTAAGTAACAGGAAGTGTTTCTACTGTGTTATACTGTATACTTTTCCTACACTATGCTCTTTTAACTCCTCTACATTTATCTACTTATTTTACAAAAAAACTAAGTTTTAACATAGAGAACATGCAATGACTTCATGTAATATTGTTACGAGTTTAAACTAATTTACTAATAATACTCTGTAAAGGGGATGTCAGTAAAATATGGCTCTTTAGTAACATGTAATCGGAACCATAAGACACTACATTGCCAAACATTTCTCACTCCCAACTCGTCAAATATGGACGCTTAGGCAGTGGGATTTCAACTGAGTCCAATATAAACCCATTTAAGTTGTTGTTAGACAGTCAGAGCCACTGACGTCGTATGGAGAGCAAGAAAGTTCACATAGGTGGCAGATGGAGGTCGGATGGGTCAAAACCTGACACAGAACTTTCACTCAGGGGGTCAACGTAGACTTATTTTACCTTCATTTAGATGCGTAACATACTTTATTTATGATGTTTTTCAACTGAAACCATCTGACATCTCTTCTTAAACCTAACCAAGTACTTCTGTTGCCTGAATGTAACCGAGTAATTTTGTTGCGTAACTAAACCTAGAAGCTTTATTTTGAAAATGTAGCGAGCTGAAACTGTACGTTTCCTGTGAACCTTATTTTGAAAGACGCAGGTAACAAGCAAAAACTGACTCGATTTTTCTTTGATTGGCTTCTGGAAACTTGTTTGAGTCGAGACAATATCTGGGTGAAAACACGTCAAACTTCAGCACAACGTTTTATCGTGGTTGATTCATTTGGCCACAACAATGTTTCAGTCCCGCTTGCCTTCCTCTGGCTGCATTCAAACTACCCGAGAGTACCTCAGGGGGCACAGTTGAGACTGTATTTCATAAAACATCGAAAATAAGTATTCATTACAAAACGAATATAATGATGTCGCATACCTCGTAAAACTTCACAAGCAGGGCTAAAAGACTATAAAAGCCGTTGAACATACTCCCAAACAACTCAGTCACAAACTACTAGCATTACTACAAATACCACATTCATATTTCGCATTTTTTGTGCACACGCGGCACATTTCTGGACATAATACTCGAAGCTACATGCTAACAGACAAAGCGAGATAGCACAAAACAAGCCAACACCACAACGATTACGGACATAGCCATAACATTTCTCTCTGTCATGCTATCGCTGCGATATGAGCCAACAGACACCAGCAACACAAATCATATTATCGCTTTATGATCATAAATATGACTCACTTTTGACATTTTGAAGATGAAAAATTGAATATCCCCGCATTTTTTCTCCGGAAAAGGTTCAATGGACTTCCTGTCTAGCAACAGAGACACACCTTTCTTTTGGGAGGGGTGATTTCAGCCCACAGGGGAAGGCGTAACCTGCTCTCTCCCCAAGAGCCTGCAAGTCACTATTTTCGGAGACTTGATGATTTTGACTGGCTAACAGTGCTGTCACTCATTTTCAAGTGATTAGCTCAATTCTATTGGCTCTAACGAATACAGAGAGGTATGTACCATGGAGGTCGGCCAATGGGAGCGAGAGTTATTGTTCGGCGTAAGTATAAAACCGAGGAGCACGCTCCCAGCTACATTACGCACAGCTGCAGGTTGGTCTCGGCTGCCTGTTTTTAGAATCGTTTGAGTTACTTTTCACCGTTCGTTCATTTTTAGGATTACCGGTAATTGTCGAAACAGAAG
The DNA here is from genome assembly GCA_028022725.1 of Lycodopsis pacificus. Lineage (NCBI taxonomy): Eukaryota > Metazoa > Chordata > Actinopteri > Perciformes > Zoarcidae > Lycodopsis > Lycodopsis pacificus. The sequence continues at coordinate 2,311,958 of CM051696.1, forward strand.
ACTTACAAATATAATATAAAATAATATAATATAAAATATAATATAAAAAAATATATATATATATTTTTAATATAAAAAAATAAATAAAAAAAAAATATATATTTTTTTTTCCCCAAAAAAAACCAGAAATTGCTGCATTTGGATGTATTTAACACCATTAGTAATTTATAAGTGAAATATGTAGTTTAGTACATGAGGAAATTCAAATGGCACACATGGTGCCCAAATGCACATTTTGGAAATCTCGCCTAAACTTTCTGTACTAAAAATTCTCTCATTTTGTCTGCTTCACTTTATCAAAATAAAACTTTGCAGAGAGACTGTTAACATATATGTGCTATGATTTGGGAGATGTTTTAGGCTGGGGGCTGCATCATTTCAATGAAATAATAACAATGAAGGGGCTTTTTTTTCAGGCGAACCTGAAACTTTTCAATTTGAGCTGTGTGCCATGTTCATTTACTCTTAACCAGTAACTTATACACTGATATTTACACATCTGAACAAATCTCACAAGTGTTCCTTTATTACAACACACCAATTATTCAAATAGACCTTGTGCTTGCAAAGATGCACTCTTTTGAGTATGGGTATGCAATTTTCGAGCAGAGGCCTAAAAATAGGGCTAGGCCCAAGAAGGTTAAATCAGCTGGCACAGGTGTGGGTCTTTTCATGTCTATTATGACTGGTTTGATTCCAAAATGCCACACAACAGCATGAATGCCTAAAATGAACCATAGAAAACGGGAATGTTTCCCTTTCAGGTTCATTGATGGAGCTGTTTGTGTGAACGAGGTCGCTCTGTAGCTCTGCATCTGTGTTTCCAGGCTGTTGTACTCTTGTAATTCTCAGAGCCAGAGCTGCTTTCAAACTTTGTATCTGTTCTCTCCTTTGTTCTTTATCTGCCTCGTTCACTTTCTAACTTTCTCATTACTGGATCTCGTTCTCTTCTTACCCCCTTTTTTGTGAACTTTTTTTCACCGTCTTACATGCGTTCTCCGCTCCCACCCTGCTTTTCTTTTTCCTTTCTTCAGGGTTCATGATAAAAACCTTATCAAGGCTTTTTAGTTGTAAAAGTTTTTTTGTTCCTGTTCAGGCATCCCTCTGAGATTCCCTATGAAAGAGGACCCAGTTACACAAGGTGTGGTTACACAATTTCAGTTAAAATAATGACTAAATCAGACAAGCTGCACCGAAAACATTCAAGCCAAATGTCAAGCCAATTTTCAGCAAATTTTTGAAACGTCGCAAATAAAAAGTGCAAAATTAGGCTCAACTGGTTTGCAGCAATAAAACATCTTTAGTATTTGCAATTAAAAAAACTGGATGACGGATGATTTTGACCTTAGGAATAGAGCTTCAACTGGGGAAGTTCTACTGAGAAAGGATAAAAAGAGACGATTAGTGAGTGCTGTTTACAATATTCTTATCAAAGCTGAGAGCAATAAAGAACCGCTACAAAATATATAAAATAAATGGAATAAGATCTTGGTATGGTAGATGCAAAAAAAATGGAAGGAATGTTTACATAAATTACCACAAATGAAAATGTACGTTTAATTCAGTATAAATTAATGACAAGAATCTACTCGTCAGGCAGGAACCCGTCCAATCATAACATTCAGGACCGATTAAATGATTGGATAGGCTTATTACAGTCCTGCAACAGATGCAGATATAATATGTTGTTTTCTTTTCATCAGAGCATATGATTAATTGATTGCTGTCGGGATGTAATGAGAATTTCAACAAAAATGTTTTTGAATATTACCAACCCTGCCTTTAAACGACGCCAGTTGCTCTGGCTGTAATGCCGCATGCGGGTGAGCGCGTCGTGTACCAGCGCTAAATGTGCGTCGCTGTCAGACACTGTTTCAGAGCACTGACCTATAGCTGCGTTATCTGACGCGTTGGGAGCGAGAACTGTTTGGTAAATAGAGAGAGATACAGAGGAGACGGAGGAGGGGATAAGAGAGACGGAGAGAACAGCCATAAAAAGAGATAAAAGTGAACGATGCTAAGAGGAGAAAGTGGAGATGGTGGAAAGGACCTCGGTGTGGAGAAGGAGATGAGCTGAAGAAAAATCGAGACAAGGTGAATAACAGAAAGACAACCTTTGATAGGAGCAATAAAAATAAAGAGGCAGAGAAAGAGAAGAAATATAGATTGTGATTCTGGTGATTTATGAGGAAGACCTCAGACCCATTCAGCCGAAGCCCTGAAACCCAGTTATGTCTGAAAAGCTTCTTAATGTCTCCTGTTACAGAGCGGGCGTCGCTGTCATTCAACTCATTTCTCCGACACATTGTGAATATCTGTAATACGGAGCGACTATCAATGTCCCGTCGGCCTACTGTTCTGGAGACTGAGCAGGCCGAGGGTCTGATGAATGAGAGGCGGTTACACAGTTATTCTACATGTGGAGAGAGGACAATAAGAGTGACAGCGAGCTATTTGTCAGGGCTGATAAGCACGTCCGTCTGCCTGAACCGGGTCATGACCCGCAAAAAAACACAGAATGATGTCAAATGATTTATGGAACGCAAGCAGAGTTTGTAATGTAAAGCCAGAGAGTATTACATCTGCAGTTACTGAAGTGCAAAAAAGAGGCAAGCAGCTTTTTGTGTGGGCCTTAAAAACAATATGCCGAGTGAAGCCAATGCGTAAGTGCCTTCAACTTGCATTCTCTCTACTGACCAGCTGGGGCGACTCCTCTGGTTGCAAGAAGTCTAGTGTACAGAAGTCAATGAGGAAATGACTCTACTTCTCTCTTGATTTATTACCTCAGTAAACATTGTAAACATGAGTTTATGGTCTCAATCTCTAGTTTCAAGTCTTCTTCAATACAGCATGATGTTCATTTAGTACATTATGGTCCATTTAGAGTCAAATAGACCATAAAGCAGGGTATGCTTTAGAGTGGGCTTACTGTGATTGACAGGTCGCTGCCACTACCAGAGACATATACAGTGACTCTCTGTCACTCCTCCACATTCCGAATATGTTAACTTCCGTTCGTTGTTTGCGGAAAAAAACAACATGGCGACGGCCATAATCCAAGATGTCAAGGGTGAAATCGCCAAACTCGAGGATTCATAACATCATAACAGCAGTCAACAAACCAAAGGATGACATAACGATGACTACGTCCACTTCTTACAGTCTATCATTCTACCCACTCACTAATAGCAAGCAGATCTGGAAAGTTTGTTCAGGTTGCATTCATGATCTTTGGTGGTTAATGCTCTTGCATAGCTTGACAAGCTATTGCTCTCTGCGGTACTTCTGCTGCCTGTACGAGGGTCTATAAGGGAATCTCACTGAGCGGCCCACTGATTAATGATCCAGAGCTCTCACTCTCTTTCTTAAGTGAATGGGGTTGGCTCATGCGTCCTCACATGACCTTAATGTTCAAGTCACATGTTAACCGCTGGTGGTAGCTATTGTCTGTGTTCAAATATGATTCTGGCATTGGACGTCCACTGACTCCTGGTCGATGACCCCATCCCAGTGGATGCTGTGAGTGGTTTAGGTCTGGTGTTGACAGACAGCCGATGCTGTTGGTTTCTGGTGTTCATGCAGTCTTGAATGTTCCCCCACAGCTGGCATGAATATGATGTCATGATGATGTCATACACCCCTCCAATCTTCCTCTCAGCAGGGTCCTGTCTTTATCGTGTACCAGCAGAGAGCTTGAGTTGTTGAATGGTTTTGTGGTACGTGTGGTCTTCCTGTCTCCCGAAGCCTCTGGCTGCATGTTCTGACAGTCCAGCTGAGGAGAGGAGTCCCATTGGACTCCCTTCGGTGGTCACGGTTGTCAAGAAGTCGACCGTGTTCGCCATGCTCTTTCAAGAACGAATCCATGCACAATCAAACATACTCACATCTTACTGGGAAGGTAATCTCTACAAACAGATTCTGCATATGAATGCAGGCAACGGGACGAGGATCGGAAGCATTCTTTATACAGTCTATGGCTGTGTTGGGGTCTGAGCATATGGCTGCACATGTGCTGTGAACAAAGAAAATCAGGCCTTCCCTTTTGCAAGCAAAGGTTTCATCCTGATTGTGGTTTGATGAGCACCAAACCCCCTCTGAAGGACTTTCACATTAGGGTGTGAATTCCCCCCCCCCCAAAAAAACTATGGTTCCTGAAGTCACCTGAGAGCACCGCTGCAACCTCATTGGCCGAGAGCCAAGACAGCACCAGGACCCCTGTGGTTCAGCCACTGTTCAACAAAACTGACTGCAGTTCACACCTCCACGCTTTTTCCCTTCGACCTCGGTCGAGCAAGGGAGCAATCGCTGTTCTTCACCCTGGACATCCGTCCCTGGGACGCAAGGAGACGCATCAGCTTTCTCCCCCCCGCCAGCATCGCGCTGTCGACGAAAGCCTCGAACCCTCACCAAACCCTGACAGGTCTTATGCTATCATCGCTGGCCGAAGATAGCCGTGTTTTCTTTTTGAGTCCAGGCCCTCTCACTCCACCGGGACGAATCTCTTCCACGATTCCTCCCCGTGTTGTTTTTCTTTTGCGTGCACATTCCGGCAGAAAGAAGCTGAAACCTCCCTTCTTCCCCGATGACTTCCCTTCAAGACCACGCCGTCTTAAGCTGAAGTAAGATCATCCTCTCTGCAGCGAGGATTGATCACGTCCAGCGCCAGCTCCAGAACGAGCCGCGTCAACGGACCGAAACAGCCGCCGCTTAAACAGCCGCGCTGATCTACAAGCAGCCCCACTTTTTCCTTCAGGACAAAGAAAGCAGGATTCTCAGCGGCCACTCTCCCCGCCACAAAGAAGCGTCTCCAACGTAAGTTCATTGTGCATCTGGGCTAGCTTAGCTTAAATTAACTTAAAGTTCATTCAAGTTAATTCATGTATATGTTGATATTCCCGTGTTTTTGTGTGTTTCGTTACTATTGCGTAATATCAAGGTATTGCGCAACACTCAGCGGGCCCCAGCTCCGCTCCACTGTGCATTGCCCGTATTCTGTTCGCGTTAAAGACACCGTCGCAGTATACGGAGGTAAATACACAAACATCACGGACCAGAGAAGTTCCGTTTGTATTGTGTATTAACTGCATTGACTGTTTTCTTTGGGATTATTTTCATTCATTTGTATTCAACTTTGTGTGATATTTCTCTCTTCATTAACTCGACTCTGTGAGTGAGCGGAGGGCCGTGTTCATCACTGCGTAAGCTGCCGACAGTTCGAGACGACAGCGGTATGCTTGCGCATGAGAGGATAACGTACTTATGCTCCTCAGGATATCGCAGCAGAAGTTTGATTTATGTTGACTTACGATTTCTCTCCACCTTTTCTTGGCTCACCCTCCTGCCAACACAGCAGGAGGTGACCCCCTCTCTCTCTGACCCTCTCTCTCTCACACGTGCTCACACACAGCGACCCCCCCCTCTCCTCCGCCAGTTTGCCCAAGTCACTCGACTAGGCCATCTAGTGGCGGGTCACGGTAGCATCTTAAGGTTCACCCCCCCCCCCCCAGTTTGTCTAAGTCCCTCGACTACGCCATCTGGTGGTGTTCAGCGGTAATACCTTAAGCCCTTCCCCTTTTAACCCACAGTCTCACCCCCTTCTGCTTGGTGGCCAGCGGCCATCTTTGTAGTCTTTGACTGTGAGTGTTAAGGGCCCTCACCCCCCTTCCTTTTATACACAGACACACACACACACATACACATACACACATACTTATATACACACCCTCCTCCTCTTTTATTTCATTTCTTTAGATATTAGGTACATAAGATTGTATAATGGCGTTTGTTGATTGCGATATTAATTGATCTGATCTTTTATTATTCTAATTTAATAAACTCTAGTATACTTTAAAGAGCAGTCGTCTGTGATTAATGGTGCATATGTATGTGATGATCTGTATGTTGTAGCCTGCGCTCGGATTCCACACCTTCACTGTCACTGATGAGTGACTACTAATTATGAGACTTAGTTTTATCGTTTGGTTATCGGTCCCTGTTCGCAGGGTGGTGCCCCGTTATTATTAATAATCATTAATAATTGTTATTCACATTAATAATTTTATTGATGTCAAGAATTCAGTTTCTTAAAGCTGATAACTCAAACACAAGCCCCTATTGATCCCAACAAAGTGGTGCCCCGTGTGAGGCTACGTTATTACAGTTATTACAATATATATGCACATTAATCCATAATTAATTTTGAATAATTAATTTTCAAAAAAAAATATTTTTTTTTCGAAAAATTATTTTTTCCCCTTCTTTGGAATGAGCCAAAGTCCTGAAACTTATTTCCCAAAATAGGTAGGCTTTGATATTCAAAATATTTCCTTATTGTAAGTTAATTTTTGATTTTAATTGTTGATTTTTAATCTTAATTTTAATTGAACTTTAATTTCCTTTCCAGGTTTAATTATTCGTTTCATTTCGTAAACTAACAGCCAGCTGTGTAGTAGATTTGATCGTTTAGTTTGTAATACCAATACTTTGCTTGTTTTTCTTAAATCCCCTCAAAGCAGTACACACAGCTGTCACAGGCCCAAAGTGCTAAACCACATTAGCATTTTCGCACCTCTGGCTGCAAAGCAGTAGTGATACCCTCAGAGCAGCAGCAGTAGAAACGGAAGTCAGAGAGCTACACGTTTCACTGTGCGCCTGCATGAATAGTAACACTAACAACAACTAACACCTAACAGTAGAAATCAGTTCAACGCAGAACTAGACATTTCACTGAGAACCGTAAACACTAACAGTTTCCGTTCTAACACTAGGGAATTAACAACCATTGGGAGCCGCGCTCATTAGAGAGAATGACCGACGAGCAATCCCCCATTCCTGGAGCTGTAGCTCCAGAAGACACCGCATTGCGAGATGCGGTGGCTGATGTCCTCAGACTCTCAGCAAGCGAAAGAGAGTACTTTGCGAAATACACTGCTGTCCTATGCGACGAGCAATTAGAGCAGCTGGTGGCTTATGTAAATAACCCATCAGGTAAGCAAGAGCGCCTGATTCAGGAAGTAATCGGCGAAATACTGCTCATCTATCATCAGAAAATGCAGCTGCAAGCTGCCCGCACCCGAGCACAGAGCGACGAGCAGCAACGCGAGATCTGCACACTCCGAACAGAGGTTCAGGAGTTGTCACGCGACTGTAGAGCCCTACAGTTAGAAAATAGTAGCTTGCGCAGTGACCTCAGAGAGGTCAACCTAGAACTCTCGAAGGCGTTAGAGAGTAATGACAAACTGAAAGCGCTTCAAGGTGCTCCAGCAGCCCCGGTAGGTACCGCTACCCCCTATCGAGCCCCTCAGCCCAGTCATTTCTTGGTCTCGGGTCCCTCATTCCCCGAGAGCCGACCCATCTTGCGTCTCGACAAACCGCGTTCCCCAACTAGGAGTAGAGAGGACCAACACCAGGTCCTAGCCAACCCAGGTAGCTTCAAACCCACCTCAGGCGAACGCAATCCTCCACGCAGTTCACGCGCGCGACAAGAACTGACCTCATCCCCCTCAGGGAGGGAGGATGACCGTCGTTACCACCATCGCGAGTATGGAGACTCAGACGACTCGGACGGCCCAGGCCCCATCAACCTTGGAGGCCTGCGTACCCGGCAGATTGAGTCTCTTGCAAAAGATGTAGAGCGCTTCAATCCCGATAATCACGACTCGAGCATCGATGACTACCTAAGGGAGATCGATCGCTGCCTCCTCGACTTATCACGCCCCTCAGCGCGCGAAAAACTCAAACTAGTGTGGAAAACCACGACTCGAAACGTCCACGTTTTCATGGAAACGCTCCAGCCGAGCATCCGCGACCGCTATTCATCCCTTTGTCACGCCCTTAGGGAGGAGTACTCCCTGTACACCGACCCAGCTTCTGCCACCCTCAGCGCCTTCGCCATTTCCCAGAGAAAGCTAGAGTCCCCGAGAGACTACTTCAGGCGCTTGAGATCTGCATACTTCCAGGGACGTAACGCCCCAGGTCTAGAAGAAGACCACGCCTTTAAGTCGCTATTTCTGCACAATCTCCACGACCATGTGAGATACGACGTTACCATGCACTGCAGAACGAGTAACCTCACCATGCCAGAGATTAGGAAATATGCGCAACTTGCATGGGAGACACGCGATCGGCCGATGAATCAGCACGATGACACCGACATAGTCTTGAGCATCCAACAGTCGAGCGACTCCGACCTAGCGTTGGAAGACGACGAGAGGCCTTGGCCTAGCGAGCCCTGGTCACCCCCGAGGAACAAACGACCGTGGCGGTCGAAGGACCCACGGGACGGTGAAAGACGCCCTCAAGGGCAACATCAGGTAACACTGACTCGCAGCCCACCTGACTAAGCCGAGTGATTTCACCCCCTGCTGCCAAGTCGACGTGGTAGGAGGGGGGGGGAAGAGAACTCAGCCCACTTCCGGAAACGACCACTCCCAATTTCGCACCTCGTTCTTCAACCTTCTTGGGCGACCTTGTCCGCAAAGGCAATGCCCGTTATGTATATATCTATACATATTCTTCAGTCTTACTGGGGGGTCATAACACTCTTGCTCTACCCGACTCCGGGTCAGAAACGAGCCTCATGTGTTCCCCCACCTTTTCGCATTCACCTCTAGGGTGCCACACCCTTAGAGACCCTTAGAGGCCCTTTCGAGCACCCTCGCTCGTAAAAACTTTTGTCAACTAAGCCTTGTTCTCCTGCTCTGTCAGCATGATCCACCTCCAGCTTGTTCAACGAAGCCACCGCCTTCTTTCAGCCGAGTCACCGCCCGGGCCTGTCTAGTAGCCAGTGCCGTAGGTAACTGAACTTGACTTGCACGCCGGACCTGTCTCCATCTTTAACTAGGAGGGTGGGGGGAGGGACATATCACCAGCCTGCCATGACACACTCCAGAGTGAAACTGTTCGCGACGTTTCCCTGAGTGCTGACGGTAACCTGGGGGGTATGCCCCCTCGCCACTTGAACAGCGCGAGGGGGGTGGGCTCTGACAACAGAAACTTAGAGAGATGCACTTCACAGGAAGTACACTCTAATCTTGCCAGTGTCGAAACCAACCGGCCGAATGGCGGCTTACTTATTGACTACTAACATTTAGCTGCATGCCTCAACTCACCCTGTAGACATGCACTAACTGCTAACACATCCAACTTGAACCAGAACAGTTGCATGACCTGAAAAACGTTCATTGTGACTGTAACCTGATGCTCCACTCTCATAACCAACCCTTTGCATGCTTTATAGACTCTACCAGAAGTAACCAAAGAAGACATAACCTAGGCCGTAGCAGTCAGATTTATCCCAGGACCTCATCCGAGAAGGCTCAGCTGTCAACAGCTGGAGCAGCGAAAATCCCAGCCTAGCTGGTCACACTAGCCGTGTTATCAAAATCTGTAAATCTGCTACCACTAAACTTATGCAACCTTCACAGGTACCTCCGGCCTGTAGTCTTGGCAACGCAACTCCAATATCGATAGATTCTAAAACTTAGACACAGGACTCGCTCTAAATCTACCGATTAGAGAGAGATAGACGCACATATCATGTACTCATAGATCCAGAAGCCACAGGCTGAACTGTTCCCCTCCTATTCATAACACCACGTAGCCAGCCTACGACTGCTCCGCCGACGGACCCCAGTCCTGTCTAGGAGGTGAACCAGTAACTTCTGTCCCCCCTCCCCTCACCTGCTTCTTGTCTTTCTATTCTTTCCTTCTCTCTCTTTTGTGTTTTGTTTTGTTTTGTTTGGGTTATTTCTTTGACACTATGCCGCAATGCTAGAGTATCACAACATCATAATAGCGATTGAATTATTTGGGAATAATGTTTTGCTCACCTATGATTTGAATTGTGTATGATAGTAGCTGTAGGTATAGGTAGTTAAAGTCATCTGCCCAGATGCCACTTTAGTCATCTGCCCAGATGCCAATGAACCATGAACTTGAACGCTATGAACCTTGAACTCTATGAACTTGAACACTGCCTGTTTTAACCACTGCTTTTGTCTCAGGAATACTTGGACTGTCTCACCTCTTCAGGTATTCCCACCACATGGACGCACGTGCCAGCCCTGGGTTTGCTCTAAAGACCGTAACCTGCATCCCGCTCTTCAGAGCAAAGGGGGGATGTTGGGGTCTGAGCATATGGCTGCACATGTGCTGTGAACAAAGAAAATCAGGCCTTCCCTTTTGCAAGCAAAGGTTTCATCCTGATTGTGGTTTGATGAGCACCAAACCCCCTCTGAAGGACTTTCACATTAGGGTGTGAATTCCCCCCCCCCCAAAAAAACTATGGTTCCTGAAGTCACCTGAGAGCACCGCTGCAACCTCATTGGCCGAGAGCCAAGACAGCACCAGGACCCCTGTGGTTCAGCCACTGTTCAACAAAACTGACTGCAGTTCACACCTCCACGCTTTTTCCCTTCGACCTCGGTCGAGCAAGGGAGCAATCGCTGTTCTTCACCCTGGACATCCGTCCCTGGGACGCAAGGAGACGCATCAGCTTTCTCCCCCCCGCCAGCATCGCGCTGTCGACGAAAGCCTCGAACCCTCACCAAACCCTGACAGGTCTTATGCTATCATCGCTGGCCGAAGATAGCCGTGTTTTCTTTTTGAGTCCAGGCCCTCTCACTCCACCGGGACGAATCTCTTCCACGATTCCTCCCCGTGTTGTTTTTCTTTTGCGTGCACATTCCGGCAGAAAGAAGCTGAAACCTCCCTTCTTCCCCGATGACTTCCCTTCAAGACCACGCCGTCTTAAGCTGAAGTAAGATCATCCTCTCTGCAGCGAGGATTGATCACGTCCAGCGCCAGCTCCAGAACGAGCCGCGTCAACGGACCGAAACAGCCGCCGCTTAAACAGCCGCGCTGATCTACAAGCAGCCCCACTTTTTCCTTCAGGACAAAGAAAGCAGGATTCTCAGCGGCCACTCTCCCCGCCACAAAGAAGCGTCTCCAACGTAAGTTCATTGTGCATCTGGGCTAGCTTAGCTTAAATTAACTTAAAGTTCATTCAAGTTAATTCATGTATATGTTGATATTCCCGTGTTTTTGTGTGTTTCGTTACTATTGCGTAATATCAAGGTATTGCGCAACACTCAGCGGGCCCCAGCTCCGCTCCACTGTGCATTGCCCGTATTCTGTTCGCGTTAAAGACACCGTCGCAGTATACGGAGGTAAATACACAAACATCACGGACCAGAGAAGTTCCGTTTGTATTGTGTATTAACTGCATTGACTGTTTTCTTTGGGATTATTTTCATTCATTTGTATTCAACTTTGTGTGATATTTCTCTCTTCATTAACTCGACTCTGTGAGTGAGCGGAGGGCCGTGTTCATCACTGCGTAAGCTGCCGACAGTTCGAGACGACAGCGGTATGCTTGCGCATGAGAGGATAACGTACTTATGCTCCTCAGGATATCGCAGCAGAAGTTTGATTTATGTTGACTTACGATTTCTCTCCACCTTTTCTTGGCTCACCCTCCTGCCAACACAGCAGGAGGTGACCCCCTCTCTCTCTGACCCTCTCTCTCTCACACGTGCTCACACACAGCGACCCCCCCCTCTCCTCCGCCAGTTTGCCCAAGTCACTCGACTAGGCCATCTAGTGGCGGGTCACGGTAGCATCTTAAGGTTCACCCCCCCCCCCCCAGTTTGTCTAAGTCCCTCGACTACGCCATCTGGTGGTGTTCAGCGGTAATACCTTAAGCCCTTCCCCTTTTAACCCACAGTCTCACCCCCTTCTGCTTGGTGGCCAGCGGCCATCTTTGTAGTCTTCGACTGTGAGTGTTAAGGGCCCTCACCCCCCTTCCTTTTATACACAGACACACACACACACATACACATACACACATACTTATATACACACCCTCCTCCTCTTTTATTTCATTTCTTTAGATATTAGGTACATAAGATTGTATAATGGCGTTTGTTGATTGCGATATTAATTGATCTGATCTTTTATTATTCTAATTTAATAAACTCTAGTATACTTTAAAGAGCAGTCGTCTGTGATTAATGGTGCATATGTATGTGATGATCTGTATGTTGTAGCCTGCGCTCGGATTCCACACCTTCACTGTCACTGATGAGTGACTACTAATTATGAGACTTAGTTTTATCGTTTGGTTATCGGTCCCTGTTCGCAGGGTGGTGCCCCGTTATTATTAATAATCATTAATAATTGTTATTCACATTAATAATTTTATTGATGTCAAGAATTCAGTTTCTTAAAGCTGATAACTCAAACACAAGCCCCTATTGATCCCAACAGCTGCGTCCCATCATTTCTGTACCTTCCTATTCTGTCGGACACGCTCACCCACTACTCGCAGTGATTGGTTGACTGTGAGGTGGTGAGAAAGGGCGAGCAAGGATTTAAACCTTTTTCTGTTCCTGACAGCTGTTTCTGTCACTTTTTTATGGGAGTGCAATACTATGAATGCCTTCCAGGAGAGGCTGTCTGAAAACATAAGGCATCATCCCCAGAAGTTACGATTACCTCGTCTCCGTCCTCTCTATGGCAGCTGGCTTTTCACTTTACCTCCACGTGCGGCTGTCTGACACACCGATAAACACTTTGGATTTCCATCGCGGTGCAACAGCACGTCTTACGAACTAGTTGTGATCCAGCAGTAGAGGAAAAACAAGCAGGAGAGGGAGGACGAGAGCTGAATCTTTAAAAATCCTTTTATTTAACAACTAAAAGAATTCAGTGTTACACATCATGATAAAGTACAATTTAGTATCACAAAACTAGACCTCCATCCTCTCCCACTGTATAAAAAAGCCCATTTACAGCTGAATATGTCCATGTTATTGTTTGTTTAAACGGGCAAGAAAATAAAAACACCTTTATCATTTCACTGCCAGGAAGACATTCACATAAAATATGTTCATTCGACATGGTTATCATTTAGTCACAGAGGGGAGAAAGATTAAATGAAAGGGAAGAAGGAAGGAAGGCCTGGGAGAGTGAATGAGAAGGGACAGAGCGATAAAGATTAAGGGCCTAGGACTGTTGGGAGGAAGGGCGGCAATATCAACCAATAGAGGAAAAGAAGGGATGAGCAAATTTGACTGAGAAGACGAGATGAGAGAGTGCTCTAAATAATAATTACAAAAATAAAAGGCGAGGAGAGGAGGGTGATGAAAAAAGGAGGAGGGGCAAGTAAAGGGAGGCAGAAGAGTCGACTGGAGACTTTTGGGAATTTACATGTAAAACGACGGGAGGAGAGAGAGGGTGATGTAAGAGGGAGAGGGAGAGGAGGGGGGGGGAGAGAGTAGACGAGAGGAGCAAGGTGAAAAATGAAAGAGAAGCGAGGTCCAATAGAAATGGACGGCTGATGTGGAAGAGGTGAGGGAGGGCAGAGAAGGACCAGAGAAAGGAGGGAAGGAAAGGCTGGAGAAAGGAGGGAGAGGAGTCATGACAGTTTGATGAAAATTGACTTTAATCTAAAAACTTTAAAAAAATCATTTTTGTAGATAAGACCTGCGTAAGAGTGCGTGAACCCTGTAGTTTGATCTTCTAAATCTAAATGACATCCTACTAATACCCCCTCTACATCCTCCATCATGCACCTCTAATGGACATATTATTAATATGTCATGTACTGAAATCTTCTAGCAAAGATGGCTTTATTGCATTTACAACAATAAAGTGGATTTTAAGAACTGAAGCGGTGATTTTGTACATTTTCCCACATTCACTTTGAACTAAATAAACTTTATGACCACATTCCAAAGCACATAATCAGATAAAGGTACGGAATACCTGATTTAAGATTATGTGCACGTGTACACATGAAGTACTGTTGGGATTTCGAGTTTCTATTTAAATGTTTTCTGTAACTTCAGAATGGTTTCATTGTTTTCTCGCATTTCCAGACAACAAGGTATTATGGGTTATGGTGCTTTCAATTAGAAGCAAATAAATAAGGCAAATAATCAATAGATATTACAGATGATTGACAGACTGTAGAAGCTGTCTGCTATATAATCTACTAACTGCTTGAAGATAAACGTGAAAACATTGGATGTTAACGAGCAGCGCCCAAACACACTCGCTTTGGTCTCTCGTGGAAAGGTTCTGGTGTCTAGTCTGTTTTTTATTAGATAATTTTGAGTTGTGATGTTATGTAAATCAGTCTCTCCCTCTCCTCACACCCTGATACCCCCCCCCCCCCCCGCCTCCATGTCATTTTAAATCTCTGCAGTATTTCCTCCCGTCCCCAATTATCCTGTCACCCACCTGGTGTGTGTGTGTGTGTGTGTGTGTGTGTGTGTGTGTGTGTGTGTGTGTGTGTGTGTGTGTGCGCGCGTGGGCGTCACAGGTTCTCTGACATCTCCATCCTTACAGATAATTATATGTTGGGTCATGACATCAAACATCTGCCAGGGGAAGACTTGTGGAGAGAGAGAGAGAGAGAAATGAAGAGATGAAGAGAGGTACAGAATTATTTAGAATTTCATACACTTTATCGCAGGAACAAGAACATCTAAAGATAACTCAAAAACACACACAACACAAATGAATACACATACTGAGTCAGACAGAGGGAGACACACACACACACGTTGAAAAGACATTGAAAGCACCAGAGGGAAGGAGTGTAAGAGAGAACATTGGGGGTTTTAACCACGTCAAAATGGCAAAGGTTTTTGCCTGACTTGTCAAAGTAGTTGTCGTGTTTAGGAAATATCTGCTCTCTCTCTCTCTCCAATTTTTTATTTTATTTTTAGAAATTTAATGTTCCTCGGATGTTTTTAAGGAGAAAATGTTCCACTGAATGTTCTGACGACCTTAGAAGCGTTAGCGCTAGCTTCTTTTTCACCTTTTCCTCAACAGACAGAGAGACTTCCTCACTGCTTTGTGAATAATCTTTTTCCACTGCTGTACCACATTACATGTGGACTTAACATTTAACTTAAGGCAAACATCCACTGAAATGAGCACATATGGAATGGTCAGCATCACCACAGCAACATGAAAACTCTGGTGGCGTGACAAAATAAGTTATATTTTCAGCATGAACCCGAACAATTTGTCTTCAAACATTCAGTAAAAATTCAACAAAAGTGATCCCTCAGTTCTTTAGTTTGCTGACAGTAATTCAGAGTGCGATCCAGATTCTGTACTAAATACTATACAACAAAATAAAATCGACCACAAATCTAAGGTGCACATCTTACTAGTTGCCAAATACAAAAAAAGTTCCCCTTGAAGCTTCTTTTAACCTCCATGATATTTATTTATTATTTTGTACGCTCTGCCAATTTTCTACTCCAACACATTCTCACTCCCTACTCCTCAAATCCCGACACCTGGTCAGAGCCCCTTGGCATCGGAGAGCCTCTGTAGGTTAGGTTGAGTTTCAACCTGTTGGCACGGCGTATCAGTATACGCTTGTTACACGCATTGTCTCTTTTCAAAATAAAGTGTCTTCACAGGGCAATGTAGACAACAAGACAAGTTAGTTAGGCTTAGCAAAAGAGCGTGGGAATGCCAAATATAGTACACATAAATATAAGATAAATGAATAACAAAATACATGACTGGATGAAATTGAAAAAATATCTTTACAGGTGGACACA
The DNA here is from genome assembly GCA_028022725.1 of Lycodopsis pacificus. Classification (NCBI taxonomy): domain Eukaryota; kingdom Metazoa; phylum Chordata; class Actinopteri; order Perciformes; family Zoarcidae; genus Lycodopsis; species Lycodopsis pacificus. Next base: position 2,327,545 of record CM051696.1, read on the forward strand.
CACGCTTTATTGAAATTGAATGATATAATGTTGAGCTGAAATGATGACACAACACATACCAGAACCGTATTGCTTATTGTTTTCTGTGCAATAACGCATGCTGTCAAGGATTGACGTACAAGCTCAGCAACTGTCCGATTTGTGTCCTTTTTATCACATTCTCTCCACCTCTTCTGTATGTGTGCGACTCATCCAGCGTGTGCTCTGGGCCTCAAATGACTCGGTTCACGTGACACGTTGTTCTAAACGCGCTGGTGTCTGTCTGCCCTTTAGAGGCGGATATAAAAAGAGACTGAAACAGAGACAGAGGCAGACAGAGAAGCGAGACAGACCAAATGGTCACGTTGTATGAGTCAGCTAAGAGACTGCGGTCCACACAGAAGCAGCTCCGAGCTGCTCCAACATGTTCCTCATGACCCCGACAGTAATGGAGCCCCGACCACCAGCAGCACTGAGCCTGTGCACAAACACGCTTTCCCCATTAGTTCGCTGACCAGCAGATGTGTTGAACCCGGCACAGACCGGGGCGAAGCTTAATGCACTACGCGGGACACAGTCCTTGTAAAAGGCTGGTGGTATTTCACAGGAGGACAAAGCCAGAAAAAGGGGAACATCAGGCCACCGATCCCACAGATGCAGTGCCTGAGATGCCACATGAGCTGTTTAATGCTGAATCATTGAAACACAGTTTCCCTTTTAAATTATGCACGGCGTGAGACCCTTGACAGTCTTTCTACATTGCTCTGATGTAACGCTGTCCTAACACACTTTAATAAGTAAAGGGGCCTTTTATAAGGGTCGAGGGGCTCCTCAGATTGCAGCTGCGGGGAGACTCCAGATTGGTCTTTGATGTGATGGTGGCGCCTTTAGTTCGTCAACCGGTTTTTTGTACCGTGTCCCAAGGAGGGTTGCGCAAGAATCCTTAAAGTATCACGGCCAAGACAGCCGGACAGTTTGCAATTTCACAGACAAATACAGATTCAACCATTTTGCAACTCGTGGACTGAATTAGCTGCAAAAACCTAAAATGCGAAACACATACATAATGCTGCTGCACGTTGGGTATTGGATATTTTACACTTGAGCAACAGCTCATTTCTTGTGTAATGCATGCAACATGTTCTTTGCACATTCATAATTTACCTGTGTTGTTTTGAATCTGCCGTGCACTGGGCTCTGTCTCTGCCAGATGAACACGGACCGATACGAGGTACTTTCTGACGGAAAACACTTAACAAATGTTCCTAGTTGCACTTTGAGAGAAGAAACTAGGCCAGCACTCCAAAACAATGTCTAGACTCTTAAATTTAGGCTATTTTCCCCGAAACAAATTGTTCCATCAATTCAGAATATATTAAATAAATGCATTCGTGCTCTCTCTGAGCAGGCTTACTGGAATATGTCAAACCTGCTATTCTCTCCTACTGTTTCTTACTGTGGATGAAGGCTTCTAATATATATGATAGATGTGAAACATGTTAATTTAAAAGTAACGAGAACTAAACCAGCACCTGTAGCAAATATCCTGGACTGAAATGCATCCATCAATCATCTTCCGCTTATCCAGGGCTGGGACTTGGGGGCAGCAAGCTTAGAACAGTATTCCAGACATCTCTCCCTCCAGCAACATGGACACCGCACCGAACCTCCTGTCCATCTCACACTCCATTTTACCCTCGGTCGTGAACAAGACCAAGACCAGAGATACTTGACTTCCTCGCTTTGGCCAGTGGCTCACTCTCCAAACCCGAAAAGGCGCAATCCACCGTTTTCCAGCAGAGAACCATGGCCTCAGCCTCTCAGTCCAAACCGCTTCAAACTGGGCTGCAAACCACCGCAGTGCCTCACGGCCTGCTGGAGTCAACAGACACATCATCTACATGGAACAGATAAGAGTCGACAGATACTGAGGTCTCCGAAATATGACACTCTCATCCCCACCGGCTGCGCCTTGAAATCCTGTCCATGAAAATCAGAAAACAGCATACTACCGTACTCTGTATTTCACAGAAACAGCAGGCTAAAACTATTTTAAATGAGTTTATTGTAGAATTGTTCTCAGTGTTTAGATGAACCAGTCATATGACTGTAGTCCCCTCAAGGGCTTTGTGGCTTTTATTCAACAGCCATCAATATGTGTGTGCCGACTTTCCTCGAGGTGGTGAACATGAATAATAAACAGCAGGCGAGAGCAGGAAAAACTGCTAATAAGCTCATTACTTAGCACAAGATGAAACATAAAAACCAATAACCTTACATGTGAATGCTTAAGAGGGGTTATCAGCATGGTTGGAATGAGTCTTTCACCAATGAGATTGCTTCGCTTTGACCACTTGATGTGTAAATCACTTTAACAGCTGATATAAATATATGAAGGAGAAGGAAGCGTGTGGTTTTAAATGGGTTTTGAACAGCTCGTGGACATGAATGAGTGTCTGAGGAAACATGGGGAGCTTGTGGTTTAAAACGGGTTCAGTATATGAAAATAACAACGCTGTGGTCTTAAATGGGTTTCGGGGCTAAAAGTTGGAAATGTAGTGAGGTCGGTGATTTATTGTGCTGCGGGGCCCTGTGGTCTACACAGTCAAACAAGCCTTTAATAGTTTCCATTAGGCTGCAGAGAGGTGATAGCTACATTTGTACACAGTGGGAGAGGATATTGTTAATTTCTCCGAGCTGACCATGGAGTGGCTTTTTTCACAATGGATGGCTGCAGCCTGAGCTCACAGAAATACGTGAAGATGACCGCTGTTGAGAATTCCAGTATTAAATGCATTATAAGTAAGATTAAATAACCCCCCTAGTGATGAGTAGAAGTGTTATAATAATAATAATATGTTAGTCACAATATGTTCACAATATTCTTGCATATAGAAGATATTATGTGTTACAGTATATTAACTAATTTAATGTATAAATCATAAAAGTATAGTCACTAAAGGTATTAAAACACTGTAAGAATAAGTTAAAGGGTCAGACATGGATTCTGAATGGGACATGCAGCAGAGTGGAGGATGGGATCAGTGAGGAGGACAACTGACCAGAGGTGGAGTCAAGACAGATGTTTTGCAAGGAGCAAAGCTGTTTCGCTAAGGAATCGATCCAGGGAGGAGACAGAATTCAAATGGAGCCAGTCACGGATGGCCACGGAGGGTCAGTCCGGTGATTTATGACTGTTTGGACATATAAGACACTGTTCTGAGAGAATTCCTCAGACCACATCCGCCCTCGCTTTTCAGAAGTGGGATGCGTGTGTGTGATCTCTGTTCTCGAGAATATTACTATTGATAGTTAATGCAGCTTATAAGTGAATTTCATGTAGTACATTAAATATTGTTGTTAATTTTTGAACCGGTTCCAGCTCATTTTTCCACTGTGTGCGCACTGTAAGAAGTTCGCAGCAGAGGGGAGGTCCTGCGGCCTCGCAGCGCTTCATCCTTTGTTTCCAGACCCAACAAATGGTGACCCCGACGTGATATTTTTACTGGAAAACGACTGGATGAGGACACTGACCACGATACTTTCAGGCGCCAAAGACATAAGGGTAAGGTGGAACCTTTTTAATAAAACTCCACATATAGGTAGATATAGGAAAACTTAGAGACAGTATCGTGGCCAGTACCTCTGAAAGCCTGACAAAGGAGCGAGCCGCAGCAAGCCGGTAACGTGTATTGATTTGAAGTAGCTGGATTACTGTATGAAACACACTTGCAAGCTGGATTAGGAACACGTGTATTTTGGCTACGCGCTGTTCTTTGTTGCGAAATCCTACCGGTAAGGTCCGCGATAAGCGTTACGTCTTAGACGTCAGACCTGATCAAGCTGTACTAGCAGCAGAAGCTACAGAGCTACGTGCTACGAAGGGATATACCCCGAGAGTAAGAAGTAAGAAGCTAAGAGAGCTAGAAGGCTCTGAGCTAAGGAAGCTCTAAGAAAGTATTGTCGTGTGAATCAAACTTAAGCATGTACTGCGGGTGATTACGTGTAATTAACGACGGTTGTTTCATGGTGTCACGTTGGCGTCATGTGTTTGATGAACCGACTCTTAACGGGAGGGTATAAATTGATACAAGCTTAGAAGCTAACAGAACTAGGTTGCGTTCTAGAATCGAGATCTGCTTTGACAGACTGACTCCTACAGCGCTATAATTAACTGAGTTCAGGGGAATATAATCTGGGGTGGGTAAACTAGGTAATGACGTGGGTAATCATACATTGTAATCACGGTGTATTTTGGTATGAATGCGACATAGCGCTGTGAGAAATCGCTTTGCTGTGTGGGGTGAATGTAGCAAAAGCTGTCGGCTGCTTTGTGCTTAGCCTAGATTACTAGATAAAAAAAAACGATCATAAAATAACCGGTGCATATGGAAAAGCCGAGCACGGTCTAGCATAAATAACGTGGGTGAATGCGGCATGGTTAACAGTTATAACTACGGTGCTTTGTCGGTCTGTTGAAGACACATTTTCGCCGGTTAGCTTAACCGCTAATAGCATTAGCCCTTTGTTCGTAAATTCGCGGGGATTTTGACCACACTTCCGGTTTAGAAAAAACCAACGAAGAAGAAGAATAGACAACTTTGCCACCTATGGTTGGAGGAGTAATTGCTTGATAATTACAGAAAACTCCATTACCCAGAAAACCTAGAGGTGAAATTGTCTTAGAACTACAAGATACGTAGTCACCCGTGGATTAGTAGATGTAATGAGTTCTGGTGATAAACTTGTAATATCATTGTTTGAGACTCTAATCTTACAACTTGCAGTTTGACTTTAATGGTTAATTCTAGTTTAATTCAGTATTCTAATTGCCATTGATAACTTTTTAGTTTCAATTCAACATTTCAATTACAGTTGGTAAATTTAGTTTTAATCCAGTAGTTTAACTCCCAGTTTCAATTCAATTTTATCCTAAAATTGTTAGTTTTGATTCAATATTTTAACTTGCAGAGTTGATATTGATTTTGAATCCGACATTTGTAATTTTTGATCTTAATTAAATTTTAATTCAGAATTTAATTCCATAATTTTTAGTTTTGCAATTTTAATTGTGAAAAAAGTTGTTTTCACAGGTGGAGAACACAGAGGCATTTGCAGACAGGAGAAAGCAGTCTCCTATCATATCACAAGTAGCTGGCTGTGAATGAGGTCCAAAGGTGTCAGTGGTACTGACCAGTAAGGTGGACTGGACCATGGGAGATTCATTTTATAGACAAGTTACATCCATGACATAGATTTACCAAGGGGGGTGTCTAATGAATTTAAAGCCAGAAATCACATAGCAGCAGATTTAGAATCTGTTTTTTCCTGAAGGTTGTCAATTAATAAAATTGTCAATTGGACCAATTACACATAGTATAACCAGTAACATTTTGTAAACCACACTCGTGACACCATAGCAGGACTTCACGAGCCGTAGATATGACTAGTTTAGTAGTAGTTTAAGAACCTGGTAGAACATATAGTATTAAATATGATTCTAGCAGAGTGTAGGATGTTAGGATTTGCACGTTGAACTTTCATTCCAGATGGAGCAGCTCCTGATCATCACTGGGATGCTGATGGACCTGATTGAGTCCAGATGGACTTCTGAAAACATCCGGTGAGATACTGATAATTTGGAAAATTTACTCTGGGTGATTGTTCACTGCATTAGGAAATATAATTTTTGTCAACTGGAAAAGATACAGACAAAGCTTCTCAGAATTCTTCTCTATCCCTCATTTCGCAGGATGGATCCAGAACTCGACGCAGCACCTCCACCACCTCCCCCACCTGATCCTCTCTGTATACTGCTGCATCCCTTGCATGTGTGAACGTCTACAGACATAGGGCAATCAGTTAGAGTCGTGGTTCTGTCATACATTGAATGTGTTGTGATTCACTATCCTGTTCCATGATATTATTGCACCTCTGTCCATTCTGGGAGAGGGATCCCTCCTCTATTGCTATCGCACAGGTTTCTTCCTTTTTCTTCCCTGAAAAAGGGTTTTTTTTGGGGAGTTTTTTCCTGTTCTGATAAGAGGATGCCAAATGGGTACATATTGTAAAGCCCTCTGAGGCAAATTTGTAATTTGTGATTTTGGGCTATACAAAATGCATTGAATTGAATGATGTTTACGAACTTGAACTGTAAGCTACTGTTTAGTTGAGGAAATTCACCCTCGGCCCATAAAGGACCATTAGAGAGGGATTGTTTTTCCTGTCATTTTTTTAACACACTATGAATAGTGTATTAGGGGGGAATTGTTGAGAATTCCAGTATTAAATGCATTATAAGTAAGATTAAATAACCCCCCTAGTGATGAGTAGAAGTGTTATAATAATAATAATATGTTAGTCACAATATGTTCACAATATTCTTGCATATAGAAGATATTATGTGTTACAGTATATTAACTAATTTAATGTATAAATCATAAAAGTATAGTCACTAAAGGTATTAAAACACTGTAAGAATAAGTTAAAGGGTCAGACATGGATTCTGAATGGGACATGCAGCAGAGTGGAGGATGGGATCAGTGAGGAGGACAACTGACCAGAGGTGGAGTCAAGACAGATGTTTTGCAAGGAGCAAAGCTGTTTCGCTAAGGAATCGATCCAGGGAGGAGACAGAATTCAAATGGAGCCAGTCACGGATGGCCACAGAGGGTCAGTCCGGTGATTTATGACTGTTTGGACATATAAGACACTGTTCTGAGAGAATTCCTCAGACCACATCCGCCCTCGCTTTTCAGAAGTGGGATGCGTGTGTGTGATCTCTGTTCTCGAGAATATTACTATTGATAGTTAATGCAGCTTATAAGTGAATTTCATGTAGTACATTAAATATTGTTGTTAATTTTTGAACCGGTTCCAGCTCATTTTTCCACTGTGTGCGCACTGTAAGAAGTTCGCAGCAGAGGGGAGGTCCTGCGGCCTCGCAGCGCTTCATCCTTTGTTTCCAGACCCAACACCGCGACCTCCAAACAGTGTATTACGTGATGGTGGCACGTAATACGTTACAATCACGTGTTGGTATCAACAAGGGTAATGCCAAGTCAATAAGGATCCTTTGTCAGGGTGGTCACGGATTAAAAGTATCCACGTGAATATGCTCAGAGCTACTGACGTAGGTAAGAAAGTCGACTTATAGTATCAAATACGTTTATGGTCAAACGTAATTGAGAATGCATTTTAGTTTCGGGGGAACGTAATTTTTAGGAGATAGGGCTCCTTTACTACATGTCATCCCCTCTCTCCAAAAAAAAATAATCTTAAAATAAAGATAGAGAAGATGAGCGGAAGAGGAAAGACAGCTAGCTCAGCTGTGCTGTGCAAAAAACATTATTTTCCGATTGTTTGGCGTTTACGTTCTAAACACTTTATTTACAAAATTATATGAAGGCCAACCACGATGTTTTTTCTGAACCAAACTAAAGCCGGGCTCAGACCACAGGAGATTTGAAATCATAACCGATTTTGATGTTGGGTTGCATCACACACGAGGAAAATCTTCACGGATGTTCTTCTCCCAAATCTTAAACATACATGCACGACAGGATTTGAAAATAATTGAGCATCACAGCTTTGCCACAAAATACAACTAAAGCAGAAGGCTAAGCTGGTTTCTGGAACACAGGACACAAACAGTTACTGAAGAGCAACAACATGAGGAAATACCACTGCAGTAACCACACAGACTGAATCAGAGTTTGGCCGAGAGCTCATACCATCTCTGTACTGAGCATGTTAGTGAGCATGACATATTCATTGTATGTGCAACATACATTGGCAATAAACGGTTTCTGATTCTGGGGTTAACATTTAGCTGCAGAGTCAGTGATTTAGTAACTCATCATGCATTATATGCAGTCATTTTAAAGAGTAACTTAAGTTAGCAGCCCAGGAAGCAGTGTTCTAACCCCTGTCTGGTTGAAGGTTCAAGTCTACCTACATGTATACCCAGTCTCGACTGTTTATAAGAACTGGACGTAGGCATGGTGGCGTCACTCATTGGTTTGTGAACTGCTGTTTTGAAGCCTCGAGTTCAGCGATTTAGTCGTCACCATCTTGGAATACGGCCGTCGCCATGTTGTTTTTATCACAACCAATGAACAGAAGTTACCACATTTGGAATGCGGAGGAGTAATGTAGAGACGCCATTTACAGCTCTGGTAGCGACCTGTCAATCACAGTAAGCCCGCCCTAAAGCATTCTCTGCTTTATGGTCTGTGTGACTCTAAATGCACCATCATTTACTAAATGAACATCATGCTGTATTGAAGAAGACTTGAAACTAGAGATTGAGACCATAAACTCATGTTCACAATGTTTACTGAGGTAATAAATCAAGAGAGAAGTAGAGTAATTTTCTCATAGACTTCACCAACAATCTGAATTATTTTTGCAACCAGAGGCGTCGCCCCCAGCTGGTCAGTTGTGAGAATGCAAGTTTTAAGACACTTTAGCATTGGCTACACTCGGCAGAACCGAAGGTTGCCGCCAAAAACCCAGCCTAGTTTTTGCTGCTAGAGGATGACGTTATTAGTTAAAGAACACAAGAAGTGTTTTGGATAAATCTGATAAGACATGAGCATTAATTAAGGCAGCCCCAGTGACACTTGAAATGCAGCACTTCCTCTACAGACTCAGAGAATAGTGGCTGCACAGTTAGCCAACAGAGTACTAGACATGTTCCTGTACGTCCCCATAGGGACCTAGAAAAATGTAAAAACCAGAGGAAAGAAACGTATCAAACACACTCGAGGCCTTCTCACTGGAGGCTAATCTCCCCACTGTGCAGCGCTGTGCTCTCATCCCATGCAGAGTACAGCAGTAATCACTCAACTCCTGTGCACGGACCAGACTCTAATATGTCATACCGATGCAACAAAGAGCCCTTTAGAGAGGAGCTTTTCTGCTGTCCCTCTGGTAGTTTAGGACCCTCATCACTCACTCCCCGTGTGGTGTGGCCCTAACTTCCCAGTCCCTGTGACGTACAGTAAGTCTCTTTAACTCCCAGCGGTCTAATGTCCTATTCTCTCTGTGCCCTGTGCGCTAACACCCAAACACATTTACGAACCTAATTCACGATTACATTGTTGGCCTTTCTTGACAAATTGGCTCGTTCTGGCTTTTTTTTCTGTTTGCATGCAGAGTGGGGAATTACAGTGGAGCCCACGAAAGAGATATTTTCACACTTATCTTTTGGGGTAGCTGAATAAGTTGAAAAGGAGCCGGCACGCACCTCTTAGGAGGTTCATCACTTTGATTAGTAGCCTAACTGATACAGAGACGTGTAGGTCTACTGTTTGTGACTGAAAGGCTATCGTCTCAAACCACAGACCGGCAAGACAGATCTGGGTGGGGGAAGTGAGAGGACAGCACTTGTTATCACTAAGTTGCGAGGTGTGATTCATGTCGAGGACATACCTGCAGAGAAAGCACACAATTATCAGACGCTTGGATAAGGTGATCACATGTCACGGTATTCTGGTTTCTATCAAAGTGTTCCAGCGAACATATTTGAGTCTCTCAAACCCAGGCATCAGAATATGAGGTTTACATAAGTACGTACTGTAGGACAATCTAAAAACATGAGAATGACTGAATGGCCCCCTGTTCAGGAACTTTTGAACCTTTTGAGTAATTCTTTGCGTTTTGACTGCATGGTTCTAAATTATGTTCCGGGACAGCCCCAAAAAGGCCCGAGTAGGGGGGTACTACTTTCTGAAAACATGAGAATGACTGACTGGAATGAAATGGAATAGGCTACTGCTGTGCATATAAAAGACCCTCAATAGACCGTTTACAGGACCTTCTGAATCTTTTGAGAAACTTATTGCATTTTGGACTGCATGGACCAGGGTCTAAATTGTGTGATTTGCAGGGATAAACAGAGATGCTGATTGGACAAACACACACACACACACAGCTGGTTCAACTTGTGTATTGCTTCACTCATAAAACAAGTATTTAGTCTAGTATCGATTTAGGACGTTAGAACGTTTCTCTCTTTGTTTGATAACAGTAAAAGTGAAGTTAGGCTTTGCTTTTGGCTTCATGACTCATTTAAAAAAACAAAAAACAGAGAGAAAAGAAAGTGAGAGGGGGCGACCTCTAGCCTCCTTGGCAGCGGCCTGGGTTCAATTCCAGCCCATGGCCCTTTACTCAACCCTGTATCCTAAAAATGACGTTCTCCCGAAACTAAAATGCATTCTCAATTACGTTTGACCATAAACGTATTTTCTCCCTGATTATGTTTGTGTTTGACGTATTACAAAATACGTTTCAAATCAACATTTTAACACTAACCTTTTTTTCCCTCTCCACCACCGCCTCTACTCCCTATTATGCGGTCAGAATACTACCGCAACATGCCGCCTGTCTCCGGCAGAAATGTGCTGATCCACGCACGGGGGGACGTGGTTATGGTTAGGGTAAGAGTAAGGACAGGGTTAGGGTTAGTAAATAAAGGCAAGGCAGATCACAGAAAAATAATAAAGAGTAGAGTATGGCAAAGATATGTTGATTAGAAACGTATTTGTAATACGTCAAACACAAACGTGATCAGGGAGAAAATACGTTTATGGTCAAACGTAATTGACAATGCATTTTAGTTTCGGGGGAACGTAATTTTTAGGAGATAGGGCTCCTTTACTGACTGTCATCCCCTCTCTCCAAAAAAAAAAAATCTTAAAATAAAGATAGAGAAGATGAGCGGAAGAGGAAAGACAGCTAGCTCAGCTGTGCTGTGCAAAAAACATTATTTTCAGTTACGTTCTAAAGCACAGATAAATAACCATCAAACACTCAACAGATGATTTACTGTGGCGACAGATGCGCTTAGTTTCATTTTCTGCTTTTTATTCATTACATCCAGCATGCATCAGTAAATACTATGCAGCAATATATGTCGAGACAAAAAAGTTTTACTTTTGTAGATGCAATGGGTTACACGGACACACTGGCCCGCAGGCTGCAGAGTGTGTTTACCCTGCGACCATGTTGAGGAGAAAACTCGGATGCACAGACTGAGTCCGAGGCGTTTAGCTCAATTCAAGCAATAAAGTTTATTTGTAACAGAAGTATTATGCCCAGCAGTTTTACGTGCACGGGCCTAAGAATGTCCGCTCCGTAGGAGCAGAAAAGATAAGAATAGCTAAGAAAGGCGCTTAAACAGAGTGCGCATCATATTTAATAGGTTCTCCTTATGGGAGCCATTGGTGGAATACAAAGTAGCAGGCGGCTCTGTTTTAGCTTCAGAGGGCCCGGTTGGAGCACTGAGCATATCCGCCCACACTGGCTCACGATGGATCCTCCTTCGCTGCATCATCAGTGTGTGTGCATGTTGTTGGCACTCGAGGCGCCGAGAGGGTGCGATTCTAAGCTACTGCCGGAGTCTCTGCTAGACTAGATAAGCGAGGAATGCCCTTGTTATGGCGGTTTAAGCAAGCGTCTCCTTCCAGGGCCACAGTATCTGTTTCTATCGTACGAGCAGGCGCCAGAGTGCCCCGCTCTGAGTATTTGACCTACTTACTGTGACCTCACAACTCCGCAATATAAGCATACAAGTAAAGCGCATATTATTTTACACAACAACCACGAGCAGCCCCGTCCCAGCACACCGATTTGGAAACACAGACAACAATGGGCTGAAGGAACTTTTTAGTTCCTTGAAAAGTAGTCCTGGGACTAAAATTACCACAAACATCTTGGTGGAAAAGCAGTAAATATCCAGCAGACGCCTGAACGCATCTCATCCACACCTCAGACTCTTTTCTCTATCTTAAATATTCAAAAGAGATCTAATTTTATCACTAGGAGTCCTTAATGCCACCAAAAGTTCTAAGTTAAGTTTTCAAAGTGAATAAGTTAGCAGTTGTGTTTCTTGGGGGTCACATCATGTATCATAATTAAGCTTACTCAGTATGTCTGCTGTGTCAGAGACGCACAACAAGTGATGTGATGTTCCAACACAGTGTCACAGCAGTCCGGGAAAAAGTCACAAAAAGCAATCTTTTGGTTTCGTGCACAAGGACACGATTTGCCCATTTTGTCTAATATTTACGTACAGTTAGGTTTAAGCAACACAACAACACTTTGGGACACACGGTGTGAAACATCGGTCTCGTGGTTGAAAGTCCTGTGTGTTGGACCCATTCACCCCCCCTCCTGCTCACCATGGTCTTTCTCCATGTTTAATACAACATCATCTGGTTCTCACCGTTGCATATTCAGGTGGATACATGTCATTTGTGTATCCACCACAGAGAAAGGATCCTAATTGGCTTTCCATCGGCAATGTTTTCTTCCTGAGTGACATAAAAAAACGAACAGATAATTTATGTCCATGTACTCAAGACCGATAGATTGCAACTATTTTTGTAACTATTTCATGACCTGCCATGGGACTGAGCCGGAACTGGGCCGGATGCAGCGTTACGTGGCCAATATACGTTGCACATGAAGATGAAAGCCCTGGTGCTTACTTGTCCTGCCAGCATATCAGAACAAGGTGAAAGATGGAAGGAGGAAATCAAATTAGTCAGACTTATTTCAGGCCTCGTGGGTTCCGAATCCTTTCAGCTTTTATTGGACTGTTGTTTCTGCCCTTTATCGTCCTGTCATGTGTACTCTTCATTAATTTATTCTGAGTTATACTTGCATGTATTAGTATTCTCGGATGCACGTTCTGAAAAGGGTGCTCCAGCTGCATACTCTCGAACTCGGCATCATTTGAGATTTAAAAGTGAATTCCTCGGAGAGCAGAGAATGATAAGCTTGTGTTCTGCTTCATTATAAACCTGCAGTAAAGTATTGAGTTCTCAGGCACCCTGTCAGAGCAATGCGTGTGTAATTGAAACAGGCTGCCTGGCACCTAAACCTCCCACCGAGCTCTGTAATGGTGATATAGAATGGCAGAATGACTTTATTTCAGTGTGAGGCAGGTTGTAACTTCATGTTGGAGTGTAATCACTGAAATATGTAACCTAGACAACAAAGAGCCCTTTTCATTTCGACCAAATGACTAAATCGATGGTTGCTGTGTGAAACAGGTAAAACCCTCCACATCCTCATTACTGTTGAGGTCACCTGGGAATAAAACTCACGGATCAGATCAGCACAAAAGAAAAAAGGGAGAAACAGAACTTTTAGAGATCCCTGATCTCGTTTTTTGCCCGCTGATAATAATTACCGATCATTGATGATCCATATCGGCAGATACAGATCCCTTTGTTGTTTGATTATAGCAGCTGGTCTACAAGGATCCAGACTATTTTTTCTTTTCCCATCGTCCCAAAAATCATTTAAACCACTCTGAAGTCTGTAAACCATCAAACATTCTAAATGTTATCCTTTGACTTGTTATAGTCATCTATAGTGTTTGTTTCTTCATAAAAACACACAATTCAAATTATAAGACAGTGAAAGATTGTATTTTTATTGATTAAAACAAATCTTGTCATTAGTAGTTTTAATGATGTATTATAATCTATCTTAGATATAGTGTTAACAGATCATAATTCATCTTTAATATCTATTTATGTTGTGAAAACATCTCCTTCAAACAACTGGATTTATTCAAGTTTCTTATCAACACTAGGGTTGCAAAATTCCGGGAATATTCAAAGCTGGAAAGTTTCCATGGGAATTAACGGGAATATACGGGAATTAACGGGAATAAACTGGACATTGTGTGGGTAATTTATACTAACTGTATTTACCTTGTCATATACAGACATAAATATACACATTTTGTTTTGTCATAAGCAGGCATGCATGCAAACATTTAAAATACAAATTTTTAAAATGACACTTGACTTAATCCATCTGCCAGTAGAACTTTAATTGCTTCTTTCATTGAACAACAAAAAACATGAGTGTTAAATGTATTCCCTATGTCCGCAACCCCACAAAAAAGTCCCATTCTAAATGTAAAATGAAAGCATTTAGTCAAACTTCTCAAGCCTCTGATTTTAGCGTTTTTCCTCTGACAGCCTTTCCTTGTACATTGGCTGGGGTGAAATGTCTCCACACATGAGACTGTGCACGTGGCATTGTTCTGTAGAATAAAATGATAAAAAAGCTTGTAAAAAACACTAATGCAATGCCAGAGATATAAATAGTTAGCTAAACAATTGGAATCGTCTTTAAAAAGATTTGACAATTGATGGATAAATGAATAGAAATGGGCTAGATGAACAGATGAACAATCCTCAATTAGCATGCTAATATATTTCCCCCAGTAGTATCATCACAACTTACCTGACTAGTCCTTGGGCTCAAATGCAGTAGTGTGGCCTCAATAGCCCTGCTGCAGTGTGCTGGGGGATTATCTGTGCATGTGACTGAAGAGTGCACTGTGCATGTGATGGAAGAATGCACAGTGCAGGGTTGAAATTCAAAGTGCAGAGTGTGCTGCATTACATACATCTTTAAAATATAGTTTTGAGTGACTTTTTTATTGCTCAGCGTTTAATTTGCGGTAAAAACTTTTTTTCAAAATTCCCAAAATTCCCGAGCTAAACTTCCCATGGAAATTTTCCGGAAATTTACCGGAAATTTTCCACCCCTTTGCAACCCTAATCAACACTACATTTTACAAGATTATAGCATTATAATTTATCTTCGACCAATACTCATTTTCACTGAACAGAGCCTGAACGCATCATAATGTAACTGAACGGAACCTTTGCCGTTAGTGGTGCTGCTAACTTTTCTAACTCTGCTCCGTTCAATTTAAACACGGGGTGCTTGTTTACAATGTAACATTATCAGAGTTCTGCTACTAGAAAAGCATAAATGATGTCCCGATCGCATATTTTACTGAATATTGGTGGATAACGACCGTCAGTAAGACTTTATTTCACTTTGTGATGATTAACGTTAAACTGTGTAATTAATCAGCGGTTCACATACGTGAGGGGGGATCCGTACGGATCACGGATCAACATGGTTCTGTTACACCACTACCTAGGAGGCATTCAATCCCAAACTAGGACTGAGTGTAACTGTCTGAATGTAAATCAAGGTAGTGTTCAGTAAGTCATCAGAATCAGATCAGAATCAGAAACCGTTTATTGCCATTGTATGTTGAACATACAAGGAATTTGACATGACGGGAGGTGCGCAACATATAACAACAATCAACAACAATCGACAATGCAAAGTACAAAAATTTTACAGAAATTTACAGAAAATTTACAGAAAATACAAGATAAAGTAAAATATACAATAAAGTGGAATATAAGATAAAGTGAAATATAAAAATAAAGTGAAGTAGAGTGCACAAATGAACAGATAACAGGACTATAAACCAGTGAGATGTAAGGGTAGTGTGAAAGTGTCGAGTGTAATAGAAGGGATGTGCGGGGGAGTGACCGGTGGGACTTTGTCCTGGGGATGACAGAGTCAGTGGGGGTCCCGGGCTCTGTTAATGGGCCCGACTGCCGACGGGAAGAAACTGTTCATGTGTCGTGAGGTCTTGGTCCTGATGGACCTCAGCCTCCTGCCAGATGGAAGGGGCACAAACTGTTTGTGTCCAGGGTGGGAGGGGTCAGCTACAATCCTTCTTGCTCGCTTCAGGGTTCTTAAAGTGAACAAGTCCTGGAGGGACAGCAGATTGCAGCCAATCACCTTCTCAGCAGAGCGAATAATGCGCTGCAGTCTGACCTTGTCCTTGGCTGTGGATGCAGCGTACCAGACCGTGATGGAGGAGCAGAGGATGGACTCAATGATGGCTGTGTAGAATTGCACCAACATTGTCTTTGGCAGGTTGAATTTCTTCAGCTGCCTCAGGAAGTACATCCTCTGCTGAGCCTTCTTGGTGATGGAGCTGATGTTCAGCTCCCACTTGAGGCCCTGGGATATGAAGGAGCCCAGGAAGCGGAAGGACACCACCACTTCGACGGGGGAGTCACACACAGTGATAGGGGCAGGTGGGGCTGCATTCTTCCTAAAATCCACAACCATCTCCACTGTCTTTAGAGCGTTGAGCTCTAGGTTGTTCAGACCGCACCAGATCACCAGATGGTTAGTCTCCCACCTGTAGGCGGACTCATCCCCACCAGAGATGAGTCCAATGAGGGTGGTGTCATCCGCGAACTTCAGGAGCTTGACGGACTGGTGACTGGAGGTGCAGCTGTTGGTGTACAGGGAGAAGAGCAGAGGGGAAAGAATGCAGCCTTGGGGGAGCTTGCTATGCAGCAGAGATGGGATGATGGTGTTGAAGGCAGAGCTGAAGTCCACAAACAGGATCCTGGCGTAGGTTCCTGGGGAGTCCAGATGCTGGAGGATGAAGTGATGGGCCATGTTGACTGCGTCATCTACAGATCTGTTGGCTCTGTAGGCGAACTGCAGGGGGTCCAGGAGTGGGTCGGTGAGGGTTTTTAGATGGGACAGGAAAGGCGCTCAAAAGACTTCATGACCACAGAGGTCAGGGCGACGGGCCTGTAGTCGTTAAGTCCTATGATCCTTGTTTTTTTAGGGATGATGGTGGAGGCCTTGAAGCAGGCTGGTACGTGGCATGTCTCTAGGGAGGTGTTGAAAATGTCTGTAAACACCGGAGACAGCTGGTCAGCACAATACTTCAGGGTGGAGGGGGAGATCAAGTATGGGCCGGCTGTTTGCGGGGGTTCTGTTTTTTAAAGAGCCTGTTTACATCTCTCTCCTGAATAGAGAGTCGTCACTGGGGGGGGGGGGGGGGGGCGCTGGAATGGGTGGTACAGAGGCATGGGCCCCTGCTGAGCTGGGGGAGGGGGGGCTGGAGGACTGGTGATGGTTGATGGGGCTGTGGGGGATGGAGTCTGGACCGTCCCATTGTTTTTCAAAGCGACAGCAGTACTCATTCAGCTCATCTGCCAGGCGGAGGTCGTTCATGGAGTGGGGGATTTTGGGCTTGTAGTTGGTGATCTGTCTGAGACCTCTCCAGACAGAAGCAGAGTCGTTGGCTGAGAGCTGATGTTGCAGTTTCTCAGAGTACAGTCGTTTAGCGTCTCTCACTGCCTTGCTGAATCTGTATTTTGACTCTTTGTACAAGACCTTGTCCCCACTCTTAAAGGCCAGGTCTTTTTGCAGCCTTAGACCATATCCACACTAGTCCAGTTTTGCTACGTTTACACTGAGCAGCCACACCACGCCGGAGTTTTGGCGCACCCTAAACGGAGGAACCTGAAAACTCCGCCGATGTTGGAGGTATTTGAAAACTCCGGGGTTTTGGTTGAGTGTAGACGTCGGATACGGATGTCTGTTGGAAAAAAATGAGCCCACACCCGTGCTCGCTACTGGATTGGTTATTACCAGCCATGACGTCTCCGTCCCTGATTCGTCACACTCACTATCACGTGACCCATACCCGGAAGAAAACAAACAGCCGGGCGACAAGCAGCAATTCATTTCAACATGGATAACGAATGGCAAGCCTTGCTTGCTGTGTTGTCTGTACTAGTGTTGTGGAGAAAACTCGGTGGACAGACTGAGGTCGAGGCGTTTAGCTCAATTCAAGCAATAAGGTTTATTTATGACAGAAGTATTATGCCCAGCAGTTTTACGTGCACGTGGCCTAATCTCTACTCTGAGTGAGCAGGGAAAATGTACAAAAGACAGGAAAAGCAGGAAAAGGCACCTAAACATCATTGCGCATAACATAATATAGGCTCTTCTTTCAGCAGTCTATTGGTGGAATATAAAGTAGAGGCGGCTCTGTTTTTAGCAGTCAGAGGGCCCATTGGCTGGCTCACGATGGATCCTTCTTCGCTGCTTCTTCAGGGCTGCTGATGTAACTCCATATTGTTATGTCCGGCCGACTTGATAAGCGGGACGCCTCTCTATCTCTAAAGCGGCGCAGGCAGCTGAAACTGGTTCTCTGTGAGACTATGTGACATTTATCTGGGGCAAAAGCTATCCTTCACAGTTCTAATACTTCTCACTGTGTTCAAACGAGCGCTATGAATGCCCCGTCTGGAGTTTTTAACCTTCTTCTACTAGAACTCACATATCCGCGTATAAGCATACAAGTAACATTGAATGTATATTTTATTCACAAATCCCCCTTTTCACACCTGCTAGGTGTGAACTTCTTAGACTTGTGTGTTGTTGTTCAATTGGGAGTTTGTCGACGAAAGCAACTCTGGTTCCTCTTCCTCAGTTTCCTCTCCATCCTGCTGGAGATCTGCAGTACACTAGAGTTTGTTTAGTCATATCAACATCAATTCATCGCTGCAGTAATCTCCTCAAACATGGTATGAAAGTACATTCAAGATGAACCAAACACTTTTGTAGACCCCTCCTCTCTCCGCCAGCAGCACGTCTTGACCCCTCTACGTATTGTTGCCCACCAAAATAGTACTGTTTCAAACCCCGCATCAACTTGATTTCCCCTCGGGACTCCAATGTCATCTATGTACACAGACTGACTGAAACTGCCAGATGGGCTGACCTTTGGTCGTGGTCTGTCTCTAGGAGGTTACGCAGGGAGGCAATATCCATAGTCAATGCATCAAATGCCCTCACCAACTGTGCCAACACACAAGTTCCACTCCACTGCTTCGCTTACCCCCACAGAACCACCAGGTGCCAGCCCTGGGCATCGTATCCATCAGCTGCCTGTGTGATGTTCTACACAGTTTGCTGCATCGGGTGAGAAACAGGATGTCATTTTGTTTAATCAGGTGGCAACAGATAGTGCAGAGTGATACAATTGTCGCTACTGGACAGTTTGAGGAGGAGAAAACTATTTGTAAGGCACATTTGAAACCTGTTTGGTCAATTTCTGGTGTCATGTGGAACAGAATTGTTCCCAGCGTGTAATGTTCGTTTGGTTGTATTTATTGATTGTCAATTTTATCTTCTCAATTTCCCGCTATAATATTGGATTAATCATTATTGATTCCGATTCTGATTCTGATTAAATCCCTGTTCTTCCAGACTCACCCAGAGGGAAACAGGTGCCCCAAGATTAAGAGTTATCAATGCCACTATTTTGTTGTTTTCTTTCTCTGCTATGTGGACAGCTGTTGGTGTGCTGAGGAGAACTTGAAACGGTCCCTCTCACCTCGGTGCATTCCAAGTTGTCATAACCGTGTGCGTGGACTATTATGATCCTCCCGAGTGGAAGAGACAACAATTTATTTTCTTTTTAACATTTTTCTTTATTTTATCCCATTATGTTCTCTTGTCCAACCAATGATTTAGGCTCGGCAAGATATGTGTTCTCAATTTTTATCTTTCTTTTTTTTTTTTCCAATTGTACCATTAGTTATTTCAATTAACCCTGCTGACTGTGGGTGATAAGAGCAATGATATTTCGTGTTTATTCCAAATACCTCAGCCAAATGTTTTATTACTTTGTTTACAAAATGTATATTATTATCACAATAATTTATTACTGGTATTTCAAAATGTTCTTTATCCTTAGTCAAAGCTTTTGCTTCCGTAATAACATCTCGATCAGTTTAAAGTATCTGTCAATTATTGTCAAACAATATTTCTTCTCTTCATATTAGTTTAGTTCAATGAAATCCATGCAAATATGTTGAAATGGATTATATTTTGCACATATAGTGCATGCTAGACCCAAAACAATTTTTTTATTTATTTTTTTTTATTTTTTTTGCCAGGTAATCTTAGGTAATATTAGTTTGCCCTCAGGTCATTCCCAGAAAGTTTGTTTATTTTGCAGTTTTGTTTTATCCAATAGTTTTTTATTCTTGCTGTATAGCATTTGTTTGCATGTCTTTTAAGATCTCGTGATCTAAATGTTGCACTTCAAAAGAAAATTTGGTATCAATTCTCAAATAAATTGTATAATAGGTTTGTTAGTTGATGTCACCATCTCTCTTTTTTTTTATATATATGCAAGGCAAGGCAAGTTCTCAGCAGACCTGCAGCTTTCTGGGACTTTGTTCCTTTTGTTGTTGTTTTTGAGTGCTAATGAGAAATGGAATAAATGGTATATCGTTCTGTACCTTTGTAGAGAAAAGAAATTATTTAACCTTATATCAGTTTGAGTTACCCACCTTTAGCATAGAGTGGCATATTTAGTTAAATGTATAATAAAAAAAATAAACAAGAACATAATTCTGTCCTATTTTCTCCTTTTTAATTTCCTCGTGTTCCGTTTTCTGCTGAGGAAATCTTTTTTTTTTTTTTTTACTGCTGAGCAAACATGTAAGCATGAGTATGCATAGTTACTATCTGTATCGATAGTGATGACCTTGTCTTTTCTCAGTTCGCCTCTGTGAGAGTCATTCGTTCTGCAGCTTTGTGCTGGAAAAAATGTTTGAAACTCAAATTTTAACACTTTATTATTTGTCACTATTGCATATCCCGTTGCATTTTTACCATCTAATTTCTTCTTACACGAGTCCTCAACAAACATAGTCAGATCTGCATCTTCAAATGGAATGTAAAACCCCCTCTGTAGTCTACTGTTCGTGTAAATTACTTATCATAATTTGGCAATCCCAACACTGATGGACTTGTTAACATCTTATTTAATACCATGTAAAGCTTCGTCTGCTTCAAGAGTCCATCACAATTTGTTGTGTGCTGCCCTATGTTCATCATAAATCAATTTTGATAAAGGTTTAGCTAATTCATCGTAATTGGGAACCCAACCTTCACAGAAATTAGTCATTGCTAAGAATGACATCATTGTTGGAATGCTGTTAAGCAACTATTGTTCTTCGAATCTTTATTCCACTATTTCTTCCGTCCCCCTTTTTTGAAACTCTTCTTCTCCTTCATATTTTAAGCTACAGAAACCGTTCAACTATCAAAATGTTCAGCTCTTTCAGCAGAGGGGTGCTATATCTTCATATTTCTAACCTTTAAACCTTTTGAATTATTAAGCTCTTTTTTTTTGCAATTTGTTTTGAATTGGATATCTATTTTCAGCAATGTTTTGCGATTCATTTCAGTTTTCAGCATTCCAACGCATTTTCAGCAGGAAATGCTTTTTCTAGTTTGTCTTTTTGTTTGCTTTGAGAATGGCTTCTTCTCTTTTGTATCGGCCATTCTTAGATAAATCATAACCCAAATGTTTTACTTTTTCTTTCCAAAGCTGGAGTTTGTTCTTGCTTACTTTATGATCATGTTCATCCATATAAAGTAACATTCTTCCCCTGGTGGGTCGAATTTAGCTATTTTAGTTGCATTAATTGTGGTCAAAGCCTCTCTCTCTACAGAGGAGAGAGAAATGTCTCCCTTAGTTTGTTTAACTTTAGATAAGAGCACGGCCTTTGCTGTGACTGTGTCCTAGTTTATCAACACTGCAGTAATAATTTGGTGAGTTCGAAACCTCTTGCATACAACAGTCAATCATTTATTCAAACCACTTTCATTCTTTTAATGGTACCTGTAGATATTCTGTTTGTACGTGCTCCAAAATCAAACAAAAGAAAATAAAAAAACATATTTCACATCCTTCAATATCTCTAACCCCACAATTTTATTTGATATAGTTCCAATATTTCTATCTATTATTCTTTACCGTGAGTTTGTGTCTGTGCATCAGTGTGTGGGTGCGTGTTTTTACATGACCTGAATCTGTTGAATGTGGTGTCCAGACGTCCCCCTCCTCCGATGTCCCCCCCATGTCCACTCTCTCTCTGGTCCTGCAATCACGTGCCCAGTGTCCCATCCTTCCACAGACGAAGCAAGCCCAACTCCGTCCACCTTGCTTCCCCCTCGAGCCCTCCTCCTCCTCCTGCTCGTCCCTCGTCCTCCGCTCCGTCCGCGGAAAGCTCCACGTCTTTGATTGTCTCGGAAATACACATTAGAACAAACATGTTTAGACACCTCATTATTACCATCATCATAGTCAATAACATATGTGTCAGCATTCTGTTTGCCTTTTTTCTCTTTTTGGTTATTCAGCACTGTTGCTTAAGTAAAATCTGATTAGTCTGACATTTGTAAAGGTGGTTTACCGTGTGTTATGCCAATTCTGTTGGATTCTGGCTCGTAGAGCGGTCTGCCTAAAGTCTCGCTCATGACTTTTCCCAGCACCGTCGCGAGCTCAGTTGTTATCTCCTTGTTTCGTCTGAGAACCTTCGGGACAGCGGGAGGCGGGAGAGAGAGGAGAGGAGTTTTCTGATTGGGGGAGCCCATGAAGTCTGAGCAACCTCCTGCCGCCTGTGGAAGATCTGGGGGTGAAGCAGAGGGTAGGGGAACACTCGGAGGGGGCCGCCTCCCTCACACCACCTCACAAAGGTGTAAGCTTGGATACAAATCAGGAGAATTAGTCACGTTATGTTCACATTCTTGGTCATTTTCTTGTTTTCTGTCATTGTCTTGTAGTCTTGTACATTGTAGTGGCATCAGTCTTTGTCTTTTCTGTTCCCTTTTTCTTTTTTTTTTCCTTGCGCCTCTGATAATGTAGAGAATTTCAGTATTAAACGCATTATAAGTACGATTAAATAACCCCCTAGTGATGAGTAGAAGTGTCACAATAATAATTTGTTTACAATATTCTTGCTTATAGAAGATATTATGTGTTACAGTATATTAACTAATTAAATGTATTAAATCATAAAAGTATAGTCACTAAAGGTATTAAAACACTGTAAGAATAGTTTGAGGGTCAGACAGGGATTCTGGATGAGACATGCAGCAAATGGAGGATGTGGCCAGTGGGTAGGGCAACTGACCAGAGGTGGGGTCAAGGCAGATGTTTCGCAAGGAGCAAAACTGTTTCGCTAAAGGATCGATCCAGGGAGGGGACAGAAGTCAAATGGAGCCAATCACTAATCGCCACGGAGGGTCATTCAGATGTTTTGTGACTGTTTGACATTTCCAACTGTCGGGGCATATAAGAGACTATTCTGGAGAAAATTCCTCAGACCACATCCGCTCTCGTTTTTTTTTTTTTTTTAGTACCTGAATTCAGACCTGTGAGTGTGGTCTCTGTTCTCGAGAACATTACTATTGATAGTCAATGCAGCTTGTAAGTGAACTTTGTATAGTACATTAAATATTGTTATTGATTGTGAACCTGATCCAGTCCATTTTAATGTAGATTTGATGTCTTATGTCATAGCTTCAAAATGTTTTGCTGCTAAAAAAAAAAATTTCCAAACAGGTGGTTTGATGTTACCCACTCAGAATTTTCAAAATGTCCCTTTTTAATTTTAATTTGTTTAATATTTTTGTAGTAAAAAGAAGATGAAGTAGAAGCAACATCATTCACGGTTCTCCCTCAGTTTACTAATATTTTTCACTCTCCGCGTATAAACATACAAGTAACATTGAATGTATATTTTATTCACACTAGCAGCTATTGTGGAGTTAAATGCGTCATTTTACAATGCTGCTATTGCCTACAGGCGGAGGAGGCGAGCTATTCTTCGAGCGATGAGCGACAATTCTCGAGTCCAGAGACGCTATCAGCCACACATGGAGCGCCGGTTTTGTGCATGCTGTATTACCTGTTGGGTACTAGCAGCTGTTGTGCAGTAAAAAGTCTGCATTTATGTGGAGGAAGCAGCTGTTATTCTAGCGATGAGCGAGCTGCTTGACCATCGGCGATCAGCCCCCACGGAGCGGCTGTCTGAAGCTACAGTTAGCAATAAATGCTATTCAGAGCTACAGCTACAAACAGACAACACAGAGGAAACGAGTGAGAGAGGAGTGAGAGACAAGTGATCAACGCTGATTAGTTTTACTTCTTCCGTTTGGTAGCCTTGAGAGACCTTAGTCTGCAAGTATTTCTTTATGGAGCATGAAAAGATTATATTCGCTAATGCTAATCGCGGTTAGCATTTCCCCATTGGCGGTAATGTTAAAATTAGCTTAGAAGCTAGCGAGTCGGACCTGTTGCATGATGTTGTGCCCTAAAAGATGGAGCAAATGCCCTAAAGAATTCATAGAGGGCGAAGATGATGACCCTGTTTTTTCTGCTGGGTGACCCAGCTTATCCCCTGATGCCGTATCTCATGAAGGAATACCCCAATGGCGGAGCTAACGTTACATTCATCAGCCCCCACGACAACAACACATGGAAGTGAGTGATCGACGTGTGTTGACCACATTTATGGACCATAATTGAGTAAACGTTTCCGTGTAAGCGTTGATTTTAAAGTAAAGTTGATGTGAGAGAGAGAGCTGCAGCACTGTAACTACGTCTGAAAAATATAACTTCTAAAACTTTCCACGAACTGTGTCTGTTTGAGTTTATAGAGGAAGATCTTAAGTATCAAATACAACCTTTCATTATTAAAGACTACTTCATTACTCTGTCATATTTTTTTTTAACTAAGCAAGCAATCCACTTCCTGTTTACACCATCACGCGCATGCCCAGTGTACGTTAATGGTCACGTGCTGTCCGCCTTCGAAGGCTGCCGTGTGGATGCAGATCAACTTGAGAATAATGCTGAAAACTCCTGTGTGGACGGAGATCGGTTCTATTTGACAACTCTGCATCCAACGAGACACGGACTAGTATGGATATGGCCTTAGCTGTCTGAGTTCTGCTGTGAACCAGGGTTTGTCATTGTTGTCATGCCCGACTACGCTAAAATGAAACAGATAAGACGTGACACAATCCAGCTAAACTAACTGCTTATTCCTCATATGCTTTGGTGTTAGTCTTTGACAACATGCAGGGGAGCATATTTATCAGAAATAAAAAGCTTTTTGCTTAAGTCCCCAACGCCGACAATCTGCAGTGAACATTTCTCCTGTTCTGACGATGATGAAAATGAGTTGAAATATACGGGGGAAAGAGTGAAATGTACATTTCCTTGTTGCTGTACACGTGTAAGTCCAATATTCACTCAGCTTTTAGCTCAATGGAGCTGATGGGAACTTCATGGTTGGAAACGTAATTATGAGAGACGCCTTTAACTTAACATATAGTCATTTGTTCCATTGTTCATATAACGATATTCATTTTAAAGCAGCTTTAAGGAGTTTTTTGTAGGAGACAAAACACATCAACCCACACATCATCCCATCCCATCATAGCTCCACCATCCCTCCCTTCTGATTCAATTTGACTTTCTTGCCACTTAAAGACAAAGATATGACTGAGTGATCAACCCCAAACTTCCCATCGCAACAAAAAACTTATTATTTCTCTCGGTCTTCTGTTCAGTCCTCAGTAGTATGTCTGTTTAGTCCTTACCTCCTTTCCTCTCTTTCTTCGGACTCTGAATTAGATGTGAATTGCTCCTTTTATTGAATTCTTGCTCCAGCGTGATGATATTGGCATTAAGCCTGTATTCTATTTACCACCTCAGTAATAAAGGTTATTCATTTCTTAATTCCCAGGGAGAGCGGAGGTTTAAACAGGGATTTGGATAAAGCCCACAGTGTGTACACAGCCACATCAGGAGTTTTTGGGAAGCTTAACATTGTGTTATTTCAGCTCTGACCACTGTGTGTGTGTGTGTGTGTGTGTGTGTGTGTGTGTGTGTGTGTGTGTCACTAAGCTGTCTCCCATGTAATGAGAAATTGATTTTTGTCATTCTGTTATTTATGCTCGTCACTCAACTTTTTTTTCCGTTTGTCTATATGGGAGTGTCACGGAAAGATGGATGGATAAGAAGTCAGTAGCTGTTGTGGTTTCACTCTAAACTTAGTTTGTGTTCTCTATCTTTCTTTCGGAGTTTTGATCAAACACTAAGTCACACCATCACAGTGTTGCTCTGAGGCAGCAGACTGGTGGATGGGTGAAGTCTATTCCTGCTCTTTTGGCTCACACTTAATCAGTGTAACTGAACATCTCATCCTTTCCTCGCCTTTTACACACATAACAGCGGTCAGCATCTTTTTTATTCTTTTACATGTTATAAACCCTTTGCTAAGACCCGCCCCTCGAACGCAGACTGGCTAATTGACTATCTGGCTCTGCTCGATAGACTTTCATGCAAATGTTTCAGATTTTCATTTTTCAGGCCGTTTTTGTGAATTTGGAGCTAGTTATGCAACGGTGATACTCGTTACCCAGAGAGGTTGGAAGGAAATATACGTCTCTTAAATGTTTCGTTTCTACAGGAAAAACCTGTGACGCTACTTTAGCAGAGTCTATCCTACACTCGCTACTAGTTAGTGAATGTCTACACATGCTGCTTTTGCTTTTTAATGATGGTAACCGTGAATAAAGACCTACACGGTGTCAAAAAGAGTTGAGATCCCAGGATAGCAGCCTTAAATGAGGAATATATGGTAGGCCTGTAAATTAGGTTAAAGGGACACAAAGCGTAAAATTAAGAGTTAAAAGATGAAATCTAATAATTATTTTAAAGCAAGCATGAATTACATAACAAATGTAAAGTGATTTTAACAAATGTCAACCTGATAATAATAATGATAGGTGTATCTGAGTAAGAGTGCAGTCTGTGTGAGTGTGAAAGTACGGAAATTGAGGAAGTGAGCAGGGTGAGGGCCTGAAGGGATGGGGAAATAACGGCCGTTGAGAAGAGAAGGCACAAAGCATAATAATCAGGAAGGATGAAATCAATAATTATTTTATAAACAAGCGTGTGCTAAATAAAGCGATTAACAACTGTAATTGTGATTATGATAACTATAACTGTGATTATGATAATTGTAACTATGATTCTGATAACCAATCTGAGTTAGAAATGTGTGTGTGTGTGTGTGTGTGTGTGTGTGCGTGTGTGAGAAAAAGGGGAAGTGAAGGAGCAGAGACGTTAGGATTGCAAAATCAGGCCTACGGGAGGCAAGGTGATTTCCACACATCCACAACATAAGCACACACACATAATGATGAAGAATGGATCAGGTGCCGAGTGAGAAAGGGGGGGGGGTCAAGATAACCCAAATGTATTATAAAAGAAGTGACCCGCTAACAGACGCGAGGATAACGTCGTAAGAGCCATTCTAGTGCTCCACCTGAGAAGACCCTGGACTTCGCTCTACAGACGCATCGGTGGACTTTGTCTCTGCTCAAGAAAGAAGAGAGAAGCAAGAAAGAAGAAAGATGAGAGAAGCAAGACGAGAGAAGCAAGAAAGAAGCAAGACACGAGAAGCAAGTGAGAAGCAAGAGAGAAGAGAGAAGAAGATGGCCCTTCGTAAGCAAAGATTGAAAGACGAAGAACCACCTATCCTCCCTGCTCAACTTTAACAACTGGACAACGAAAGAACCACAGCCGCCCTAGAAACTTTGTACTGAGCCTTAAAGATCGCTGAACGGACGTCGTTTGCCGAGCAGGAAGGAGCGAGGAGGGTCTGGCCAGACCCTCGCCCCTGACAACTCCAAAAAATAACTTTTCATCGCACCCTTGAAAGCCAGCTCCAACCGAGCGGACTCGGCATCTAAACAAATGAGTATAATCAAAGAACTGAAGGTATGGAATCATGTGTAGTATTATTATTATATGATGTGAGCTGAAGCTTTGCCCTTGCTAAATAATTTTGCAATAAATATCTAACCTGCATTTAAAGTAAATTTCTCAAGTGCATTAATTTTGCTTACATAGTAAATATTCCTCGTGATAGTAAAAAGTTAAATCTATGCATGTCTAACAACTGAGTTCTGAATGGTTATCCTAGTGACCTATCCACTTAACAATCCCTTACGGCTTTATATGTAATCCTAGCCGTTAAAACCAAACCTGGCAATTTACCAAGAGCACGGATCCAAAAGAGGAAGCTACCATAACTGACGCGACAGGTAGGTGCACCCGGGGCCAGTGTGGCCCCTCAGCCGAGTGCGTGTTTACCGGAGGAAGCAGGGTAGACGTCAGGAGTAACGGTAGTTAGCAGAGCCAGGCGAGTTTCCTCGCAAGAACACCAGCTTGCCAATCTTTTAATAGAGAGCTGAGTCAGTAAGTAGCCCCGTATCGGGCCAGAGAACCCCCGGATCTAACAACGGCTTTACAGGAAGAGTGTTGCTTAACTTCCTTGTCTTCTGTCTGGTTCTCCAGGTGATGTGGTGGTTCACTTTGTGATCTGTAGCTTTAGCTTCTACTTTTATCTTTTTAACCTGTTTTCACTGCTGATTCAGTTTCACATCCTGGATATATCCTTCAAATGCATATTGTAGACCCTTCGGTCTGCTTCAACCTATAATCGCTTTTGTCTTTCCAAAAATTAGATGTTTCTTCAGGGAGTGCTGTTAGTGACAACGTGGGCACCATGGTAGCTCTGACAGCAGCAAGTACTGTTGCCATCACTGGCACCTAGTCTGTTAAAGACGATAGTAACTGAGGTCAACATGAACAATTGTCTTCTACCGTACACATTTTAAAGTCTGCCACCAGCCACGGGATACTGTTATAAACCAAACCTCTTGCAAAAATCATCAAATTTAACAAGGCGTGGTTATCCAGGACAAAATGACCAACTGCCAGCGAAGAGTTTGTTGTTTTGCTTGCTTCCTGTGTGTGTTATTGGGAGGGGATGGAACCTGGTCAAGAACAGGCTTTGAGGATCTCAAGCATCTTTCTGAGAGGATTACCAGAACATGGAAAACAATTGCGCTTAATAAGCGCCTGCATTTGCATTTTTGTGTGCGAGACTGCGTGCGTTTGAGTAAAAGTGTGTGGAGGAGATATTTAATTTGCGTTCCCTCCTCTGAGCTGTGAAGGTTTTCTGACTTGAGCTTCCATGCTCTGAAAGAGTGAGTGAGTGGTTTGTACTGTACTTTGAGATGTAAGAGAGGCAAGGATGGAAGTACAGTCGCAGACAATGGCGCAGGAGAGATGAGGAATCCTTTTTTTCTAACGAGGGCAAGAAATGAAAGACAAATGAGAGAAAGAAATAGAAAAGAAAAAGTCGAGTCAGAAATAGAGCAGAGTCTGCAGGCCTCATGAGTTCTTTAATGGACCAAATGCTGCTGACTGACATTCATTACACAGGGACACATCTTCATACTGCACTGCTGAGAGGGCTGGAGTGATGGAGAGAGAGACTGGGAGTAACAAAAGAGGCAGAAAAGAAGAAACAAGGATGTACACACACCGTTTCTAAAGGCCAGACAACTATTGCTGCCTTTTTGTTCTGCCAGAAGACAGAAAGATCAAGCCAAGGAGCGATAAACATGATCAACACCATTCAATAACATAGTGTCTCACAAAGACACAACAGCGAAGCAGAATATACTGACAGACAACTAAAAGACAGTGTTTTTAAGCTTCTGTGCATCATCTTCATGACGGCCTGAAAATCCTGCAGAGGTCCGTGTGTCACGGGAGTTCAGGATCAGGACCCAACAACAACCACAGGAGACAGAATCCGGTACAACAGATTTTACTTTTACCGGACAAAGGACAGGAATGGCTGTGTGGAGCCCGTGGTCCAACACCGGAGGCAGGCCGGATCGACGGTGTGGTACCCGTGGTCCGACACCGGAGGGCAGGCAGATCGACGGTGTAGTACCTGTGGATAGACACCGGAGGCAAGCGCTCTACAGCCGTAGCAGAGAGGAGAGAGATTAGTACAGGAATCGTCAACGGGAACTTACGGACGGTGGTAACAGAATACCGAGGCAGAAGACGGTACGGACTGACAACCCAGGTCTGCAGGACCAGGGTTGAATTACTGCCGAGATGTGATTAGTGGAACCTGGGTCTGGTGTGTCAATCTGCTGGATTGTCTGCAGCTGTGCCCCAATCAAGGATGTGGCCATGGGAGGTGTCTGGAGGCAGGCAGAGGGCAACACGGACACATGGCACACAACAACAAACAGGGGAATGACAGAACACATGACGAGGGGAGGGGGGGGGCGGGCAGGGGTAAACACACAATGGGTCAGACAGGGATTGTTTTTGTACGTTGTGGCAAAAAGAGTATGTTCAATGACGATTTTTAACATCCACTCCAAAAATTACTTTGCCACTATATCTGCATTTGGAAACTAGGATATGGTTAAGATGAGCATAATGGTATGGTTCAGGCAACTACAATGTTTGGTTAACATCTGGGCAATATTGTGGTTATTTTAAAGCAAATGAGCAATTTTCACTATTCACACCTGCACTACGTTCTGGAACATATCTCTGTTGCACCTTTTCACACAGGCCACGGCAAGAAGTAGAAGACAGGGCAAGGCCGGATAAACGTGTTATTATTTTCAGGAGCATGGCGGGGAGCTGTTCTTGGCCCAATGCCAATGTTCTTGTAATGCAATAAATATTCAACATCTTTGCAAACAAGTGAAAATCTCTGTGAAAGCATTGACATGAATGCCAAACTGTACACAACGCAGCGTTGGCGACATTTGTCCTGAAGTGTTGCGAGGTCTTGTGGTGGTATTTGGACGGTGCAGAATACCGGTCCCTGCTCCCATTCATTATTTTATCTTTTGTGTTGCCTCAAACTTTTTGCCTTTTTGCTTTGTTAATTGTGATTTTTATGTGGCGCAGGCTGGTCTCATCCAACATTCGTAGCTATACCCACAAAAACTACCGTACAATAATTGGTAGATGTACAAAATATTTTTGAAAGGGGAAGCATAAAGATGGGAAAGGCCCACACAGGTGCTCTTATACATGTAACGAGATAAAATTTGACTCTTGTTGCTAGCATTTGTAGGGAAATAAGAAAGATATACGAACCATTGTAAGAGGATACGTTGGCTTATGTTAGCATTTTATGCTGCCATCTTGACCGGTCCTGGTCCTTTGTAAATAAGATTCAAAATATCAATGGGATTATTCTGAATAAAAAGTAAAAAATGAATAAAAATAGAGCTCAGCTGACTCATTAACTCAAACGTTAAATCAATGATAATGGCTTTAACTGTTATTAATTGAAATTCCAGTTCAAATCTAGACATTCAGTTGTCAGCCGCAGCAGTTGGTGCGTGTCTCATGACTCCCAACACACACACATACTCCTCATCTTCATTGACAAGAATAACTTAAATATTAGAAGGACTGCTTCATTTCACACGGGCTAAATATTTGCTGTGAATAGATTTTCTCTCCTGACAAGCTCATCAGTTTACTGTTAATTAAAATCGTCAGATGCACTTCGCTGGGCTTCAGTGTCAAGTTCAGCGTTCTTTGCATTCTGGCATGACGATATGAACTGATTACATACACAGGTTTAAGCAGAATGACTGTCGGTCACTACAAGGCATTTCGTTTTGCTGCACTTAATGCCCCTCCTCAAAATCTTTCGATTTTTGGTCTCGAGTAGCAGTCGTCTGTTATTTAGATTAATTTGTTGTGAAAATGTTTCTGCAGCCATAAACACACAGTAGCTTGGTAAATAACTGCTTTATTATTCTCCAAATCAGTACATAAAGTGTACGTGAAGGAAAGAAAAATCTTTTTTAGACAGACGAAAACAGTATTTTTTACATGCAGATCTTTATAAAACGATATACTTATGCTGACGGCGATTGCCTTTTTTCTTTTTATCAAGTGAGCAAATAAAACGTGGCAGTGAAGCAGCCACCATCTGTCCAACAACAAGCTTTCTAATCCCTAACACTTCGGGAGCAAGGGAGAAGAATTAGATCTCAACATGGAGGAACAGAGATGTGAGTTGGAGTTTGTTCAACTGCACATGATTATGTCTCTCTACAGAGACCGTTTCGCAGAAAAATAAAATGAGGTGTTTTGGCCATCATTCCTTTCAGCAATGACAGCATGATGCTCACGGACTTCATTGCTGAGATTTGGCAAAGCAGCAACATACATTTGATGTGATTTGATGTGATTTAAAAGATGAGGCAGAGTTTGCAGGTATGATTTCCTCAGGTAGGTCATGTCAACACATAGGGCAGGAAGAGATTTACACAAGCCAGGATCGTGAATTGTGGACATGTTTCCTAGTCTGAGTTAAAATTATTAGAACGACCTTGAAGCGTGACAGGGATGTTTTTGCAACAGGACACAGACAGGTCGGTGGAGTAAAAAGAGTCTTTTTTGCCACAAAGGATGAGGACATGGAACTGATGATAAAGAACGGGAGTCCAGGGTCCATGGGGAGGAATGGAGACAGCAGAGATGAAGCTGGCGTGAGCAGATAATGAGGGGAGGCGTGGAAAAGCGTAGCTGGAAGGCAGGCTAACGGTGATCCTGAGGCAAAGGAAAAACAGGTTAAAACACGAGGAAGCAAATACCAGGAATTAACGACACTGAGTTTGGCGTGTGTACACCACTGGGGGAAGAAGAACAATCTGGCCAGGGAGTTGTTGGAGAGCCGGAGTGTGAGGCTGAGCTTACGAGAAGCAGGTGCGCTTGAGGAGCTCTTCCAAACAGGGGAGTGTGATGAGCAAAGCAGGAAGCCAGGAGAGGATCCACGCCTACACATAGACAGGGAGGGAGAAGGACAGGAAGGGAGGGGGGAAAGCCAAGGTAAAAAGAATCACTTGATTTAAGTGATTCTTTCTTGGTTTTTAACCAAAGAAATCTTTAGCGTGATGATTTTTGCACAACATTAAACAAAAAAAGACCATTTATCTGTCAGTGTCAGTGCTTTGTTTCTTCGGTCCTTGCCGTACACTCAATACCGCTCAGGATTTGTTGCCGTTCCAGCTGCCGCTTTCCATTGTACGTTTTTACCACACAACTATTTACATGTGGATGGATAGAGGAGAGTGGTCTGGACAGTGTTTCTTAATAATAAGAAATAATGTATTCAGCTTTGTAAGACTCCTAATGTAATAAACAAGCTTGGTTTCACGCTTGGCTCTATAATTGGCTTTTTGCCTTCTTTACTGACCTTTCAAACTTACACTTTGCTGTTTTGTATTGATCTACGTCCCCACTCGGACATGCCCTCTTTCTCTCCAAGTATAGCATATTGATTTCGCTGCTGAACCATGGCTTGCAGTAATTGTAGACAGAATTCTTGGAGGGAATGCTTATACTTTCAGCAAAATGGATATACTGTATAAGGTCACGATCTTAGAGTGTCTAAAAACCAAGACAGCTACCATTAACAACAGTCCAGTTTGTGGTATAAAAAAAGTAATCGGTCTTGTGCTCGACTTGACCATTGTTTCACAGTTCATTGAGTTGGTTTGATCGATTTCAGTTTTTGAGGGTACCTGGGGAAGAGGAGGACGGTATCGTGGTCCGACTCACCTCAAAGGGGCCAATGCAACACAGTCGGAGGTGTTGGAAATGACACAGTAGCAATGGTCCAACATAACCCTAACCCACTGCTGGTGGCAACCATATACTGTATATGGACGTAGTACATGTAGTGTTGGGAACAATAGGGGCTTGTGTTTGAGTTATCAGCTTTTAAGAAACTGAATTCTTGACATCAATAGAATTATTAATGTGAATAACAATTATTAATGATTATTAATAATAACGGGGCACCACCCTGCGAACAGGGACCGATAACCAAACGATAAAACTAAGTCTCATAATTAGTAGTCACTCATCAGTGACAGTGAAGGTGTGAATCCGAGCGCAGACTACTACATACAGATCATCACATACATATGCACCATTAATCACAGACGACTGCTCTTTAAAGTACAATAGAGTTTATTAAATTAGAATAATAAAAGATCAGATCAATTAATATCACAATCAACAAACGCCATCATACTATTTTATGTACCTAATATCTAAAGAAATGAATGAAATGGGGAGGAGGGTGTGTATACAAGTATGTGTGTATGTGTATGTGTGTGTGTGTGTCTGTGTATAAAAGGAAGGGGGGTGAGGGCCCTTAACACTCACAGTCAAAGACTACAAAGATGGCCGCTGGCCACCAAGCAGAAGGGGGGTGAGACTGTGGGTTAAAAGGGGAAGGGCTTAAGGTATTACCGCTGAACACCACCAGATGGCGTAGTCGAGGGACTTAGACAAACTGGGGGGGGGGGGGGGGGGGTGAACCTTAAGGTGCTACCGTGACCCACCACTAGATGGCCTAGTCGAGTGACTTGGGCAAACTGGCGGAGGAGAGGGGGGGGTCGCTGTGTGTGAGCACGTGTGGCAACGTGCGTCGTGACAATAGGCAATCGATTGAACGGGGTTTCCCCCAGGGGTTAGACTATGTGCGTGCGTTTACGAGAGAGAGAGAGAGAGCGAGAGTGGGGGTCACCTCCTGCTGTGTTGGCAGGAGGGTGAGCCAAGAAAAGGTGGAGAGAAATCGTAAGTCAACATAAATCAAACTTCTGCTGCGATATCCTGAGGAGCATAAGTACGTTATTCTCTCATGCATAAGCATACCGCTGTCGTCTTGAACTGTCGGCAGCTTACGCAGTGATGAACACGGCCCTCCGCTCACTCACAGAGTCGAGTTAATGAAGAGAGAAATATCACACAAAGTTGAATACAAATGAATGAAAATAATCCCAAAGAAAACAGATCTTCCTAACCGCGGTGAGCTGAGAGTGTTGCTCCTTATCACATTCCTCAAGTAATAATAAACAAACTCTGCATACACGCTCGCAGTGACTGATCTAAGGCAGACAGTTACGGTGAAGGGTTAAATGCAGCGGAGCGGTGGGCCGCCCTGATTACGCAATACCTCGGTATTACGCAATGGTAACGAAACACACAAAAACACGGGAATATCAACATATACATGAATTAACTTGAATGAACTTTAAGTTAATTTAAGCTAAGCTAGCCCAGATGCACAATGACCTTACTGGTAGACGCTTCTTTGTGGCGGGGAGAGTGGCCGCTGAGAATCGTGCCTTCTTTGTCCCGGGGGAAAAAGTGGGGCTGCTTGCAGATCAGCGCGGCTATTTAAGCGGCGGCTGTTTCGGTCCGTTGACGCGGCTCGTTCTGGAGCGGGCGCAGGACGTGATCAATCCTCGCTGCAGAGAGGATGATTTAACATCGGGTTTGAGACGACGTGGTCCGTACTTCTCATCGGAAATCTTCGGGAAGGAGCGAGTTTTTGAGCTGCTGCTTTGCCGGAGTGTGCACAAAAAGAAAACAACACGGGGAGGAATCGTGGAAGAGATTCGTCCCGGTGGAGTGAGAGGGCCTTGACTCAAAAAGACAACACGGCTACTTCGGCCAGCGAAGATAGCATAAGACCTGTCAGGGTTTGGTGAGGGTTCGAGGCTTTCGTCGACAGCGCGATGCTGGGGGGGGGGGAGAAAGCTGATGCATCTCCTTGCGTCCCAGGGACGGATGTCCAGGGTGAAGAACAGCGATTGCTCCCTTGCTCGACCGAGGTCGAAGGGAAAAAGCATTGAGTTGGGTGCAGCAGTTAGTTTTGTTGAACAGTGGCTGAACCACAGGGGTCCTGGTGCTGTCTTGGCTCTCGGCCAATGAGGTTGCAGCGGTGCTCTCAGGTGACTTCAGGAACCATAGTTTTGGGGGGGGGGGGGAATTCACACCCTTATGTGAAATTCCTTCAGAGGGGGTTTGGTGCTCATCAAACCACAATCAGGATGAAACCTTTGCTTGCAAAAGGGAAGGCCTGATTTTCTTTGTTCACAGCACATGTGCAGCCATATGCTCAGACCCCAACAGTAGTAATACATGTAGTGGACGTAGTCATCGGGACGTCACCCATTGGTTTGTCGTTATGAAGCTCAGAGCTCAGTGATTTGGCTGTCGCCATCTTGGCTTTTTTGCATCCGATAACCGGAAGTTATCATATTTGGAATACAGACGACTGACGCCGTATACGGCTCTGGTTGCGGCAGTGACCTGTCAAAGTACACCTGCCCTTAACCATATTCCACTTTATGGTCTGTTTCACTCTAAATGGACCATAATGTACGAAATGAACATCATGCTGTATTGAAGAAGACTTGAAACTAGAGATTGACACATAAACTCATGTTTACAATGTTTACTGAGGGAATAAATCAAGAGAGAAGTAGAGTAATTCTCTCATGGTCTTCTATACAATCGGACTTGTTCTTTCAACCAGAGGAGTCGCCCCCTGAGAATTCAAGTTTTAAGACACTTCAGCATCGGCTTCACTCAGCAGACCGGAGGTTGACGCCTGGTGGCAACGTGAAGTTGTATTTGTATTCGGGCAGGGAAACCACTGAATCCAGGTTTGAGTTCTCCATTTCCATGATTTGTGCCGCAAACTGTTGGCATCCCTTGCCTTTGGGGGGGATGAAAACCACAGTCCAAATACCTTCCCTCTGAAGGTAGAAAGGTCTGCATTTGACAAGAGAGAATTGTGGAATCAGAGCACTATCTTTGGACGATATAAAAAGAGACATCCCCACCTTTTCTCTTTTGTAAGTCCTTCGTACGGTGAGTTCGGGCTTTTGCTAACCCCCTTCGGCTATGGTTATGGTTACCATTAAGGTGAGGGGCTAGAGTTAGAGTGAGGAGGCAATGCTGTGACCTGCTACAGGTAGTGATGACTTAAGGCAAAATAAAATGTTTAATACAATTTCTAAGCAGATTTCAGAAATTTGATCTGCAGAAATCAGAGAAAGCTGGAAAATGTATAGTTGCATTGATTCCTGCACTATCAGCAGATTTCATCATTCAGTGTAAATATTCCAGGCAAAGTAATACCCAGACTGTGCATAAGTAAAAAACCATTCAGACATTGTTCAGCAATGCCTCTATTAAAAAGGAAAACAAATCATGTAGCTTCTTACTCTTTGTATGTTATGTCGGTGTCTGCCTCATAAGAGAAAAAAGAGCAGAAAACCAGCACAGTATTTTCTGTGACAAGGCTGCTGGGACATTTTATTATTATCCGATCTGCAGGATTCCTCGTGCTCCCTCGTGTTCATGGAGCTCCACGAGAGGCAGCCAGAGAAAATATTTTCTCGTCTGCAGGCCACCGGCTGACGCTTCAGATTACCACAACTTCTTCTGGAAGCTCATTGATATTCTGCACCTTCAACAAATGTGAAAGTAGGGACAAATATAATGAAACTTCTGGTTGTTTGCAGGCATAATGGATGAAGCAGAGATGAGATGGGCGAGGGAAAGAGAGGAGCTGGTGGAGAGGGAAACCAGACGGAGGAAGCGACTGGAGGATGAGGAAACAAATTCAAGTAAATGTGGAGGGAATAAAAAATGAAAGAATTAAAGCTGCGAGCAGCGATGAACGGGCCCTCGCCATGCGCGCGTCGGGGTGCCGGCGGGACTCCGGCCTGCGCGTCCGAGAACGTCTGCGACCGTCGGACGGCGCGTCAGCGAGCGAGACGTTTTTTAATCCTGCGTGGACCGCCTGATGCCGGAAATTATGCTTTGCAAATAGTCCGATGCTTCCTGTATCCGCTGCCTAGCACTACATAACACGTACATTATGTAGCTCTATATCAAGTGTAAACCACATTGTGTTAGGATCTCGGTCTGACCTAGTGTGTCAAATGGTTGTCAAATGGTTGAGAAGTTATGTGTATTGATATTTTGCCACGCACCTAAGAAGTGTATTGGTCCATATCTTGTAAACGCAAAGAGATATCAAAAATATTTTGATAACTTTTGATGATCTAAATCCACTTATGATCCACAGTAAATTTCATAGAAATCAGAGCCAGCATGTAGGAGTTTGCAAAAATGTGTTTTTTTTTCACTAAAGTCAAAATGGCTGACTTCCGGTTGGGTTTAGAGCTTAGAGCTCCGGGGGCTTTTTTGTCCGTCTACATGTGATACATCTGTTTACCAAATGTTATACATCTAAATTTTATATATAGATAGTGAAACGTACCGCGAGGGCTGCGTCGTCGAAATATTGTATAAATTCATACAGAATTGAAAATGGCAGACTTCCGGTAGGGTTTAGAGCATGGTCCCAAGAGACTTATTTTTAGGTCTCCATAAGATACATATGCCTACCAACTTTCATACATGTAGCTCAAACGTAGCGCTGGGGCTGCTGTTTTGAAATATTGTAGGGGGCGCTCTAGAGGCAATTTAAAACGGACAAGCCAAAAAACCATATACGCTATGTCTTCCTATGCCCTACGACACATGTACAAAGTTTCATGAGTTTTTGAGCATCCCAACACACACTCAACCATCAGCTTCCTCTTTCATGGCGAACGATGCGTCGCCACGGCAACAGCGTTCAACGAAAGCGCACAATATTCATGATCATGCATCAGCAATGTCTTAAGGCTATTCCTACCAAATTTCAGACTCATCAGGTCACCTGGCTAGGAGGTATAAAGAAAGGTATAAAATATGACATTTCCTTTAGCCAGTAGGTGGCGCTATGAGTTATTGAATTTTTATCGATTGAAATATGTTCAAGCTTGAATGATTATCATGCTTAAGAAGTTTTGTGCGGATTGGATAATGTACCTTGGAGTTATAACAACTTATAAGAATTTTTTTTTTCCAAAACAGTGAGGCAAAATGGCCGCCACGTCAAGGTTCTTCGATGAAAGCGCGAGATTTTGATACTGTTTAATCACAAAGGTCTTAAGAACATCCTGACCAAAGGAGAAGTTGATCGCATAAATTCTCTAGGAGTTCGTGAAAATGCGAAGGCTGAAATCTGCAAAAAGTGGCAAAAATGCCAACTTCGCGGGTTTGCTGTAGCGCCCCCTAGTGGTTGAATGCGAAACAATTGTCAGGGTATGTTACCGCATGCGATGTACACAAATGCTGCAAGTTTTGGAATTTTGGACAAACGGTTGAGAAGTTGTGTATTGATATTAAGCCACGCCCCTAAGAAGTTTATTGGTCCATATCTTCTAAACGCTAAGACATATCAAAAAGCTTTTAATAACTTTTGATGAGGTAGGTCCATTAATGATACACAGGAAATTTGGTAGCAATCGGACCCAGCATCTAGGAGGAGATAGCAAAAATAGGTTTTACACTAAATTCAAAATGGCGGAAAATCTAAGTAGGCGGAGCTTAGGGGTCAGAATGGCTTTTTTGTAGATCTAGCTCAAGTGGACATGGCTGTGGAATATCAAGTCAATCGGACATACTGGCCGAGGGGTGTCGCTGTAGGGGGCGCTAGAGAGCCATTTTGTTTATACAGAAAGATGGATCCATTGTCAGATGGCTATTTTCACCAGGCCTGACAAGTCCCCAAAGTTTCGTGAGTTTTGGAGGATGGCAAGTCCCTCCCAAGCAGTCCCAAAGCTTAAAAATAAAAATCAGAATTAAAGCTGCGAGCAGCGATGAACGGGCCCTCGCCATGCGCGTGTCGGCGTGCCGGCGGGACTCCGGCCTGCGCGTCCGAGAACGTCCGCGACCGTCGGACGGCGCGTCCGCGAGCGAGACGTGTTTAATCCCGCGTGGACCGCCTGGTGCCGGAAATGACGCTTTGCAAATAGTCTGATGCTTCCTGCGTCCGCTGCCTGGTGCTAAAGAACGCGTGCGTCGTGTTGCTCTGTGTCAAGTGGAAACCGCGTAGTGTAAAAGTCACGTAAATCGGATGCAGTTTGTCAGAAAACGCAGATTTCCTTTCGCCAGCAGGTGGCGCTGTGAGTACTAGTGAAAATAAGCTTGTAGACATCCTCAGACCATGGGTGTTATCAAGCATGAGAAGTTTGGGACCGTTTGGAAGAAGTTCAGCTGAGTTACATCAGCTTTTTTCATGAGGAATCACATAAAGTAATCGCCCGCTACGGCTAAACGATTCCGTCAAACGTAAAGCTTTTAATAACTTTTAATCACAACGTTCTTGACATGGTACTCGCAACATTTAAAGTGGATCTGATGAAGTCCCTAGGAGGAGTTCGTTAAAGTATAGCGACTAGAAATAGGGCAAAATCGATGGAAAAATGACACATTAATCTAAATTCCCGACTTCCGGTCGGGTTTAGAGCATGGACCCACGAGACTTATTTTTAAGTCTCCATAAGATACATATGCCTACCAACTTTCATACATGTAGCTCAAACGTAGCACTGGGGCTGCTGTTTTGAAATATTGTAGGGGGCGCTATAGAGGCAATTTAAAACGGTCAAGCCAAAAAAACATAAACACTATGTCTTCCTATGACCTATGAGACATGTACAAAGTTTCATGAGTCTTTCAGCATCCCAAGACACTCAACCATCAGCTTCCTGTTTCATGGCGAACGATGGGTCGCCACGGCAACAGCGTTCAACGAAAACGCACAATATTCTCGGCGAATTATCATCAATGTCTTAAGGCTATCCTTACCCAATTTGAGACTTATCAGGTCACCTGGCTAGGAGGAATGAATAAAAGTAAAAAAAACCATCTCCTTTAGCCAGTAGGCGGCGCTATGAGTTATCGAATTTTTTTCAATTGAAGTCTGTTCACGCTTGAATGGGCATCATGCATAAGAAATGTTGTGCGGATAGGATAATGTACCTTGGAGTTATAACAACTTCTTTTTTCATAAAAATGAGGTAAAATGGCCGCCACGCCACGTCAAGGTTCTTCGATGAAAGCGCGACATTTTGATAACTTTTAATCACAAAGGTCTTAAGAGCATCCTGACCAAAGGAGAAGTTGATGGCATAAATTGTCTAGGAGTAGTTCGTTAAATACGAAGGCTGAAAAATGCAAAAAGTGACAAAAATCACAACTTCGCGGGTTTACTGTAGCGCCCCCTAGTGGTCGAATGAAAAACAATTGTCAGGGTATGTTACCGCATGCGATGTGCACATATGCTGTAAGTTTTGGGACAAACGGTTGAGAAGTTATGTGTATTGATATTAAGCCACGCCCCTAAGAAGTTTATTGGTCCATATCTTCTAAACGCTAAGAGGTATCAAAAAGCTTTTAATAACTTTTGATGAGGTACGTCCATTAATGATCCACAACAAATTTGGTAGCAATCGGACCCAGAATCTAGGAGGAGATAGCAAAAATGGGTTTCACACTAAATTCAAAATGGCGGAAAATCTAAGTAGGCGGAGCTTAGGCGTCTGAGAGGCTGTTTTTTAGATCTAGCGGATTGGGACATGTGGGTCAAATTTCAAGTCAATCGGACATACTGGCCGAGGGGCGTCGCCGGACCGACTTGTAGGGGGCGCTAGAGAGCCATTTTTTTACACACAAAGATGCATCCCTTTCAAAGTCTAAGTTCACCCAGACCTGACAAGTCCTCCAAATCTGGTGAGTTTTGGAGGATGGCAAGTCCCCCCCAAGCAGTCACAAACGACAAAAATAAGAATCCGAAGAATCGGAATAACCCCTACAATTTCAATAGGGCCTTCGCTGGCCCGACGTTGTCGGTGGCTCGGGCCCTAATAATCCATGCAATTTCAATAGGGCCTTCGCCGGCCCGACGTTGTCGGCGGCTCGGGCCCTAAAAATAAGAACCCCTACAATTTCAATAGGGCCTTCGCTGGCCCGACGTTGTCGGTGGCTCGGGCCCTAATAATAATACCCCCTACAATTTCAATAGGGCCTTCGCCAGGCCGACGTTGTCGCCGGCTCGGACCCTAATAATAATAATCCATGCAATTTCAATAGGGCCTTCGCCGGCCCGACGTTGTTGGCGGCTCGGGCCCTAGTAATACCCCCTACAATTTCAATAGGGCCTTCGCTGGCCCGACGTTGTCGGTGGCTCGGGCCCTAATAATAACCCCTTCAATTTCAATAGGGCCTTCGCCGGCCCGACGTTGTCGGCGGCTCGGGCCCTAATAACCCCTACAATTTCAATAGGGCCTTCGCCGGCCCGACGTTGTCGGTGGCTCGGGCCCTAATAATAACGGATTCTTGCAATTTCAATAGGGCCTTCGCTGGCCCGACGTTGTCGGTGGCTCGGGCCCTAATAATAACCCCTTCAATTTCAATCGGGCCTTCGCTGGCCCGACGTTGTCGGTGGCTCGGGCCCTAAAAATAACCCCTTCAATTTCAATAGGGCCTTCGCCGGCCCGACGTTGTCGGCGGCTCGGGCCCTAATAATCCATGCAATTTCAATAGGGCCTTCGCCGGCCCGACGTTGTCGGTGGCTCGGGCCCTAATAACCCCTACAATTTCAATAGGGCCTTCGCTGGCCCGACGTTGTCGGTGGCTCGGGCCCTAATAACGGACCCCTTCAATTTCAATAGGGCCTTCGCCGGCCCGACGTTGTCGGCGGCTCGGGCCCTAATAATCCATGCAATTTCAATAGGGCCTTCGCCGGCCCGACGTTGTCGGTGGCTCGGGCCCTAATAACCCCTTCAATTTCAATAGGGCCTTCGCCGGCCCGACGTTGTCGGCGGCTCGGGCCCTAATAATCCATGCAATTTCAATAGGGCCTTCGCCGGCCCGACGTTGTCGGTGGCTCGGGCCCTAATAATAAGAATACCCCTTACAATTTCAATAGGGCCTTCGCTGGCCCGACGTTGTCGGTGGCTCGGGCCCTAATAAAATAAAAATGAGGAAATGTGCACATGGAGAGAAAGAAAATGAAGAAGGAATGAGGAGTGAAGGTGAATGGATGATGGAGAAGAAAGAAACTACACTGTAAAAAATGATTTGAACAATAAGTCATGGTAACTTCTTTCTGTCATTTACTTCAACTTATCATGATGATTTATACAATTACAACTGAATTGTATACGTTTTCGGTCCTCCAACTCAGGTATATACAGTGACTTAAAGGTTATTCTCTGCTGAGGTGGAACTTTTTGTGAATATTCTGTTGAACTGCAGTATGGAAGTTGTTGGAGATCTGCATGTTTTAATGTAAAAACTATTTTAATGCAAGAAAATAAATTAGATTTTTGCCTCAAGACATTGTGTTTTCTTATAACTAGTCATTTGAAATGACTCATACTTTTTGGTAATTTTAACTAGGAAAGTAATGTCAAGACTTCCTTCTAACTAAAATATGTGAGTTGAAATCACGAGCTGGGACAAGTGAAGAAAATGCATGATAATAAGTTATATATCTTTTTAACTTGCATTGCTAAGTTGAATAAACGCGTACTATACATTCATGTGAACTTACAAAGAGCAATCCAAATCTAAAGTAAACTCAAAGTCATGAGTTTAAACAAATTGTAAATCCAATTTGACTTTACTTGAAAGTTTAAGGCAGCAATTGAACTTACGTTTTTAAGTTGAACCACATGGATTTTTATTACAGTGAGAGAAGAGGCAAAGAGGGCAGAGTAAATGAGGGAAAGTAATAAAATGAAGAAAGAGAAAAAGGAAGATTAGAAAATAAAAAAA
Source organism: Lycodopsis pacificus (assembly GCA_028022725.1). Lineage (NCBI taxonomy): Eukaryota > Metazoa > Chordata > Actinopteri > Perciformes > Zoarcidae > Lycodopsis > Lycodopsis pacificus. The sequence continues at coordinate 2,370,461 of CM051696.1, forward strand.
CGTTACAGACAGAGAAAGGGGATAAAGAAGAGAACGGAAGCATCTGATGAAAAATGGTGAATGTAAGGAAGAATGGGAGGAATGGGACAAAAAGATGGGAGGATGGAAAGAGAGACGAAGCACGGTATGAAAGATCGAAAGAGGATGGAGAAAGATGGGAGGTGAATGAAGAAGGGAGGTATACGGAGACAAGATAAGGAAGGAGTGATGGGTGAGAGAGTGAAAGAAAGTGAGAGTAAGAAGTGGAAACGAGTGAAGAGGAAATGGAAGAAAGATAGTTGAAATAAAAAAGTGGAGGATGAAGCTGAAAAGAGAGAGAGAAAGGGTGAGTAAGAGAAGTGGTCAAACGTAAGAACAAAGGAGAAAGGAAGTTATGAGATGTGTGGCGGAAGGGAAGATGAGAGTGAATGATGGAAAATGAGCAAGGAGGAACAACACGACAAAAACAAGAGATGCAGATGAAAGACAGATGGATGCAGAAGAGTGGAGGGGGTGAAGGAGGAGTTGGCCTTGGCTCGTGTCCTTGTTTCCTGGTTTCTTTTTGACAGTTGAATAATTAATGGCAGGTTTATCTTCCCATTACCTGCTGCTACACACACAAATGGAAAAATATAAAGCAAAGGCAGTGTGTGGACTCATGATCAACACAAGCATGTGCAAACACACACACATGCTTGTATATCCCACACAATCTCATGTTCACAAAACATGAGATAAACGTGTCTGAAATACAGTCACAATATGTGCTAATTCCTCGTTAATCACCAATAATCACTTTCATGAAAAAAGGACACACATCCTCCCTGCTCTCAGCCGTCTAGCACACACACACACACACACAAATGTAAATGATGCACCGAGGTGAGGACCAGACAAATTCACATGTGGAGTGAGGACCTGCTATACTTTGAAACTGGAGAAATTCTCATAAATGATTCACACATAGTCTAGAAGAAAAAAAGAAGTGTAAAGCCCGACTAGTGTTCATTACACTTCACAAGATGAAACAGTTGGATGGTATGAACAACATACTTCTTAAGTTTTTCCTGAATGCAGCACAAAAATAGGACATTAAGGTTAATTGAAATAAAAAAAAAACATCAAAAAAAGGTCTGAGGTGTCTATAACAAATTACAAAAAGTTCAGCTCATTGATGTCCCAAAAACAGGTATTAATATACATCTTCGAATGGTGAATCATTTATTTTTATTATAGTTCAATTTACACATAAGGAAACACTTAAATTCTGGTCTTTGTGCAACATCAGGCTTATTTGTGCAATGGGACAGCAACCACAGCTACTGTGAGATTAAAATCTGAATAATTCTTGTTGCGTAGGCTCACTCGCCAATCACGTCTGTGCAGAACGCTGATTGGACTCAGTGATGTGACCGACGTTATAGGGTTGACTCGTCATTGCAGACTTGTGATAGCAGAATTACAAGCCCATTTACCATGCCACAATTAGTTGGTTCATCATAGGGTTAACCGTAAAATACATTGCACTCATATGGGACTTATTGTACATAACATTGAGTATTAATGTATTGTATTTGTAGCTAAAGGCCTTTATACACAAGGGCTGGGATGAATAAACAACACGAAGATAGCGAAATATTTGCCTGACAATATTTTGCATCAAAACTATGCATATGATGAGAATTTGCGACAGCTGCAGATTCTTGCCGTCAGAGGACCGACAACTAGAATCCTATTTACTCTGAGCTCCTGTCAGATATTTTATTGAGTGGCCTTTTAGCCAAATGCTTTGAGTGAATTTGAGTTCCCTATGGTCAACAGTTACGCAACAATATTTCTACAGGCTTTTACTGTGAAGGGCACGAATGGAAGGAGTGGATCTGTTCTGTGTTGCCTTTGTTAAGGTTGAAAGAGTAATAATGTTTGCCGTTAAAATCGACCTTATTCCAGAAAAAAAGTGTGCCGCTTTTTCGTTCCAGGTGAAAGTACTCATGTGGAAAAATATGTTGATCATATTCCTCTCTTCATATTGACAACAAAAACATTCTGCACTATTTATGATTGAGCACAGAATGCCACATGTTGATACTACTTTTTAATGAGACATCCTATACAACAAGTTTATTGGTCGTAACTAATGGTATCATTACTAGGGTTGCAAAGGGGTGGAAAATTTCCGGTAAATTTCCGGAAAATTTCCATGGGAAGTTTAGCTCGGGAATTTTGAAAAAAAGTTTTTACCGCAAATTAAACGCTGAGCAATAAAAAAGTCACTCAAAACTATATTTTAAAGATGTATGTAATGCAGCACACTCTGCACTTTGAATTTCAACCCTGCACTGTGCATTCTTCCATCACATGCACAGTGCACTCTTCAGTCACATGAACAGATAATCCCCCAGCACACTGCAGCAGGGCTATTGAGGCCACACTACTGCATTTGAGCCCAAGGACTAGTCAGATAAATTGTGATGATACTACTGGGGGAAATATATTAGCATGCTAATTGAGGATTGTTCATCTGTTCATCTAGCCCATTTCTATTCATTTATCCATCAATTGTCAAATCTTTTTAAAGACGATTCCAATTGTTTAGCTAACTATTTATATCGCTGGCATTGCATTAGTGTTTTTTACAAGCTTTTTTATCATTTTATTCTACAGAACAATGCCACGTGCACAGTCTCATGTGTGGAGACATTTCACCCCAGCCAATGTACAAGGAAAGGCTGTCAGAGGAAAAACGCTAAAACCAGAGGCTTGAGAAGTTTGACTAAATGCTTTCATTTTACATTTAGAATGGGACTTTTTTGTGGGGTTGCGGACATAGGGAATACATTTAACACTCATGTTTTTTGTTGTTCAATGAAAGAAGCAATTAAAGTTCTACTGGCAGATGGATTAAGTCAAGTGTCATTTTTAAAATTTGTATTTTAAATGTTTGCATGCATGCCTGCTTATGACAAAACAAAATGTGTATATTTATGTCTGTATATGACAAGGTAAATACAGTTAGTATAAATTACCCACACAATGTCCAGTTTATTCCCGTTAATTCCCGTTAATTCCAGTATATTCCCGTTAATTCCCATGGAAACTTTCCATCTTTGAATATTCCCGGAATTTTGCAACCCTAGTGTTGATAAGAAACTTGAATAAATCCAGTTGTTTGAAGGAGATGTTTTCACAACATAAATAGATATTAAAGATGAATTATGATCTGTTAACACTATATCTAAGATAGATTATAATACATCATTAAAACTACTAATGACAAGATTTGTTTTAATCAATAAAAATACAATCTTTCACTGTCTTATAATTTGAATTGTGTGTTTTTATGAAGAAACAAACACTATAGATGACTATAAGAAGTCAAAGGATAACATTTAGAATGTTTGATGGTTTACAGACTTCAGAGTGGTTTAAATGATTTTTGGGACGATGGGAAAAGAAAAAATAGTCTGGATCCTTGTAGACCAGCTGCTATAATCAAACAACAAAGGGATCTGTTTTTGTGGGGTTGCGGACATAGGGAATACATTTAACACTCATGTTTTTTGTTGTTCAATGAAAGAAGCAATTAAAGTTCTACTGGCAGATGGATTAAGTCAAGTGTCATTTTTAAAATTTGTATTTTAAATGTTTGCATGCATGCCTGCTTATGACAAAACAAAATGTGTACATTTATGTCTGTATATGACAAGGTAAATACAGTTCGTATAAATTACCCACACAATGTCCAGTTTATTCCCGTTAATTCCCGTTAATTCCCGTATATTCCCGTTAATTCCCATGGAAACTTTCCAGCTTTGAATATTCCCGGAATTTTGCAACCCTAATCATTACTGTTCATCAGTAACGCTTCAGAGATAAGTTGTGACCGATTTGCTAGGTTGTGTAAGATCCTCCTCCTGCATGACGCTTGCTTCTTTAGCTCGCCCGTCCCCTCCTGTGAGTGTTACCTCAGACGTCTCAGAAACACTTTTTTTTTTTACTGCTCCAACTGACCGAATGGTTTGCTGATTAGGTGACGGGTGGCCAACAGACCGGTCGGCATGATGAATGACCACCTGACATCTCATTTTGACACTCTGGATGATAGTAAACCTGTGTGTGTGCGTGTGAGTCAAATCCATGATTGTGTTGTAGTCTGGCGGATTCCACGTCCCTGTAGAAATCAGTCCTACTCATATATAACTTTAACTGCAGTTTATACCCTGTTCTTCTGACACACACACACACACACACACACACACACACACACACACACAGTGCTGGAGGATGAGGGAGAAGCAAATGTTTCACCCCAGACTTTTGTTCACTACAGTGGGAACTCGTACAAATCCCATTACAAACTTTCACAACCCGCCAAAGTAGTTATTAATATCCTTCACTGATTATCCGTCCGTGATCACATTATCCGTGATGCACAAAAGATGTCGTCTTTTAAGTCATTACTGAAAACTAAGCTACTTTCATGTACCTGTTCTTATTTTGCCTTTTACATTTCTTACATATTGCTTTTTAAAACATTTGAATGGTTCAATTGTCATTTTTATCTCGTGTTTGTTGTGTCATTTTAGTTTTAATCTTAGAGGACTTTGCAAGCACTGCAATGGGAATATGAATGGTTTATGACTTTCATTAGATCAAGAATCAGCGATTGGCATTAGAGGAAATATTATCAGCTCTGTAGATATTCCAGACTGTTTATTACAGGCTGTGAGGCGTTGTATCTGATAAAGGGCAACACTGGCCTGATATATTGGTCTATCAACCTCATTACATTTAACAGGGAGAGAAAGATAAGAGAGCAAGAATCATCCCTCACTTAATTCATTATTTGGAACTAATTATTGTATCAGTCCAGTGTCCAGTGTTTCTTTTGCGCTCTCTCTTCTATTACTCACGACTTTGTATGCTATTCTCTCCCTTGCTATTGCAGCCTGACATTCACTTTTATCTACAACTCTGAGAATATATGCAACTAATACTTATCCAACCCTCCCTGTACTTGTTCAGCCTGTCCTTTTTTTTTGAAAAGTATATGATTGCAGAACTCATTGCTGGGGAATTTTTATTGGCTCTCAGAAGTATGAAACAGTTCTGAAATGTTTACTCTTGAACTTGAAAACACTAGTTGGACAGAACAAACTTTTCAAGATTCTAAATTAGACCATTTGGGCGTCAAATTGGGAAACAGAAATCCTCCCTTGGAATCTTGGGAGGATTTGTCACAATCAACTTACCATGAAAGGGGACAGAAATAATCAAAGAGAGTAACAAGCAGCAGACATGATATGGAGTGAGGAGGCAGAGGAAAGATGGAGAAATAGATTTACATAGATGGACAGGTGAGAGAGAGCAAACCATAAATAGAGCAATAAGAGAGAGAACACTGTTCACACTTCTGTGCTATAGAAACCCTCTTCACCTCCACCCTCTACTCACAGGTTCATTCATTCTGAGAAAATAGTATTTCTTCACACCTAGATCAGCATATCAGTCTACAAAAATGCTTGAGAGCCGCATCTATTCCCTTATCCTGTACCTTTCCAGTTGCGGCAGCTACTGTGCACAGTGCCGATCATCAAGGTAGATTTACAGAGGCCATTTGCTTATGGCAGGTTCTTCTTGGGACTCTAATGTTTGGTTGTAATGGCACAGTTGAGACAGCAGTTCATAACCTGATGTCATTGCAAATTTCCTACATGACTTATGGCTGTCATGCATTCTGGCCCACAGTCTGCTTCTTTTGTTTGATTATTCCCCAAAAGTTGACGCTCAAATAAAGTACATTTCTTCTTGAAGAAAGCAGCATTTCATTGTCTGCTTCTACCAATTACTCCAATATAATGGTTTACGTAGTGAGAACCAGTCGCCAGTTGGGAGATGAGTCCCCACAAGTACTGGAACTGATATGAGTCCTCACAATGTCATTCAAACATACACGCATACACATGCATTTCAACATTCATGTTATCACTTCGCACATGATCTTACAAGACACACACTTGTCGATAGGTAGCCACACACTTGACTCATGACACAATGCCCACAACCATTCACACGTTTCTTCACGTAAACTTACACACACAAACGCACATTGCTTATTCAAAGTTAATTAACGTTCAAAATTCTGCAGTGTTCGTCTCTCTGGGGTGTCTTTGTCTCACTGCTCTCGTGAGTCGGGGCGAGGTGGAGGAACCTCACAATGGGCCGATAATTAGCTGAACCTCAGTGTCATGTGGGTTGTACTGCTGGAAATCAAACCGGTAGCAAAATCAGCAGTTATTTCAGAAATGAACAGTGAATGAAAGGATGAGGAAAGGTGCATAGACATATGAAGGGGAGGAGAGCAAAGGAATGGAGGGAGGAGGGAAGGGGGCAGGAGGGATGAGTGGAAGAGGAGGAAATTAGATGGATTGGAAACGAGATACATTTGAGGGAACGAAGAGGATAAGAACAAAGAGGGGTGAGGGAAAAGTGATAAATGATAGTCAAGGAGAAGAGATGAGGTTAGCAGATAGAGAGGAGAGAAAAAGTGGAGAAAGAGAGTACAGATAATTAGAGGAGGGAGAGTAGGAAAGCTGGAAGAGAGCAGAATAAGAGGTAGGGGAAAGCAGGCAGAGGTAGAGAACAATTCAACATTAAAAGGGCATTTATAAGAACGACACATAGAGACAATTAACATTAAAAGTGCAATTACATATCTGAAGAGTAGAGAGAGAGACAATCTGACATTAAAATACCTCTTATGTTTCACAAACAATATGAAAGATGTGAAGAGAGAGAGAGAGGATAGGCTCTTGACATTAAAAGAACGTTAACATTTTCATGCACGATGAAAAAGAAGAGAAGGAAAAGACATGAAACAAATATACAGAGGGGGAAATGGAGAGAGAGAGAGAATAGCAAAGATGATACCATGTGTAAAGAAAAACATCTTGAGTATGAAAAAAGCCAATTAACATTCCTAATCACTGAAGAAAGGGAAAAGAAGAGACAGAGAGATGGCAGGAAGATGGAAATGTAATGGTCAACAGCTGATTCATTTATGATGACAGATTAAGAGACTGGGGAAAAAAGTCAATGAGACTGAGATATACTGACCTTTGATCTCTAGTAATAACCCTATGCCGAGTGCTCCACTAATTCGGGCACGCCTGATCGATTGGTACCATCCCCGGAAGGGGTAGGTCTGGGTTTGAATCTTATATTGGGCCCAAATCCCACACAATTTCTCTTCAAGAGAAACAGAGTCATGATGCAGCAAAATAAATCAGAGCGTGGTGTGTTTTAAGTAGCTGCTGGGTCGTCCCAGTGCTGACAGCCTGAATTCTGGCTCCTGTGTGCCTCTCCGAAACCTGCTGTGGTTTAAAGCCAGATCTCTGAGGCCTTCAGGGGATGTTATAAACAGCCTGTGATGAGTCTAAAAGCTCCTGCGAGGCTTCCTCTTCACTGAAAGCATCCCTGAATGTCCCTGTACTGCACTGATTGATTTTTGGCCATTTCGGAACAATAATCGGCTGTTTGGTTCTGAGCAGGTAGTACACTGGGATTATCAGTGTCACGGGAGTTCACAGGTAGGACCCAAACGCAAGACCACAGGAGACAGAAGTTAATATAAACAGCTTTTATTTAGAATGTGTGTGAAGGTGTGGAGCCCATGGTCCGACACCAGAGAGTAGGCAGATCGATGGTGTGAGTCCCGTGGCTCGACACCGGAGGGCTGGCAGCTTGACGGCGTGTGTAGTCCGTAACCACCAAGGAGGGCAGAGCGGCGGTGTATAGTCCGTAACCACCAAGGAGGGCAGAGCGGCGGTGTGTAGTCCGTAACCACCAAGGAGGGCAGAGCGGCGGTGTGTAATCCGTTTAACACGAGGGCAGAAGATGCCACGGAGTTGAAGCGGGTGAAAGACGACCTGACAACCCCAGACTGCAGGACCAGAGTTTATATAGTGTTAGGTGACTCATTATTGGGACCCGAGTCTGGTGTGTCAGGCTGCAGGAGGTGATCGGCTGGAGTGTCCTCAGCTGTGCACAATCAAGGGTGTAGCCATGGGAGGTGTCTGGAGGCAGAGGGCAAACACAGAGCACATGGCACACAATAACAAACAGGGGAATGACAGGACACATGAGGAGAGGAGATCAGGGGAAACACACAACGGGTCAGACCGGGATCCTGACATTACCCCTCCCCCCCATGAGGAATGGATTCCAGACGTACAACCAGACACAAAAAAGGGTGGGTGGAGGGGGTCCGGAGGAGGGGTGACTGGATCTGACCGGCCATGGACCGCAGAAGGCTTTGGACACAGGTGCTCCGGCGGACAGCCGGACGGGCAGGGGGGCTCCGGACACGGATGCTCTGGCAGACGGCCGAACTTGCTTCCGACACGGGTGCACAGGCGGGCTGGACTCGGACTCTCTGAGTCGGGGCTCCGGGGAATAGGATGCTAGTCCAGCGACGGCAGGCACTGGAGGTCGCTGCTGCTCCGAGACGGCAACTGGAGGTCGATGCTGCTCCGAGGCGGCCACTGGAGGTCGATGCTGCTCCGAGGCGGCCACTGGAGGTCGATGCTGCTCCGAGGCGGCCACTGGAGGTCGATGCTGCTCCGAGGCGGCCGATGCTGCTCCGAGGCGGCCACTGGAGGTCGATGCTGCTCTGAGGCGGCCGATGCTGCTCCGAGGCGGCCACTGGAGGTCGATGCTGCTCCGAGGCGGCCACTGGAGGTCGATGCTGCTCCGAGGCGGCAACTCGAGGTCGATGCTGCTCTGGGATGGCAGCGGCGGGAACTGGAGGTCGCTGCGGCTCTGGGACAGCAGCAGCCAGGGCTGGGAGAGGCTGCGGCTCGGAGGTCGCTGCTGTTCAGCGACGGCGGCGGCCGGGACTGGAGGCCGCTGCGGTTCGCAGACGGCGGCGGCCGGGACTGGAGGTCGCTGCGGTTCGGCGACGGCGGCGGCCGGGTCCGGGGGAAGCTGTGGCGCAGAGGCGGCAGGAACGGGAGCTGGCTGCGGCGCAGAGGCAGCAGCCAGATACGGTGTCGGCCGGAATGCCGTCCGAATACAGGGAGCCGGAGTCGGCCGGACCACTGAGTGTTCAGCAACACTTGCTTGGCCCCATTTCCGGTTGAGAAGGCACATAGCCACATAATCAGTCCACCAGTCCACCAGAGGGTCAAAAGCTCTCATCAGATCCGCCACAAAGTCCACATAACACAGTATTAGGCCGATCAAAACCTAATGTTCTCGCGGCCCAGTCCAAAGCCCTTCCCCGCAGCAATCCAAGCACGTAGGAGACCTTGGACCCGTCTGAGGCAAAAGTCTGAGGCTGAGGCAAATACTCGTTGGCAAATCAACAGGAAGCCCTGGCACTTCCCCAGTGTTCCGTCATAGGAATCCAGAGCCGGCACGGGGGATTCCCAGACCGGCGGAGCGAGGACAGGAGGGAATAGTGCGGGTGCTGGAACTGGTGGAGAATAAAAATAAAATCAGCAATATTTTTACAAGGCTGTGATCAAGCAGTGACCTTCTCGGAAATCTTATTTTTTTTTTTTTGTTCCGCCCCCGATGTGTTTGTCCCGCCCCCGTCCAGTCAGATAAGCCGATCACGAGATCAGAATTCTTCCCTTGACTTGACCATGAGACATGGAAGACCCTGACCAATCATGCCTTTCCATCTTTAATAACTTGCATCTTTTCTCAATGGTTACAGACAGTTGTGTGCAGAGGAGAAATCTGCGCTCATATGGGTCAACGCCATAGAGTATGTCACAGAAGCTGTCAAACTAGATAAGGGAGGCAAAAAAAAATCCCATATACTCTATCGGTTATTTTCCACTTTGACACGCTGCATGGGATAAAATGAGTTTGTCAGGTGGGAAAACATAAAGGTTTACTGGCTGGGTCGTTTTTGGGTGGTCAAATGCACCAACATTACCAACCAGTGTCAGTTGGAGCTTTCTTCCACTTGTGTATGTGGGTATTTGCTTTCTCCTCATTCTTAGATGTCCCTGTGGATAACAAAGCAGCTGCTTCATATCAGAAAGGTATCCACCAGCAGGGAGAGCAAAGGTGGCAGCAAGTGAAACTGCTGAATATCAATGGCTCTTGGAAATATGAAGCTATTAAACTGTAAGCTGAGTTCCACTTTGAGTGTCGGGTTTAATCCTCACGGGCGTGCTGGTACCCGAGATTGTTACCATAGTAACACCATAGTATCCAAATAACCTTGGAACTATTCTGTACAGCCCAAGTCAATACATTCAAAAGGTAGGAGTACAGCAGTCCTTTGTGCAATATAACCATCATGTGCAAGGAATCGCAATTCTGGTAACGCAAAAGTACAAACAAGTTTCTCGGTAGGTAATGCTGTAACGTAAGTTACTTAATAATGGCAATAACATTGTAATGTAATAAGTTACTTTTAATAGTAACTTTACCCAACAGTGCTGTTGGGGTCTGAGCATATGGCTGCACATGTGCTGTGAACAAAGAGAATCAGGCCTTCCCTTTTGCAAGCAAAGGTTTCATCCTGATTGTGGTTTGATGAGCACCAAACCCCCTCTGAAGGACTTTCACATTAGGGTGTGAATTCCCCCCCCCCCAAAAAAACTATGGTTCCTGAAGTCACCTGAGAGCACCGCTGCAACCTCATTGGCCGAGAGCCAAGACAGCACCAGGACCCCTGTGGTTCAGCCACTGTTCAACAAAACTGACTGCAGTTCACACCTCCACGCTTTTTCCCCCTCGACCTCCGTCGAGTAAGGAGGCACACAAACTCTCTTCGTTCTGGACTCCGTCCAGTACCTCATGGAGAGGCCCCAGAGGGCCGATCACCGTCAACTCAGCGACCACGTGCCATTTCGCCGGCCGAAATAGACCACGCATATTCTGAGTTACGGCCCTGAGCCCGCGAGAACCGCATCCGCTCCGCCGCTTTTTCTTTCGTGCACGACCCAACGGTACCAGATCGACTAAACCTCCTTCTTCACCGTTCATTACCGGCAGATACGAATCGACCACGTATCTCGGCCCGACGTTGAAACCAGGCCCTCTCTCTGCAGGAGTGGGACCCAGCAGCACCGCAAAGCCGTGCAAAGCTTCCAGCAACAGCAAACGCTGCCCCGCTGTGCTCAAAACAGCCAGCGCCCCAAGACTTTTTTTTCTTCTTCAGGAAGAACCACAAAGAAAGCACGATTCTCAACGGCCACTCTCCCCGCCACAAAGAAGCGTCTCCAACGTAAGTTCATTGTGCATCTGGGCTAGCTTAGCTTAAATTAACTTAAAGTTCATTCAAGTTAATTCATGTATATGTTGATATTCCCGTGTTTTTGTGTGTTTCGTTACTATTGCGTAATATCAAGGTATTGCGCAACACTCAGCGGGCCCCAGCTCCGCTCCACTGTGCATTGCCCGTATTCTGTTCGCGTTAAAGACACCGTCGCAGTATACGAAGGTAAATACACAAACCTCACGGACCAGAGAAGTTCCGTTTGTATTGTGTATTAACTGCATTGACTGTTTTCTTTGGGATTATTTTCATTCATTTGTATTCAACTTTGTGGGATATTTCTCTCTTCATTAACTCGGCTCTGTGAGTGAGCTGAGTGCCGTGTTCATCACTGCGTAAGCTGCCGACAGTTCAAGACGACAACGGTATGCTTATGCGTGAGAGAATAACGTACTTATGCTCCTCAGGATATCGCAGCAGAAGTTTGATTTATGTTGACTTACGATTTCTCTCCACCTTTTCTTGGCTCACCCTCCTGCCAACACAGCAGGAGGTGACCCCCTCTCTCTCTGACCCTCTCTCTCACACGTGCTCACACACAGCGACCCCCCCCTCTCCTCCGCCAGTTTGCCCAAGTCACTCGACTAGGCCATCTAGTGGTGGGTCACGGTAGCATCTTAAGGTTCACCCCCCCCCCCCAGTTTGTCTAAGTCCCTCGACTACGCCATCTGGTGGTGTTCAGCGGTAATACCTTAAGCCCTTCCCCTTTTAACCCACAGTCTCACCCCCTTCGGCTTGGTGGCCAGCGGCCATCTTAGCAGTCTTTGACTGTGAGTGTTAAGGGCCCTGACCCCCCTTCCTTTTATACACAGACACACACACACACACACACACACACATACACATACACACCCTCCTCCTCTTTTATTTCATTTCTTTAGATATTAGGTACATAAGATTGTATAATGGCGTTTGTTGATTGCGATATTAATTGATCTGATCTTTTATTATTCTAATTTAATAAACTCTAGTATACTTTAAAGAGCAGTCGTCTGTGATTAATGGTGCATATGTATGTGATGATCTGTATGTTGTAGCCTGCGCTCGGATTCCACACCTTCACTGTCACTGATGAGTGACTACTAATTATGAGACTTAGTTTTATCGTTTGGTTATCGGTCCCTGTTCGCAGGGTGGTGCCCCGTTATTATTAATAATCATTAATAATTGTTATTCACATTAATAATTTTATTGATGTCAAGAATTCAGTTTCTTAAAGCTGATAACTCAAACACAAGCCCCTATTGATCCCAACAAAGTGGTGCCCCGTGTGAGGCTACGTTATTACAGTTATTACAATACATATGTACATTAATCCATAATTTTGAAATATTAATTTTCAAAAAAAAAATATTTTTTTTTTCGAAAAATTATTTTTTTTCTTCTTTTGAATGATCCAAATTCCTGGAACTTATTTCCCAAAATAGGTAGGCTTTGATATTCAAAATATTTTCTTCTTGTAAGTTAATTTTTGATTGTAATTGTTGATTTTTAATCTTAATTTTAATTGAACTTTAATTTCCTTTCCAGGTTTAATTATTCGTTTCATTTCGTAAACTAACAGCCAGCTGTGTAGTAGATTTGATCGTTTATTTTGTAATACCAATCCTTTGCTTGTTTTTCTTAAATCCCCCCATAGCAGTTACACACAGCTGTCACAGGCCCAAAGTGCTAAACCACATTAGCATTTTCGCACCTCTGGCTGCAAAGCAGTAGTGATACCCTCAGAGCAGCAGCAGTAGAAACGGAAGTCAGAGAGCTACACATTTCACTGTGCGCCTGCATGAATAGTAACACTAACAACAACTAACACCTAACAGTAGAAATCAGTTCAACGCAGAACTAGACATTTCACTGAGAACCGTAAACACGAACAGTTTCCGTTCTAACACTAGGGAATTAACAACCATTGGGAGCCGCGCTCATGAGAGAGAATGACCGACCAGCCATCCCCCATTCCTGGAGCTGTAGCTCCAGAAGACACCGCATTGCGAGATGCGGTGGCTGATGTCCTCAGACTCTCAGCAAGCGAAAGAGAGTACTTTGCGAAATACACTGCTGTCCTATGCGACGAGCAATTAGAGCAGCTGGTGGCTTATGTAAATAACCCATCAGGTAAGCGAGAGCGCCTGATTCAGGAAGTAATCGGCGAAATACTGCTCATCTATCATCAGAAAATGCAGCTGCAAGCTGCCCGCACCCGGGCACAGAGCGACGAGCAGCAACGCGAGATCTGCACACTCCGAACAGAGGTTCAGGAGTTGTCACGCGACTGTAGAGCCCTACAGTTAGAAAATAGTAGCTTGCGCAGTGACCTCAGAGAGGTCAACCTAGAACTCTCTAAGGCGTTAGAGAGTAATGACACACTGAAAGCGCTTCAAGGTGCTCCAGCAGCCCCGGTAGGTACCGCTACCCCCTATCGAGCCCCTCAGCCCAGTCATTTCTTGGTCTCGGGTCCCTCATTCCCCGAGAGCCGCCCCAGCCTGCGTCTCGACAAACCGCGTTCCCCAACTAGGAGTAGAGAGGACCAACACCAGGTCCTAGCCAGCCTAGGTAGCTTCAAACCCACCTCAGGCGAACGCAATCCTCCACGCAGTTCACGCGCGCGACCAGAACTGACCTCATCCCCCTCAGGGAGGGAGGATGACCGTCGTTACCACCATCGCGAGTATGGAGACTCAGACGACTCGGACGGCCCAGGCCCCATCAACCTTGGAGGCCTGCGTACCCGGCAGATTGAGTCTCTTGCAAAAGATGTAGAGCGCTTCAATCCCGATAATCACGACTCGAGCATCGATGACTACCTAAGGGAGATCGATCGCTGCCTCCTCGACTTATCACGCCCCTCAGCGCGCGAAAAACTCAAACTAGTGTGGAAAACCACGACTCGAAACGTCCACGTTTTCATGGAAACGCTCCAGCCAAGCATCCGCGACCGCTATTCATCCCTTTGTCACGCCCTTAGGGAGGAGTACTCCATGTACACCGACCCAGCTTCTGCCACCCTCAGCGCCTTCGCCATTTCCCAGAGAAAGCTAGAGTCCCCGAGAGACTACTTCAGGCGCTTGAGATCTGCATACTTCCAGGGACGTAACGCCCCAGGTCTAGAAGAAGACCACGCCTTTAAGTCGCTATTTCTGCACAATCTCCACGACCATGTGAGATACGACGTTACCATGCACTGCAGAACGAGTAACCTCACCATGCCAGAGATTAGGAAATATGCGCAACTTGCATGGGAGACACGCGGTCGGCCGATGAATCAGCACGATGACACCGACATAGTCTTGAGCATCCAACAGTCGAGCGACCCCGACCTAGCGTTGGAAGACGACGAGAGGCCTTGGCCTAGCGAGCCCTGGTCACCCCCGAGGAACAAACGACCGTGGCGGTCGAAGGACCCACGGGACGGTGAAAGATGCCCTCAAGGGCAACTTCAGGTAACACTGACTCGCAGCCCACCTGACTAAGCCGAGTGATCTCTCCCCCTGCTGCCAAGTCGACGTGGTAGGGAGGGGGGGAAGAGAACTCAGCCCACTTCCGGAAACGACCACTCCCAATTTCGCACCTCGTTCTTCCACCTTCTTGGGCGACCTTGTCAGCAAAGGCAATGCCCGTTATGTATATATCTATACATATTCTTCAGTCTTACTGGGGGGTCATAACACTCTTGCTCTACCCGACTCCGGGTCAGAAACGAGCCTCATGTGTTCCCCCATCTTTTCGCATACACCTCTAGGGTGTCACACCCTTCGAGCACCCCTTTCGAGCACCCTCGCTCGTAAAATCTTTTGTCAACTAAGCCTTGTTCTCCTGCTCTGTCAGCATGATCCACCTCCAGCTGGTTCAACGAAGCCACCGCCTTCTTTCAGCCGAGTCACTGCCCGGGCCTGTCTAGTAGCCAGTGCCGTAGGTAACTGAACTTGACTTGCACGCCGGACCTGTCTCCATCTTTAATTAGGAGGGTGGGGGGAGGGAGATATCACCAGCCTGCCATGACACACTCCAGAGTGAAACTGTTCGCGACGTTTCCCTGAGTGCTGACGGTAACCTGGGGGGGTATGCCCCCTCGCCACTTGAACAGCGCGAGGGGGGTGGGCTCTGACAACAGAAACTTAGAGAGATGCACTTCACAGGAAGTACACTCTAATCTTGCCAGTGTCGAAACCAACCGGCCGAATGGCGGCTTACTTATTGACTACTAACATTTAGCTGCATGCCTCAACTCACCCTGTAGACATGCACTAACTGCGAACACATCCAACTTGAACCAGAACAGTTGCATGACCTGCAAAACGTTCATTGTAACTGTAACCTGATGCTCCACTGTCATAAACAACCCTTTGCATGCTTTATAGACTCTACCAGAAGTAACCAAAGAAGACATAACCTCGGCCGCAGCAGTCAGATTTATCCCAGAACCTCATCCGAGAAGGCTCAGCTGCCAACAGCTTGAGCAGCGAAAACCCCAGCCTAGCTGGTCACACGAGACGTGTTATCAAGATCTGTAAATCTGCTACCACTACTGTTATGCAACCTTCACAGGTACACCTGGCCTATAGTCTTAGCAACGCAACTCCAACATCGATAGATTCAAAACTTAGACACAGGACTCGCTCTAAATCTACCGATTAGAGAGAGATAGACGCACACATCATGCACTCATAGATCCAGAAATGACAGACTAAACTGTTTCCCTCCTATTCATAACACCACGTAGACAACCTACGACTGCTCCGCCGACAGACTCCAGTCCTGTCTAGGAGTTGAACCAGTAACCACTGCATTCCCCTCACCTGCTTCTTGTCTTTCTATTCTTTCCTTCTATCTCTTTTGTGTTTTGTTTTGTTTTATTTGGGTTGTTACTTTCTTTGACGCTATGCCACAATGCTAGATTATCACGACATCATAATAGCGATTGAATTATTTGGGAATAATGTGTTGCTCACCTATGATTTGAATTGTGTATGATAGTAGATGTAGGTAAAAGTAGTTAAAGTCATCTGCCCAGATGCAACTTTAGTCATCTGCCCAGATGCCAATGAACCATGAACTTGAACGCTATGAACCTTGAACTCTATGAACTTGAACACTTCCTGTTTTAACCACTGCTTTTGTCTCAGGAATACTTGGACTGTCTCACCTCTTCAGGTTTCCCCAACACATGGATGCACGTGCCAGCCCTGGGTTTGCTCTAAAGACCGTAACCTGCATCCCGCTCTTCAGAGCAAAGGGGGGATGTTGGGGTCTGAGCATATGGCTGCACATGTGCTGTGAACAAAGAGAATCAGGCCTTCCCTTTTGCAAGCAAAGGTTTCATCCTGATTGTGGTTTGATGAGCACCAAACCCCCTCTGAAGGACTTTCACATTAGGGTGTGAATTCCCCCCCCCCCAAAAAAACTATGGTTCCTGAAGTCACCTGAGAGCACCGCTGCAACCTCATTGGCCGAGAGCCAAGACAGCACCAGGACCCCTGTGGTTCAGCCACTGTTCAACAAAACTGACTGCAGTTCACACCTCCACGCTTTTTCCCCCTCGACCTCCGTCGAGTAAGGAGGCACACAAACTCTCTTCGTTCTGGACTCCGTCCAGTACCTCATGGAGAGGCCCCAGAGGGCCGATCACCGTCAACTCAGCGACCACGTGCCATTTCGCCGGCCGAAATAGACCACGCATATTCTGAGTTACGGCCCTGAGCCCGCGAGAACCGCATCCGCTCCGCCGCTTTTTCTTTCGTGCACGACCCAACGGTACCAGATCGACTAAACCTCCTTCTTCACCGTTCATTACCGGCAGATACGAATCGACCACGTATCTCGGCCCGACGTTGAAACCAGGCCCTCTCTCTGCAGGAGTGGGACCCAGCAGCACCGCAAAGCCGTGCAAAGCTTCCAGCAACAGCAAACGCTGCCCCGCTGTGCTCAAAACAGCCAGCGCCCCAAGACTTTTTTTTCTTCTTCAGGAAGAACCACAAAGAAAGCACGATTCTCAACGGCCACTCTCCCCGCCACAAAGAAGCGTCTCCAACGTAAGTTCATTGTGCATCTGGGCTAGCTTAGCTTAAATTAACTTAAAGTTCATTCAAGTTAATTCATGTATATGTTGATATTCCCGTGTTTTTGTGTGTTTCGTTACTATTGCGTAATATCAAGGTATTGCGCAACACTCAGCGGGCCCCAGCTCCGCTCCACTGTGCATTGCCCGTATTCTGTTCGCGTTAAAGACACCGTCGCAGTATACGAAGGTAAATACACAAACCTCACGGACCAGAGAAGTTCCGTTTGTATTGTGTATTAACTGCATTGACTGTTTTCTTTGGGATTATTTTCATTCATTTGTATTCAACTTTGTGGGATATTTCTCTCTTCATTAACTCGGCTCTGTGAGTGAGCTGAGTGCCGTGTTCATCACTGCGTAAGCTGCCGACAGTTCAAGACGACAACGGTATGCTTATGCGTGAGAGAATAACGTACTTATGCTCCTCAGGATATCGCAGCAGAAGTTTGATTTATGTTGACTTACGATTTCTCTCCACCTTTTCTTGGCTCACCCTCCTGCCAACACAGCAGGAGGTGACCCCCTCTCTCTCTGACCCTCTCTCTCACACGTGCTCACACACAGCGACCCCCCCCTCTCCTCCGCCAGTTTGCCCAAGTCACTCGACTAGGCCATCTAGTGGTGGGTCACGGTAGCATCTTAAGGTTCACCCCCCCCCCCCAGTTTGTCTAAGTCCCTCGACTACGCCATCTGGTGGTGTTCAGCGGTAATACCTTAAGCCCTTCCCCTTTTAACCCACAGTCTCACCCCCTTCGGCTTGGTGGCCAGCGGCCATCTTAGCAGTCTTTGACTGTGAGTGTTAAGGGCCCTGACCCCCCTTCCTTTTATACACAGACACACACACACACACACACACACACATACACATACACACCCTCCTCCTCTTTTATTTCATTTCTTTAGATATTAGGTACATAAGATTGTATAATGGCGTTTGTTGATTGCGATATTAATTGATCTGATCTTTTATTATTCTAATTTAATAAACTCCAGTATACTTTAAAGAGCAGTCGTCTGTGATTAATGGTGCATATGTATGTGATGATCTGTATGTTGTAGCCTGCGCTCGGATTCCACACCTTCACTGTCACTGATGAGTGACTACTAATTATGAGACTTAGTTTTATCGTTTGGTTATCGGTCCCTGTTCGCAGGGTGGTGCCCCGTTATTATTAATAATCATTAATAATTGTTATTCACATTAATAATTTTATTGATGTCAAGAATTCAGTTTCTTAAAGCTGATAACTCAAACACAAGCCCCTATTGATCCCAACAGTGCTAATGTCTCATATCTACTATCACACAGTCTGATGTTGGTCCACTCACTTGGTCCACAAAGTGGTGCAATCATGATCAAACTGTAATCGCCCCCTTTTACGGAGAGAAATCTATGACCATCAAGCAAGAACAGATTCTTCCTTTTGTAGCAGCAGTGAAGAAAAGGCACGAACCACACACTACAAACTTTGTGAGATCTGTTCTTTCTTCTTTCTTCAGCCAATATCACTCACAGTGTGGTAGCTCCAGCTTGGTTTCAAGTGCAACAGACAGCGCGGCTTCATCAGGAAGCATCGTGTGATTTAACACAACTGACAAACACAGACATGAGATACACACTGGGGAGCTTATGTGATAAAATGTCTGCTCTCCTAGAGAGGCAACCCTGTCTCCTACAAAATCACGTTCCCATACAACTAAACACGTCTCCACTGTCTTATTTTCCCAGCGGGGTAGCACCCCTTCCTGGTCTTCTAAAGAAATAGGTTCCCACAACTAAACGGCATTCTCAATTTTGTTGAGAGGGAAACATTTTCTACCGGATTGCAGTCTCAATTGTAAACATGTGATCAATGTTGTAAATTGCAACAAGATAAAACAAAAACGTCACAGAATGACTGGTTAGGTTCAGTAAAACACCTTGGTGTGGATTAATGTAAGTACATTTATGACAATATTTAAGTTACAGACAAAGTTTTAGAGATTCAAATAAGTCAACGTTGACTTTTGGTTTCACACAGGACACAAACAGCGGTCACCTGTTTGGTCCACCCCAACCTCCTCCCTACATGGACATCAGCAGACTATGATTGGAAAAGTATTGGTGATACAAAAACACAAGTAATCAGGAACAAATGGTTTCCCTCTACGTTATTCACAATGCAGTCTTGCTGTATGGGAACGTACTTTTTAGGAGATCAAGCTGTGAGAGGTGACACGCTGTTATGCTTGGAAATAAGACAGTGGATATATCAATCACATCTGTGTAGGAGCCTTAAGCTCCAGCAAACACAATTGGCAAGTGCTTGTTGGAAGCCAGAGAGGGATAAAGCTCTTGCCATACTCACACTGGTTGGTCACCTGGCTGAAGGAGGTTGATTGCCTCCTGGTGAAGCTCTCCACTAACTGGTAAAAAGAAGCAGCAGTTGAAACCAAATGTATCAGAGGGGAAACTTTTCCCAGTCCAACAGTTAATTAAGCAGTGACAAGAACTGCAGGACAGTAACTAGATGCCAATTCAGACATTCAGAAGTCAATGCACAACCCAAGGCTTTCTACCAGCACTCCGAAAACCAGAAGATAAACCGACACCCAGTTCCAAGGTTCAATACGAGCCTGTCGAACGGAAGCACTGGATAGAGTTTGTGGTTATGGACCTGTTTGACCTGCTCCCCAACAACAGTGCTTGTCTATGCAGTGTTTTCCTGCAGGATGAGCTGGTGTAGCACCGGGAAGTAGCACAGCGTGCGGACTGTTAGCGTTCAATTTGCGGAAGAAGAGCCCTTACTTGTTTTGAACTTGTTACATTGTTTGGTCAATGGGTACCAAAATGAGCTCAAAGAAAAAAAAATTTTCTCGATGATGTATTCACGTCCTTGTCGAAACCTCAAACATACTCAAGTTCCTCAGTTGGACTTAAATCCGCTCAGTAACTAAGATGGAACCCATGGTGACCCCCGTATGACTATGTAAGAGAAACAATAACAACAACACAAACTAGAACTAGAACTCACAACAGAAATATGTATTTGACTTTAAGCCTGTAACAGTACAAGTAAAAAGATTTGAATTATTGAGTCAGACAGTACAGGGACATTCCGGGGTGATTTCAGTAAGTAGGAAACCTTGCAGGAGCTTTTAGACTCACAACAGACTGTTTATCCCCTCTGCATTAGACACAGTATCCGGCCTGACAGCACTGGGACAACCCAGTAATCTACAGAGGCAGTTACCGAAAATACTCCCAACTGCATTTTGCTGCATCAGGACTCTTGAAAAGCTTCTTGAAGAAATAAACTAAACAGTCAAAAACTTCCATGTTCATTTCCAACATGCTAACTCAACAATGTGCAGGGTTGGCTGGTAACATATTTGTTCCAACATTAGCCATAGCCAGGGCCGGCCCTGACGTCCCTGGGGCCCTGAGCTAAATTCTACCAAGGGGCCCTCCTACCTAACCTGTGAGCCATGTAAACCATTTGCCGTTACTTTGTTTGGAGCATATGTTGGGGGCTGAATCTCAACCCACCGAGGAGACCGGAGCACATGGCCCAGCTGCTGTGTTTACAGTCGACACGCTGCCCTAACAATAACTCTACCAAGACTGATTTACAATTATAAGGAATTTAATCCCAACAGTAAACATACGATTATACACTGAAGTACACTATTTCCATGAAATATCAAAACAATAAAACCCCATTTGCAAAAAACTCACTCCGCTCTCAGATAAAAAAACACAGCCTCTTGGCTGAGAGCCAGAACAGAGAGAGAGCCACAACCAGTTGGCTCTCCCAGAGTAAGAAAAAGACTTTCAAAATAAACCACCCACATCCGGATTGAAACACAAATCTCCCTTCAATATAAAGCTAAGCTTCTGTAACTTAGACACAAGCTTTATGTCCTTAATTTTACTTTTAGCTACTAATCTTACAACACTTTATGCTTATCTTAATTATGCATTTCCAAAACCCTTATGATTATGCCTAAATATGAATTATTAATTATGAAATATGAAACACTTTTCTTATTACTAAATAACAGACAGTTCTACGCTCAAATTCCTAACACATATCTATTGCCTCCACACAGCTCTCAACATGGCGACAGCTGAGCCGGCGGCTTGCAGCTAACGGTGCCAAGAGCAGCAACAGTGCTTCCAACGGCAACAGGGCTAACAGTGTGAACCTGAGGGGGAACTGGAGGGTGGATGCTATGCTTCCTTAACGACGGCATTGTGACGGCATTGTCAGCTGTATCCACCGTATTAGCGCAGCGCGGCGGCCCGGAACCAGCCAGTGGGGCACGCTCACATGCACTAACAGGTTCACACTGTCGGCCCGGCTATGTAAACAAAGCACAGAGAAGCTCTGATTACAACACACAGAGGGAGACACCTGCTTAAGTAGACATTACTGAATTCTATTTTTACATAGATAATAGTTGTTTGCTGCTGTATTAATGCTCGGAATATTGTATAGAGCACTTTAAATATATCAACATTTCAGAATGAAAAATCATTCATAAAAACATGAATCAGGGCTTTGAACTCTGCTACCGACAGCACCAGCCACATCAGTAGAGCTGTGAATGCTCAATTCTGGTGAGAACACGAGAAAGGCAAATTTAGGAGCTTGGGTTTGGGCCGTGGGGATCCAGACAACCTTGTAGGTACAGTAAGGCAAGGCAAGGCAAGTTTATTTGTATAGCACATTTCAACAACAAGGTAATTCAAAGTGCTTCACATAAAACCATTAAAGGCATCAAAACGGCAAAAAAGGCAAAAGAAAAGGAGATTTAAAAACAATTAAGAACATTCATTATTTAAAAGCAATTAAGAACAGTGTAAGAAATAAAATACAGTAGTAAAATGCAGAAATGCAGGAAATTGATTAATATATTAATTGAATGTGATTCAATTAAAGGCAGCAGCAAACAAAAAAGTCTTCAATCTTGATTTAAATGAGCTGAGGGTCTCAGCAGACCTGCAGCTTTCTGGGACTTTGTTCCAGATATGTGGAGCAGAAAAACTGAACGCTGCTTCTCCATGTTTAGTTCTGACTCTGGGAACAGAAAGTAGACCGGTCCCAGACGACCTAAGGGGTCGGGATGGTTCATAAGGTAGCAGCAGATCAGAGATGTATTTTGGCCCTAAACCATTCAGTGCTTTGTAAACCAACAGCAGGATTTTAAAGTCAATTCTTTGTTGGACAGGAAGCCAGTGCAAAGACATCAGAACTGGGGTGATGTGATCCACCCTCCTGGTCTTAGTGAGGACTCGAGCTGCAGCATTCTGAATCAGCTGCAGCTTTCTGATGGACTTTTTACAGAGACCTGTAAACACACCGTTACAGTAGTCCAGTCTGCTGAAGATAAATGCATGGACAAGTTTTTCCAAATCCTGTTGAGACATAAGTCCTCTAATGCTTGATATATTCTTCAGGTGATAGTAGGCTGATTTTGTAATTGTCTTGATATGGCTGTTCAGGTTGAGGTCTGAATCCATAACTACACCTAGATTTCTAGCTTGGTTTGTGGGTTTTAACATCAGCGATTGAAGTTGAGCGGTGATTTTCAATTGTTCGTCATTGGTGCCAAAAACAATTACTTCTGTTTTATCTTTGTTTAATTGAAGAAAATTCTGGCACATCCAGTTGTTGATTTATTCAATGCAGTTACCCAGCCCTTGTATGGGATTATAGTCCCCTGGTGACATAGTTATGTAGATTTGTGTGTCGTCTGCATAATTATGATAACACACTTTGTTGTTTTCCATAATCTGAGCTAGTGGAAGCATGTAGATGTTGAACAGAAGAGGCCCCAGTATTGAACCTTGGGGAACACCACGTCAGTAGAGGGCATGTTACTGTGGGTTGGCAGAGCTGTTGAAAAGCCTTGTTTTCCTCATCTCCACCAGCATTGTCCTTTAGACTGTACGAGTGGTTTTATATCAGATAACCCTCTCTTTGGGATTTAAAGGCCTTTGTAGAAACAGGACAGTACATGCTCTAATAGGAGGGCACATTTTTTGTATTCCTTATCTTCAACCAGTCCAGTCTTTCAAGACAACACCTTCCTTCCCCGGCATCACTGGAACAAACGAAGAAACCAAAATAGGAGTTGCTCAGGGATTTGGTGAGGCTCGTTGATCCGGAACAATACAGCAGGAACAGAGCGAGTGTGAGGAGATATGAGCAACGCACTGAAACTTGTATCGGTTCTGTTTTAGAGTTGTTTTTATTACATCATCTCCTCTGCCCTTTTCTTCCTCTAAAACCAACATTTTTATTGTCTCCGCTTCCTGGGAATGAACCATCAAAAAAGGCATGAATGTGTAGCGAAATGCACAGAAACACACAGATGCACTGCTGCGGAATCTGCCGTTATACACACATACACATAAAAGTGGACATTAGGGAATATACAGGAAGTCAAATGAGTGCCTGGAGACGCACTTATCCGGGTTTAATAATCCAGAACCGTCCTGCACGCAGACAGACATACCGTACATTTACAACATTTACATATATAATAAATGCACATAAATGCATAATAGAAACCAACTTTGAAGTACTAGTGGACATTAATATAACACATCTATTTATGAATAGATTACAGTTATAAAGACGAATCAGCTTTCTGTATCAGTTCTTGATTTCATACAAATATTTTCCTGCTGTTTTGTCAAAAATTTGAGAAAGTCCAAGGCGGCGTCTTTAAATTGCTTCTCAAAACCCAAATGACATTTTATTTGCAATGAAAAGCAGCAAACCCTCATTTTTAACCTAAGACGAATCGATTAACTTGAGTCAAACAGTAAGCATATAAAGCTATCATCAGATTTAGTGATAATGGAAACAACCAGTTACAGTTTGGATCTTAAGGTCGTCATGAAGCAGCTGCAGTAGATGTCGGGTATAAAATAAGGCAAATTGGTTGAAAAGTGTGTGTGCAATGTGCATCACGACCATGCTCTTACCCCCCCTCCTGTGATCGGACAGCAGTGTGTGAGTGTGTGTGCTTTAATGCATTATACGTCATTGTTGGTAACACCTGGGCCCGGCAATGCCAGAAGCGAGCTCTGCTTTATAATGACTCAGCCTCCTTTGTCTTGGCAACGTCACCTCAGTTGTCTTTTGGTTCCCTTTGCACAACTTACAACACTCTCATGCAGCCTCACCCCTGATGCGTACCTTATACTTGTGATTCTACTGACACACACACTCCATGCTTTGGTCATATTCAGCTATGCATCTAATCAAGCCAATTTTAAACTAAAGTAGTTGCTGTCTTATTGCACAGTTGGGCCAAAATAAAGTAGTAGTTTAGGACTGGGAGATTATTCCACTCAAAACAGAAACTGCTGGTGTTCATTTAGAGCGAGGAGTTATATATATATATATTCACCTGATTCCTCTGCTGATCATTTCAGACTATCATTACGAAGCCTGCTTTCCTTTGTTCTGTTTCCAGCTGTCCATCATTATTCCATAAGAGTGTCCCATTATTTTGGGCACCAATGCTGCAGGAAAAAAACTCCCTTCATCATGAGCTCTGTGACAATACAGAGATTAATAAAGCAATGGTTATTAATTTCATGCAGCACTATCAGGATCTCCATTCTTCCCCCTGCTTGGAGTATGCTGTGTGTGTGTGCGTGTCCTTCTGCCTTATTGAATTCAAATACATATTTGAATAATGCACGTTTATGTTAATGCAGGCATTTGTTTTGGATGTGTCCCTTATTTATAGCAGCAGCTTTCATAACCACCGATAAGCAGAAGAATGTCACAGCATTTTAGCATTACACGTGTGTCCTGTTGTCGGTGCCGTACCAATCATTGTAATGACTTTAACAGCTCCTCATATACGGAAGGAAAAAAAAGTTCTGTTTCATTAAGTGTGGGTGTGCAGACCTTTTATGTGCGTCCTTCCTACAACAGAGATGATTTTCATTGCCCATGATAAGCATAATAAAATGTCAACATGTCCATGAATCCTGCCTGTGTTGCCTGTGTGTCTGCTACAGATAGCAGCACAGCTCACACGGGCAACATGTGCAGTAAACAAGGTGGAGAGGCTTCGGCTCGGAAGCTGTGCTATTGTCTTGTGCTTTTTCTGTAAAAATAGTTCAATCAGGAGAGACTTGTTTTATAATTTAACAATGATTTATTATACAAGCGTCAAATATGCAAAGTGCAAAGTCTTTGGCGATTGGACTCCATCCTGAAGTACTATCGTCGAGGGTAGGGATACAGAGGTCCAACAGGCCTAATCCCCCCTGGAGTCCAGACACTGGTGGTGGTGGTGAAAGGAGTTGTTGGAATCTGATGATGAATCAGGAGCCTGACTGTGATGCTGACTGGAGTGGAGGCGGGTCGCATCTGCTTAACGCTGAAATGACAACTGACAGCAGCAGAGAGGAGAACACTTTAAAGTTTGACAGCAACGAGCTGATTGGCTTAAGGAAACTGTGTGCCGAATCTGGTTGGTTGCTTAACAGTGCACGCCCCCAATCAGCTGATAGAGTAATTACAAGGAGAGGAGAGACAGAGATCACAAGCGAATGTCTTCCTGACTGAACTTGCGCATGAGCTACATTTCAATCAGGAGAGACTTGTTTTATAATTTAACAATGATTTATTATACAAGCGTCAAATATGAAAAGTGCAAAGTCTTTGGTGATTGGACTCCATCCTGAAGTACTATCACCGAGGGTACGGATACTGAGGTCCAACAGGCCTAATCCCCCAAAAGAAATGTATTTATATGAATAAATAAATACCTTACCTACTGCTGTGGTGAATTTCCTAAGAAAATAGAAAATTTGTCATGAGGGAAATCTAAGGGTAGAACGTGAACGAGTAGATGTTAGACCAGAGGTAAGAGGACCAGTTGAGTCAAAGCAAAGGACAGAGGAATGTCAAGATGGACTGCAGACTAGGATACGGGGGTCTGGAAGACCGCAGAGACAGGATAGTGCGGGTCTAGATAGCCCATAGTGTATGGTAGGATTTCAACAGGTCCTGAAACATATGGCGGGGTCGGTTGGACAGGTCTTACATCACTTAGACCAGGAAATTAGAAACGGGGCACCTCAGACCCTCCTTTTCTTTTCGGAAAGGAAAGCGGTCCTGTTGGACCAGGAAACAGACACGGTAAGCCAGGTCACGGTCACCTAGGAAAAACACACGATAAGCCAGGTCACGGTCACCTAGGAAAAACAGTCACGATAAGCCAGGTCACGTTCACCTAGGAAAAACACACGATAAGCCAGGTCACGGTCACCTAGGAAAAACAGTCACGATAAGCCAGGTCACGTTCACCAAGGAAAACAGTCACGATAAGCCAGGTCACGTTCACCTAGAAAAAACACACGATAAGCCAGGTCACGTTCACCTAGGAAAAACAGACACGATAAGCCAGGTCACGTTCACTTAGGAAAACAGTCACGATAAGCCAGGTCACGTTCACCTCGGAAAACAGTCACGATAAGCCAGGTCACGTTCACCTAGGAAAAACAGTCACGATAAGCCAGGTCACGTTCACCTAGGAAAAACAGACACGATAAGCCAGGTCACGTTCACCGAGGAAAACAGTCACGATAAGCCAGGTCACGTTCACCTAGGAAAAACAGTCACGATAAGCCAGGTCACGTTCACCTCGGAAAAACAGACACGATAAGCCAGGTCACGTTCACCTAGGAAAACAGTCACGATAAGCCAGGTCACGTTCACCTAGGAAAAACAGACACGATAAGCCAGGTCACGTTCACCTAGGCAAAACAGTCACGATAAGCCAGGTCACCTCGGAAAAACAGACACGATAAGCCAGGTCACGTTCACCTAGGAAAAACAGACACGATAAGCCAGGTCATGTTCACCTAGGAAAACAGTCACAATAAGTCAGGTCACGTTCACCGAGGAAAACAGTCACGATAAGCCAGGTCACGTTCACCTAGGGAAAACAGTCACGATAAGCCAGGTCACGTTCACCTAGGAAAACAGTCACGATAAGCCAGGTCACGTTCACCTAGGCAAAACAGTCACGATAAGCCAGGTCACGTTCACCTCGGAAAAACAGACACGATAAGCCAGGTCACGGTCACCTAGGAAAACAGTCACGATAAGCCAGGTCACGGTCACCTAGGAAAAACAGACACGATAATCCAGGTCACGTTCACCTAGGAAAAACAGACACGATAAGCCAGGTCACGTTCACCTAGGAAAAACAGACACGATAAGCCAGGTCACGTTCACCTACGAAAACAGACACGATAAGCCAGGTCACGTTCACCTAGGAAAAACAGACACGATAAGCCAGGTCACGTTCACCTAGGAAAACAGTCACGATAAGCCAGGTCACGTTCACCTAGGAAAACAGTCACGATAAGCCAGGTCACGTTCACCTAGGAAAAACAGA
This sequence comes from Lycodopsis pacificus, assembly GCA_028022725.1. Classification (NCBI taxonomy): domain Eukaryota; kingdom Metazoa; phylum Chordata; class Actinopteri; order Perciformes; family Zoarcidae; genus Lycodopsis; species Lycodopsis pacificus. The sequence goes on from CM051696.1 coordinate 2,398,219, forward strand.
CGCGATAAGCCAGGTCACGTTCACCTAGGAAAACAGTCGCGATAAGCCAGGTCACGTTCACCTAGGAAAACAGTCACGATAAGCCAGGTCACGTTCACCTAGGGAAAACAGTCACGATAAGCCAGGTCACGTTCACCTAGGAAAACAGTCACGATAAGCCAGGTCACGTTCACCTAGGCAAAACAGTCACGATAAACCAGGTCACGTTCACCTCGGAAAAACAGACACGATAAGCCAGGTCACGGTCACCTAGGAAAACAGTCACGACAAGCCAGGTCACGGTCACCTAGGAAAAACAGACACGATAAGCCAGGTCACGTTCACCTCGGAAAACAGTCACGATAAGCCAGGTCACGTTCACCTAGGAAAAACAGTCACGATAAGCCAGGTCACGTTCACCTAGGAAAAACAGACACGATAAGCCAGGTCACGTTCACCGAGGAAAACAGTCACGATAAGCCAGGTCACGTTCACCTAGGAAAAACAGTCACGATAAGCCAGGTCACGTTCACCTCGGAAAAACAGACACGATAAGCCAGGTCACGTTCACCTAGGAAAACAGTCACGATAAGCCAGGTCACGTTCACCTAGGAAAAACAGACACGATAAGCCAGGTCACGTTCACCTAGGCAAAACAGTCACGATAAGCCAGGTCACCTCGGAAAAACAGACACGATAAGCCAGGTCACGTTCACCTAGGAAAAACAGACACGATAAGCCAGGTCATGTTCACCTAGGCAAAACAGTCACGATAAACCAGGTCACGTTCACCTAGGAAAACAGTCACGATAAGCCAGGTCACGTTCACCTAGGCAAAACAGTCACGATAAACCAGGTCACGTTCACCTCGGAAAAACAGACACGATAAGCCAGGTAACGGTCACCTAGGAAAACAGTCACGACAAGCCAGGTCACGGTCACCTAGGAAAAACAGACACGATAAGCCAGGTCACGTTCACCTCGGAAAACAGTCACGATAAGCCAGGTCACGTTCACCTAGGAAAAACAGTCACGATAAGCCAGGTCACGTTCACCTAGGAAAAACAGACACGATAAGCCAGGTCACGTTCACCTCGGAAAAACAGACACGATAAGCCAGGTCACGTTCACCTAGGAAAACAGTCACGATAAGCCAGGTCACGTTCACCTAGGAAAAACAGACACGATAAGCCAGGTCACGTTCACCTAGGCAAAACAGTCACGATAAGCCAGGTCACCTCGGAAAAACAGACACGATAAGCCAGGTCACGTTCACCTAGGAAAAACAGACACGATAAGCCAGGTCATGTTCACCTAGGAAAACAGTCACGATAAGCCAGGTCACGTTCACCGAGGAAAACAGTCACGATAAGCCAGGTCACGTTCACCTAGGGAAAACAGTCACGATAAACCAGGTCACGTTCACCTAGGAAAACAGTCACGATAAGCCAGGTCACGTTCACCTAGGCAAAACAGTCACGATAAGCCAGGTCACGTTCACCTCGGAAAAACAGACACGATGAGCCAGGTCACGGTCACCTAGGAAAACAGTCACGATAAGCCAGGTCACGGTCACCTAGGAAAAACAGACACGATAATCCAGGTCACGTTCACCTCGGAAAAACAGACACGATAAGCCAGGTCACGTTCACCTAGGAAAAACAGACACGATAAGCCAGGTCACGTTCACCCACGAAAACAGACACGATAAGCCAGGTCACGTTCACCTTGGAAAAACAGACACGATAAGCCAGGTCACGTTCACCTAGGAAAACAGTCACGATAAGCCAGGTCACGTTCACCTAGGAAAACAGTCACGATAAGCCAGGTCACGTTCACCTAGGAAAAACAGACGCGATAAGCCAGGTCACATTCACCTGGGAAAACAGTCGCGATAAGCCAGGTCACGTTCACCTAGGAAAACAGTCACGATAAGCCAGGTCACGTTCACCTCGGGAAAACAGTCACGATAAGCCAGGTCACGTTCACCTAGGAAAACAGTCACGATAAGCCAGGTCACGTTCACCTAGGCAAAACAGTCACGATAAGCCAGGTCACGTTCACCTCGGAAAAACAGACACGATAAGCCAGGTCACGGTCACCTAGGAAAACAGTCACGACAAGCCAGGTCACGTTCACCTAGGAAAAACAGACACGATAAGCCAGGTCACGTTCACCTGGGAAAAACAGACACGATAAGCCAGGTCACGTTCACCAAGGAAAAACAGACACGATAAGCAAGGTCACGTTCACCTAGGCAAAACAGTCACGATAAGCCAGGTCACGTTCACCTCGGAAAAACAGACACGATAAGCCAGGTCACGGTCACCTACGAAAACAGACACGATAAACCAGGTCACGTTCACCTGGGAAAAACAGTCACGATAAGCCAGGTCACGGTCACCTAGGAAAAACAGACACGATAATCCAGGTCACGTTCACCTAGGAAAAACAGACACGATAAGCCAGGTCACGTTCACCTCGGAAAAACAGACACGATAAGCCAGGTCACGTTCACCTACGAAAACAGACACGATAAGCCAGGTCACGTTCACCTTGGAAAAACAGACACGATAAGCCAGGTCACGTTCACCGAGGAAAACAGTCACGATAAGCCAGGTCACGTTCACCTAGGAAAACAGTCACGATAAGCCAGGTCACGTTCACCTTGGAAAACAGTCACGATAAGCCAGGTCACGTTAACCTAGGAAAACAGTCACGATAAGCCAGGTCACGGTCACCTAGGAAAACAGTCACGATAAGCCAGGTCACCTCGGAAAAACAGACACGATAAGCCAGGTCACGGTCACCTCGGAAAAACAGACACGATAAGCCAGGTCACGTTCACCTAGGAAAAACAGACACGATAAGCCAGGTCATGTTCACCTCGGAAAAACAGACACGATAAGCCAGGTCACGGTCACCTAGGAAAAACAGTCACGATAAGCCAGGTCACCTCGGAAAAACAGACACGATAAGCCAGGTCACGTTCACCTCGGAAAAACAGACACTATAAGCCAGGTCACGTTCACCTCGGCAAAACAGTCACGATAAGCCAGGTCACGTTCACCTAGGAAAACAGTCACGATAAGCCAGGTCACGTTCACCTAGGAAAAACAGACACGATAAGCCAGGTCACGTTCACCGAGGAAAACAGTCACGATAAGCCAGGTCACGTTCACCTAGGAAAAACAGTCACGATAAGCCAGGTCACGTTCACCTCGGAAAAACAGACACGATAAGCCAGGTCACGTTCACCTAGGAAAACAGTCACGATAAGCCAGGTCACGTTCACCTAGGAAAAACAGACACGATAAGCCAGGTCACGTTCACCTCGGAAAAACAGACACGATAAGCCAGGTCACGTTCACCTAGGAAAACAGTCACGATAAGCCAGGTCACGTTCACCGAGGAAAAACAGACACGATAAGCCAGGTCACGTTCACCTAGGCAAAACAGTCACGATAAGCCAGGTCACCTCGGAAAAACAGACACGATAAGCCAGGTCACGTTCACCTCGGAAAAACAGACACGATAAGCCAGGTCATGTTCACCTAGGAAAACAGTCACGATAAGCCAGGTCACGTTCACCGAGGAAAACAGTCACGATAAGCCAGGTCACGTTCACCTAGGGAAAACAGTCACGATAAGCCAGGTCACGTTCACCTAGGAAAACAGTCACGATAAGCCAGGTCACGTTCACCAAGGCAAAACAGTCACGATAAGCCAGGTCACGTTCACCTCGGAAAAACAGACACGATAAGCCAGGTCACGGTCACCTAGGAAAACAGTCACGATAAGCCAGGTCACGGTCACCTCGGAAAAACAGACACGATAATCCAGGTCACGTTCACCTCGGAAAAACAGACACGATAAGCCAGGTCACGTTCACCTTGGAAAAACAGTCACGATAAGCCAGGTCACGTTCACCTACGAAAACAGACACGATAAGCCAGGTCACGTTCACCTAGGAAAAACAGACACGATAAGCCAGGTCACGTTCACCTAGGAAAACAGTCACGATAAGCCAGGTCACGTTCACCTAGGAAAACAGTCACGATAAGCCAGGTCACGTTCACCTAGGAAAAACAGACGCGATAAGCCAGGTCACATTCACCTGGGAAAACAGTCGCGATAAGCCAGGTCACGTTCACCTAGGAAAACAGTCACGATAAGCCAGGTCACGTTCACCTCGGGAAAACAGTCACGATAAGCCAGGTCACGTTCACCTAGGAAAACAGTCACGATAAGCCAGGTCACGTTCACCTAGGAAAACAGTCACGATAAGCCAGGTCACGTTCACCTAGGAAAAACAGACGCGATAAGCCAGGTCACGTTCACCTAGGAAAACAGTCGCGATAAGCCAGGTCACGTTCACCTAGGAAAACAGTCACGATAAGCCAGGTCACGTTCACCTAGGGAAAACAGTCACGATAAGCCAGGTCACGTTCACCTAGGAAAACAGTCACGATAAGCCAGGTCACGTTCACCTAGGCAAAACAGTCACGATAAGCCAGGTCACGTTCACCTCGGAAAAACAGACACGATAAGCCAGGTCACGGTCACCTAGGAAAACAGTCACGACAAGCCAGGTCACGGTCACCTAGGAAAAACAGACACGATAATCCAGGTCACGTTCACCTAGGAAAAACAGACACGATAAGCCAGGTCACGTTCACCTCGGAAAAACAGACACGATAAGCCAGGTCACGTTCACCTCGGAAAAACAGACACGATAAGCCAGGTCACGTTCACCTAGGAAAACAGTCACGATTAGCCAGGTCACGTTCACCTAGGAAAACAGTCACGATAAGCCAGGTCACGTTAACCTAGGAAAACAGTCACGATAAGCCAGGTCACGGTCACCTAGGAAAACAGTCACGATAAGCCAGGTCACCTCGGAAAAACAGACACGATAAGCCAGGTCACGTTCACCTCGGAAAAACAGACACGATAAGCCAGGTCACGGTCACCTAGGAAAAACAGTCACGATAAGCCAGGTCACCTCGGAAAAACAGACACGATAAGCCAGGTCACGTTCACCTCGGAAAAACAGACACGATAAGCCAGGTCACGTTCACCTAGGGAAAACAGTCACGATAAGCCAGGTCACGTTCACCTAGGAAAACAGTCACGATAAGCCAGGTCACGTTCACCTCGGCAAAACAGTCACGATAAGCCAGGTCACCTTCTCCTCAGAAAAACAGACACGATAAGCCAGGTCACGGTCACCTCGGCAAAACAGTCACGATAAGCCAGGTCACGTTCACCTCGGAAAAACAGACACGATAAGCCAGGTCACGGTCACCTAGGAAAACAGTCGCGATAAGCCAGGTCACGTTCACCTAGGAAAACAGTCACGATAAGCCAGGTCACGTTCACCTAGGCAAAACAGTCACGATAAGCCAGGTCACGTTCACCTCGGAAAAACAGACACGATAAGCCAGGTCACGGTCACCTAGGAAAACAGTCACGACAAGCCAGGTCACGGTCACCTAGGAAAAACAGACACGATAATCCAGGTCACGTTCACCTAGGAAAAACAGACACGATAAGCCAGGTCACGTTCACCAAGGAAAAACAGACACGATAAGCCAGGTCACGTTCACCTACGAAAACAGACACGATAAGCCAGGTCACGTTCACCTGGGAAAAACAGACACGATAAGCCAGGTCACGTTCACCTAGGAAAAACAGACACGATAAGCCAGGTCACATTCACCTAGGAAAACAGTCACGATAAGCCAGGTCACGTTCACCTCGGAAAACAGTCACGATAAGCCAGGTCACGTTCATCTAGGAAAACAGTCACGATAAGCCAGGTCACGTTCACCTGGGAAAAACAGACGCGATAAGCCAGGTCACGTTCACCTAGGAAAACAGTCGCGATAAGCCAGGTCACGTTCACCTAGGGAAAACAGTCACGATAAGCCAGGTCACGTTCACCTAGGAAAACAGTCACGATAAGCCAGGTCACGTTCACCTAGGCAAAACAGTCACGATAAGCCAGGTCACGTTCACCTCGGAAAAACAGACACGATAAGCCAGGTTACGGTCACCTAGGAAAACAGTCACGACAAGCCAGGTCACGTTCACCTAGGAAAAACAGACACGATAAGCCAGGTCACGTTCACCTACGAAAACAGACACGATAAGCCAGGTCACGTTCACCTACGAAAACAGACACGATAAGCCAGGTCACGTTCACCTGGGAAAAACAGACACGATAAGCCAGGTCACGTTCACCTCGGCAAAACAGTCACGATAAGCCAGGTCACGTTCACCTCGGAAAACAGTCACGATAAGCCAGGTCACGTTCACCTAGGAAAACAGTCACGATAAGCCAGGTCACGTTCACCTCGGGAAAACAGTCACGATAAGCCAGGTCACGTTCACCTAGGAAAACAGTCACGATAAGCCAGGTCACGTTCACCTATGTCGAAGGAGAAAAACTCTCGGAGTGAACAGATGGAGATCGAGGCAATTAGCTTAATTCAAAGCAATAAGGTTTATTATAACAGGAGTATTATGCCAGGCATTAAAGCGTGCACGCGGCCTAATCTCTGTTCACGTGGAACAGGTAAAATGTACGAAAGACAGGAAAAGCATGAAAAGGCAAGAAAAGGCGCTAAACATCATTGCGCACAACATTATATAGTTTCTTCTTAGAGAAGTCTATTGGTGGAATATAAAGTGGGGGCGGCTCTGTCCTTTAAAGGTCAAAGGGCCCGACGGAGCACTGAGCATCATCACTCACACTGGCTCACGATTGGTCCTCCAGCGTTGCATCATCAGTGTGTGTGCATGTTATTGGCACGAGACGCCGGAAAGGTGCAATTCTAAGCTAAGACAAAAAGCCTCTGTGTGACTAGATAAGGGGTTTGTCTCCTACGCTCTGTTGGCGGCTCTCCGCCCTAATCTAGTGCTGTAAGCAGTTGGTTTTCTCTTCAGGGCCACAGTATCCTCCCTATGTACAGACAAGCGCTGGAATGCCTTATCTGGAGTTTTTAACCTACTTACTGTGACCTCACAACTCCGCAATATAAGCATACAAGTAAAACGCATATTATTTTACACAACAAATCCCCCTTTTCACACCTGCTAGGTGTGAACTACTTTAGACTTGTGTGTTGTCATCTAACTGGGGGTTTGTCAATGGACGCAACTCTGCGTCCTCTTCCTCGTCCCCAGCCCTCTCTGGGTCAGGGGCCGGCCGGTCTCTCTTCAACAGTGAACAAGCGAGAGCTGTGGTGGTAATAAGACGGCCTATCAAAGTGTGGAGGCGGGGGATGCTGCAAAAGACACAGGTGATAAATATTGCCAGAGAGACCGTGACGGTAACTAGAAACACTAGGGGGCCTGTTTGAGATCTACATGTTGTTGTATGGACCAATGTTGGGATGCTACGTCTGGTTCGGTTGAGAGTGTGATTCAGGGGTGGAGAGAGAGAAGGGGCAGTCAGGTTGTGAGTCTGATTCTGGGGTGGAGAGAGAGAAGGGGCAGTCAGGTTGTGAGTCTGATTCTGGGGTGGAGAGAGAGAAGGGGCAGTCAGGTTGTGAGTCTGATTCTGGGGTGGAAAGAGAGAAGGGGCAGTCAGATTGGTTGGGGACTGGTGCGTCTGATACATGGTCTCTAGTCCCCATATCATAACGGCAGCAAGTAAGCCCACACCCACCCCGACCCCTATCATAGTCCTCTTCCCACATCCCACCCTTTTCCATGTGAAGCCCCTCCTATCTAGGTCAGCAGGGTTTGCATGCGGGTCCCCCAGACAGCGTCTAAACTCCCGATGCATTTTTCAAATCAGTGCGAATTTCTCCCAGAGTTCTGGTTGGTACCGGTGCTGGGACACAGTGTGTCAGGTGGTGCCAAGGGGCGCCTGATTTGCCCTTGACCTGGACCGAGTGTGAAGTAACCTCCTTCACTTCGTACGGACCAGTCCACCTGGGGTCAGTCCACCTGCGCTTGTGAACCTTGACCCTGACCCAATCACCTACTTGTATCTGCTCTCCAGCTGCCGCTGCTTCAGGTTCTGCTCGAGTCCTTTCGATCTGCTTGGAGAGAGCTTCAGTAAGAGAAGTTAGGGCACTCATATAGTCAGACATTTCAATCTGCTGTACATCCAGAGGTGGCATATGACCTCCATCTCTGGGTGGACCTGGCATCGGCCGGCCAGTCATGATCTCGTGTGGGGAGAGATGTGTTTCTCCCCCTTTTCCGGACCTCATGGCCATAAGGGCCAGAGGCAGGGCCTCAACCCATGTTAATTTGGAGCCCGCGCAAACTTTGGCTATCTTTGCCTTAAGGGTCTGATTTGCTCGTTCCACCAGGCCCTGAGACTGCGGGTGATAGACGGACCCGAATCTGTGTGTGATTCCCAGAAATTGCTCTACCTGTGCGAGCATGGTGTTGCTAAAGTGTGATCCGTTATCGGAGCGAATGCATCTGGGCACTCCGTAACGGGGAATCAGTTCTGTCTGCAGCCACTTTACAACTGTCTGCGCGTCTTCTCTCTTGGTGGGAATTGCTTCCACCCATCTTGAAAATCTGTCTACCATTACCAACATGTACCTCTTTCCCTGCACTCTGTTCTCTGGTCCCATATCTGTATAGTCTATGCTGATGTCTTGGAAACAGGCTGAGGGCACGGGATAAGATCCCATTGGTGTCTTGAATGGTTTTCTTGGGTTGTGATTGCCACAAATTTGACATTCATCGCAGAAGAGGAAAGATATCGCTTCCATGTGCGGATGCCACCATAGTTGTTTTAAATTGTCCAATGTCCGTTTCTTTCCCTCGTGTGTAGGTCCGTGGGCCCCTGGTAGGAGTGCTGCACACAGTTCTGCTGAGGCAACCACTCTGCCGTCGTGGGCTCTCCACAGACCTTCTTTGTCTTTTGAGGCTCCTTTCCGGATCCATTCGGACCATTCATAAGGTCCTGCTTTCTTTTGATGATCTTTGATGTGTTCGATGGTGAGCTCAGGTGGGCCGGATGTTGGCTTCATGACCATTTGGCGAGGTACATAGCCTCCCGTTCTCTTGGCTGCTTTGTCTGCCGCGTCATTACCGGCGCTGATTCGTGATCTGATTGCGTCATGTCCCTTGCATTTCATGATGGCCACCCCCTTTGGTAGTTGGATTGCTTCTACCAGCCTTCTCATGGCTTCTTCGTGTTTTATGGGGTGGTCATTTGACGTGGTGAAGTTCCGTCTTCGCCATACAGGGCCATCGATGTGGGCCGCTCCGTGGGCGTAAGCAGAGTCTGTGAAGATATTTACAATTTTGTTCGTGCTCCACTTCAGTGCCTGGATCAGTGCTTCCACTTCTGCTAGTTGTGCTGAAGCGGGTTGTGGCAGAATCCCTGATTCCACTGTTTGGTGATAGCCATCACTCTTCTGTTCCACTACTGCATATGATGCAATGTTTCCTTCTTCTCCTTTGTAGCAGCAACCATCCGTGTACACCCAGGCCTCAGCTGTGCGGTGGGGAGTGTTCTGGAGGTCCGGTCTCAGTTTGTTTTCTTGCACTGCAACTTCTTCGCACACATGTGGTTGTCCTTCCGTGAAGTTAGCCGCCATATTTCTCGTGGCTGGCACATAGGTGATGTGTGGCATGGTGCAAGTGTGTTGAATCTTCGTTTTCCTTGCAGCACTGAACGTGAATTCTTTACTCATCAGGAATGCCGCCACGCCATGGTGCGTGTGTACTTCCAGTGTATGGCCCATGACAATATGCGAAGTTTTTTCAATCGCTTTTGCCACTGCTGCAACGTACCTTGCGCACGTGGATTGACCGCTTTCAACCATGTCAAGTTTTGATGAACGATACATCAGTACCTCTCTGTCACCCCCTTTTTTCTGGAAGAGCACAGCATTGAGTAGGCTGTGTCTTTCAGAAACATCAAGGTGGAACGGTAGGGAGTAGTCCGGGGACATGAGTGCGGCTGCATGTGCCAGTGCTTGCTTCAAGCGGGTAAAGGCTGCTTCACCCTCTGCTGTCCATGTGAGGTTGGCAGTGAGATTTCGTGTGCCCACTTCCTTCAACATCTCTCTGAGAATGGTGGTGTGGTTGGTGTAGTCTGGGATATGGGCTCGTGAGTAGCCGGTTAAGCCCAGAAATGAGAGGAGAGCGGCCACAGTGAGCGGTTGAGGATGTTGCAAGATGGAGGCCCTGTGTGTATGTGACAGGCCCAGGCCGTCTGAGGAGACAGTGCGTCCCAAAAACAACACTTGGCGTCTGGTGAACTGCACCTTTGAGCGTTTAACCTTGTAGCCTTTTTCCGCCAACAGGGTGAGGAGCCGGACGGAGGAGTCGAGGCAGAGAGCTGCTGACGTCGCCGCCAGAAGCAGATCATCCACATATTGAATCAGAACTACACCTTCTGGGAGGGAGAGGTCAGCAAGATGAAGGCGTAAGTGGTGGTTGAAGAGTCCTGGGGAGCACCTGTATCCCTGCGGCAGGGAGGCATACGTATACTGCTGCTCATTGAATGTGAAGGCGAAGATGGGCTGAGAGTCTTTGTGCAGTGGGACACTGAAGAAGGCGTTGGCCAGGTCCACTACTGTGAAGTGGGTGTGTGCAGGGCTCAGGTTGCTGAGAGAGAGATGAGGATCTGGAACTGGGTGACCTGTTGGAACCGTGATGTCGTTCACGGGACGGAAATCCTGGACCATCCTCCATCCTTTTCCACCTGCCTTTGGAACTGGAAGGATGGGAGTGTTGAACTGTGACGAGGTGGGGTAGATGACTCCCGCTTGGAGCAGGCCTTCAATAGTCGGCCAAATGCCTTCCAGTTGTTCAGGTTTCAGACGATATTGGGGTCTGTACACAGGAGGCTGTTGTGGGTCTGTGAATGTGACTTTGATGGGCTCCGTAGTCAGGCGGCCAACGTCATAGGCCCCTGAGGTCCACAACTCGGCTGGGACCTGAGCCAAACATGCAGTTGTAGCTGGATGATCTGAACACGATTTGCCATGGTGACGAGGCAAAGGGAGGTGCTCCGGTAGAGTGTGCTCAACAGTGTCAGGGGCTGTCCATCTCCACATATTCTCTTCCTTCGCTTTGAGCAGACCGTCAGTAGTGGTTGGTTCCCATGTGAGAGTGAGTGCTCTCTTGATCATAGGCCCCAGACTTCTGGCCTCATGACCAAAACCAACAGCCAAAGTGACATGGGGTGATGAGGCTGCATCTAGCTGGTACCATGACCGCAGGAAAGGAGATAGAATGACTCGTGATGCTACTCCTTCTTGGCCACAAAAGATGTGTAGACACCGAATGGTGGGTCTAAGGTGAGACATGTTTTCATCCCAGTCTTCTGTGTATGGGTCGTCAGGATCAGGTGTGACATTTAGAGTGCAATGGATGTGGTCCAGGGGAGTCTTGTACGGGAAAAGCTGGGCTATTTTTGGTTTGAGCACGTTGAACCAATATTGGATGGCAGGGGTTTGGGCCTCTGTTCGGAGGCAGCGTAGCCAGAAAACCTCTTCATCTGTGGGGGACACCGTCTCTGTAACAGGAACAAGAGAGAGAATGCGCACTGGCATGGACAACGTGCTAGCTGGAGGATTGGATGTGACATGGACACCGTCTTGGTTCATCCAGATGGTCAGATTGAGCCGAGTCATCAGGTCTCGTCCCAGCAGGTTGACTGGGCAGTTTGGAGCAGAGAGAAAGCTGTGCGTGAGAGTTGTATCATGAAATGTGATGGGGAGAGGAGCAGTGTAAAATTGTCGAACTGGAGTGCCTGAGACTCCCACCACTGACACAAACCGGTCCGACAACGGCTGTGTAGTCAACACACTCGAATATGTGGCTCCAGTGTCGACAAGAAAGATGTGATCCTGTCCATTTACTGAGCACTTGATTAGGGGTTCGCTGGTGAGGCCGAAATGTAGAGTGTGAGACGACAGTGGTTGAGGGGTGTGTCAATAGGGAGGAATGTTATATCCTCCAGGCCATTGTTGTTGGCTGTTGGCCTGGGTGGCATGGGCCCCGTCTTGGGGTCTATGTCCTTCGTCCCAAGGAGCCTGATGGGCCCCTTGCTGTGGGCCTTGTCTGTCATAGCCCCGTCTGCCTCCTCCCCTGGAATGTTGTCCCCTTCCTCTCTGTGGTTGCTGGGGTGCGAACCTGCAGTGTCGTGAGAAGTGACCAGGTCTCCCACAGTTGTAGCAGAAATAGGATGCTTCTCTGTCTCCAGTCGCTCCTCCTCCTCTGGCTCCTCCTCTTCCACCCCATTGGCCCTGTGGGACCCATGGGCGTGACTGGTCACCGCCTGCTGACATCATAGCCATCATAACCTCCAATGGGACAGAGGTTGTAGGTGTTGTTGGAGGTGGAGTCGGTGCAGGTTGAACTACCAGCTGTTGTTGCTGTTTAGCCTTAGATTTCTTGGTGGCCTCAGCCTCGTCGAGTTCTTTGAGTTGTTTCTTAAGTAGGGCCTTCTGCAAGGTCTTAATTTCTGTTTCGTTACCCGTCTCAGCTTGAATGTGCTTGGAGAGGTAATGTCGGAGCTGGGCGTTCCACATGTCTTGTGTCATTACTTCGAGGCCAACCACGGCGTCCATGCTCTTGCGGGGTCCTTCAGGGAGGCCTGTTTTTACCATTGCACGCCATAGTGCCACTGTGGTAACGCTGTCATCATGTGGCTCTCTGAAGGCCTGGTGCCACACCCGTTCTGCTCTGGCCAGGTACAGGGGCGGGGACTCTCCTGGGGCCCAGATGAATGCTGCCACTGCACCTTGGTTCACTGGGGTGGGGAACTTAGTTCTGAGCTCCTGCCACAACGCTGTACGATATCGAGCAAAGGGGTCGGCATCTTGTGCCCCACCAGCACCTGCCAAGTGTAGGAGGGCAGCACACTGGGGTGGGTCTAGACAGCGAGAGAGAAGGGCTTTCAGGTCACCTATGGCCAGCAGGTGGCCAGCAGTCAGTGATTCCGTGAGCTCAATCCACGGATCGGCTCCCGCGTGGAGGGATGGGAGCTGTTGTATCATGCAGGTCATGTCTGCAAACCCAAATGGCACAAATTGAACCCGCTGTGGCTGTGCGGGAGTGGGGGCGGGTCTCAGAGGATATATACCAAAATCTCTCTGTTCTGTTTCTTCTCTATGGTGCTGACCCATGGACCGAAGCTGCATGACATGTCGGGGGAGAGGAATGTCAGTCCCTGTCGTGAGGGGGGAGACTTTTCCGTGTAGAGTGCCTGACACCGTATATATTGGCAGCTCCACCGGTCTGTCATGGTAGCTGGCCTCTCCGCTGTGGGCCATAACTGAGTTCAGAGTCTGTTGTAGTTCTTCAGCCTCTGTTCTCAGGACAGAGAGCTTCTCCCATGTCTTTGGTCCGATTGATTTCCTTGGTGATGGCTGCCTCTCGCCTGCAGGATCATGGTACAGGCTGCTTGCCACATAGGTGTCTTCTGAGTGCATGGGGCGAGATGTTGTGGCATCGATTTCATCGCGAAGTCGCTGAATGCACTCCTGATCGAAACGTCTCTGCTGCTGGGCCTCTGTTTCCTCCTCGTTGGCCTGCTGGCCTCTCTCTGTTATCTCAGGATCTCCTTCCTCTGTGGGGACTCCTGCCATAGCTTTTTCCAATGTCTTCACCCTCTCCATCATGCCTCTCATCGCTCGCTCTGTTGAGGTGGAGCTCGTCTCGATGGTGCAGCCTTCATCCAGTGCCATCTGGAATGCTCCTGTGAGTGTTCCTCCCTTTACTTTTCTCACTGGTGCTTGTATGAACGGGTTGGTAGGGGAGTATGGGGGAGGGACCTGTGGGAGTGCTGGATATAGGCCTGTTGAGTGCGTGGGGGGGGCCGAGGCCAGAGATGCCTGCCCCTCTTTTTCTGCAGTTTTTTCTTTTCCGGTCAGCATGTCCACCTGTATTCGATCCGTCATGGCCGCTCCTAGTGCCATCATTGCCACTCGCTGTTCCTCTTCTCTGTCTTTCCGGGCTTGCTTCAGTGGGTTAGTGAACCCCCATCGCGTGGTTTGATTTGTCGTTTGATTTGTCTCTGCACTCTGTGCTAGAGTCACTCTTTTTGTCAAATCGTTGGTAAAGAGCCGGAGGTTGTTGACTGATGGAGGTAGTGGACTGGCTGCTTTCCACCATCCCTCCTCTGTCCATCGCTTCATGCAGTTATCCCAATGTGTTTTATCTCTTTTCCATGCTGTTTTGCCTCCGGTCTCTGTCACTGCTTTTTTCAGTTTTGCACGCAGTACTCCTGAGTAGCCACCAAATGTTCCTGCTGGGAGTACTCCTGAATCGCCTCCAGTTGGAACCCCAGCCTCAGCCATCAGTTTTGCAAACAGTACTCAAAATCACCAGCAGAGGGAGCCAAAAACAGTACTCTCAGTCACCAACAGAGGGAGCCAAAAAACAGTACTCACAGTCACCAACAGAGGGAGCCAAAAAACAGTACTCACAGTCACCAACAGAGGGAGCCAAAAAACAGTACTCACAGTCACCAACAGAGGGAGCCAAAAAACAGTACTTCCAATCACCAACAGAGGGAGCCAAAAACAGTACTTCCAATCACCAACAGAGGGAGCCAAAAACAGCCAGGCCAGACTCTGCCAGGCACTTCCGACCTTGAACTAATACTCACTTTCCCTCCCTAAATATCTGTGTCACTCCTTACAGCAGCTGCACCTGTTTGTTATCTAAAGCCTACTCCCTACTTCAGTTTCACTGTCTGCGAGGTTTCGTTCCAAACTTTGTTACGATCCCTAACCTACACAACTTCCAATAACTCTGTAATACTGCCAACACTATCAGTAAAACTTGACATACATATTAACCCTCAGCTAGTGTTCGTGTTTCTGTGTTGAGTGCAATTCTTGTGTCTTATGCGCTCCACTGACCGTCAAAAACTGAGAATACACAGACCCGATGGAAAGATTCTAACTCCAATCGTTCTGTGCTCTTAACAATCACATGTACGCTTCACTCATTCATCCATCAATCGATGTCTCCATCCACACGATGCCGGCACTGCGTCACTCGGAGTCAAACCACTTAAGGTGGATCTATATTTTACAGAAATCGCTACACACGAACCCGGTCCAGAAGGAAGTGGATGTGGCCAGGAGACATTCACACGGCACGCAATCAACCACACACTGCCGTGATTCCACAAATACTCAGCCAGAAACCACGTCTGGGATCGTTGCCAATCACTGTTTTACACTGACTGCCTTGTGCGAACACGGCCCCGAAGGGAGTGGTGACATTTTGTGCTAAAATAGAATCGATGTCTCCCAGAGATCATCTACGCTGCACTCAAACCTCTACACTGCCACGTCTGTGACCCAGCACCCAAACCAACTATGGACCTTCGTTTTCTAGGGTGCGTCTCACACGATCGTGGTCCCGAAGGAAATACCGTTATAATTGTGCAGTCTTCACTTATACACCTTTCACATCAGCGTACTTCAACAATTTCTATATACTTGATCCAAACTTCAGTTTGTTACGTCGCATAAATCAACCATGTGGCCCGGAATTTGGTCTCGTCAACACGTCGACACTGAGCATCATCACTCACACTGGCTCACGATTGGTCCTCCAGCGTTGCATCATCAGTGTGTGTGCATGTTATTGGCACGAGACGCCGGAAAGGTGCAATTCTAAGCTAAGACAAAAAGCCTCTGTGTGACTAGATAAGGGGTTTGTCTCCTACGCTCTGTTGGCGGCTCTCCGCCCTAATCTAGTGCTGTAAGCAGTTGGTTTTCTCTTCAGGGCCACAGTATCCTCCCTATGTACAGACAAGCGCTGGAATGCCTTATCTGGAGTTTTTAACCTACTTACTGTGACCTCACAACTCCGCAATATAAGCATACAAGTAAAACGCATATTATTTTACACAACACCTAGGCAAAACAGTCACGATAAGCCAGGTCACGTTCACCTCGGAAAAACAGACACGATAAGCCAGGTCACGGTCACCTAGGAAAACAGTCACGACAAGCCAGGTCACGGTCACCTAGGAAAAACAGACACGATAAGCCAGGTCACGTTCACCTCGGAAAAACAGACACGATAAGCCAGGTCACGGTCACCTAGGAAAACAGTCACGACAAGCCAGGTCACGGTCACCTAGGAAAAACAGACACGATAATCCAGGTCACGTTCACCTCGGAAAAACAGACACGATAAGCCAGGTCACGTTCACCTGGGAAAAACAGACACGATAAGCCAGGTCACGTTCACCTACGAAAAACAGACACGATAAGCCAGGTCACGTTCACCTGGGAAAAACAGACACGATAAGCCAGGTCACGTTCACCTGGGAAAAACAGACACGATAAGCCAGGTCACGTTCACCTAGGAAAAACAGACACTATAAGCCAGGTCACCTCGGAAAAACAGACACGATAAGCCAGGTCACGGTCACCTAGGAAAAACAGACACGATAAGCCAGGTCATGTTCACCTAGGAAAAACAGACACGATAAGCCAGGTCACGGTCACCTCGGAAAAACAGACACGATAAGCCAGGTCACGGTCACCTAGGAAAAACAGTCACGATAAGCCAGGTCACCTCGGAAAAACAGACACGATAAGCCAGGTCACGTTCACCTAGGAAAAACAGACACGATAAGCCAGGTCACGTTCACCTAGGCAAAACAGTCACGATAAGCCAGGTCACGTTCACCTCGGAAAACAGTCACGATAAGCCAGGTCACGTTCACCTAGGGAAAACAGTCACGATAAGCCAGGTCACGTTCACCTAGGAAAACAGTCACGATAAGCCAGGTCACGTTCACCTAGGCAAAACAGTCACGATAAGCCAGGTCACCTTCACCTCGGAAAAACAGACACGATAAGCCAGGTCACGGTCACCTAGGAAAACAGTCACGATAAGCCAGGTCACGGTCACCTAGGACAACAGTCACGATAAGCCAGGTCACGGTCACCTAGGAAAACAGTCACGATAAGCCAGGTCACGTTCACCTAGGAAAACAGTCACGATAAGTCACGATAAGCCACGATAAGCCACTAGATCATCGTAGAAGAATGTAATCCCATTCCAGCCGAGTCCAGAAGCGTAGGTCCGAGCGACACCCTTCATCCAGATACACTAAATCGTGCAACTTGCTCACGGAAGATGCCGTGTCCAGCAAGCGGGAGATGAATGAGCGTCCCTGCGGAATGACACGCATGGCAAAATTAAGATGCCCCAGAGAGTAACTGCTGTTTTGTTATGTTTTCAGCCGTGCAATAAGATTTAGTAATCTCGCAGATGCGCTGCAGTTTCACAGTGTCACAATAATAATATGTTGGTCACAATATGTTTACAATATTCTTGCTTATTGGAGATAAAACTTAGCTGAATTTCAGGAGCAGGACCACACCTCAGCCACTCTCCCACTTCTGGCCACACTCCTATAACTACCTACCCACTCTAAGCCTCGGCACACTCGCGTGTGCTGCACTCGCAACCGGAGCTCCACGGCAACCGGAGCTCCACGCAGAGGACGCCGCCAACCGCCATCGAGAGGGTCCGGGCAGCAAATCCGCGATCTCCACCTCGCCGACCAGCTGCACCCACCCGCCAGGATCTGACATACGAAAAGATCCGACAATACGAAGAGCCGGACTCCCGGCCGTCCTCCTCTAACTCACATCCCAGCGGCAGAGGGAGACCCGCTACCCCCAGCCGTAGACAACAGAAACGTGAATCCAGCTCTCTCCTTCTTCGCTCGCTCCAGACCCAGCTCGGGAACGATCCTCCGACGACTCTGGCCGCCCGGCACGCAGCGCCCAAAGACGCCGCCACCCCTCCACGCTCCAGCCAGGTCCCCCATCATAGACTCACCAGCTGATCGACGACGCACCAGCTGATCGGAGACGCACCAGCGATCTCCAACTCGACCACAGTCCGCCTGCTAAGAGCACCAAAGCAGCAAAGCAAACCGTGCCAACTCCTCACAACTTTCCCAAAGTCACGTCAGGACAACAAACAAAACAACACAAACATACCTGCATCCAAAAAACACCGGCGTAACGCCAGCGACCGCGACGACGCCACGCACCCCGAGGCTCCGCCCCCCCGAGGCTCCGCCCCCCAACTCACAAGTTCCGGGTTGCCAGGCGCAGCTGCCCCTCCCACTACGCAGATTGCCTCACCCCTCATCCCCCTCCACCACCAAAAAGGAAAAGAGAAGAAGGAAGGGAAAAGAAAGAGACAAAGCAAAAAAAAAAAAAAAAAGAAAAAAAAAAAAAAAAAAGAGAGAAAGAAGCAGAGAGGGCGCCGGCGTGACACCAACGACTGTCCCCCTTTCTAAGCCGTCCCCCCCCCCCTCTCTAAGCTGTCCCTTTACTGGGTCTTACACCACCTTTCTTCTGCCGTACCTAGGCACCGGGTTGCCTGGTCTTCTTTCCTCCGTCCCCCTCCCCTATCCTGCTTCTCCTATGCAGATCCCTGGAACATAGCCACGCAGCACGCAACAACGCAGCCACGGAACGACTCAGCCATGCACGTAACACAGCTCCGGAATGCCAACTCTCTTCTTCCTTCTGCCTGTACTTTCACTACCCCCTCTCACCACACTTCCTCTGCCCCCTGCCCTGGCACCGGGCTGCCAGGTTCCTTCTCCTCTGTTCCTCCCCTCTATCCCACTTTCCCTACTACGTCTGCCTTCCCCACCACGCAGGTTCCCGGCACCGGGTTGCCAGGGTCCCTCGCCTCCCCCCCCCCCATCCCACTTTCCATACCATGCATGCTCACCACACAGTTTCCTGGCACCGGGATGCCAGTTCCCACCTTCTCCTGTCCTACTCTCCAACTAGCCTATCCTCTTCCAAAAGACGAAAAGAAGAAAATAGAAAGAGACGATGCTGCTCCCCCTGCCGCCTTTTGGGGGGTTTCCACGGCGGACGACATTGCCGTAGACCAGCCTCGGGCCGTAGACCAGCCTCGGATCCTGCAAGCAGATGCCAGTCGTTTCCACTCATGCTACGAAATCTGACCAATAGTAGCCACAGCCATCACGGGGGGCCACGGACGGCCCAGCAAGTCCATCCCTTAAACTCCTGACAACCTAGCAGTCGGTTACCCAATCACCAAACGACGCTGCGACACCCGTCCGCCAAGGGCGCGCCCTCGATGCAGCTCACGTCTGGGCCACCGCAATGCCATGGCTTCTCGTTTCCCATTCCAGGAGTTCAGCCCTCCTGCGGACACCCGTCCAACATCGGTTCGGCCATATCCAACGCCGTCCTTAAACCCACAAATCCTCACTCGATCTTGCCGACCAGCGCACAGGCTTATTTTGGGGGTCTGCAAGGCCCGGGAGCCGCAGTGGATCCTCAGCTGAGCCTCCCCCAAACCGCATCAGGCCAAATCTCCATCAACCATTCCTCAGCACTCCTAACAACCGACGACGGCTCGCTCCGCTGAGGTGGGGGCCTAAGCTAGTGAATAGAAGATATTATATGTTACAGTATATTAACTAATTGAAGGTATTAAATCATAAAAGTACAGTCACTAAAGGTATTAAAACACTGTAAGAATAGTTTGAGGGTCAGACAGGGATTCTGAATGGGACATGCAGCAAATGGAGGATGTGGTCAGTGGGGAGGACAGCTGACCAGAGGTGGAGTCAAGATGTTTTGCGAGGAGAGAAGATGTTTCGCTAAAGGATCGATCCAGGGAGGGGACAGAATTCAAATGGAGCCAATCACTAATCGCCACGGAGGGTCATTCAGATGTTTTATGACTGTTTTGGACATTTCCAACATATAAGAGACTGTTCTGGAGAGAATTCCTCAGACCACATCCGCTCTCGTTTTTCAGTACCTGAATTCAGACCTGTGAGTGAGATGCGTGCGTGTGGTCTCTGTTCTCGAGAACATTACTATTGATAGTTAATTCAGCTTGTAAGTGAACTTTGTGTAGTTCATTAAATATTGTTATTGATTGTGAACCGGATCCAGTCCATTTTTCTGATGCGCGTGCGCACTAAGAAGCTCGCAGCAGAAAAGTCCCTGCGGCCTGCAGGCTCTCATCCTTTTGGTTTTTAAACCCTAACAGTGGAACGCCAAGGGAGTGGAAACAACGTTTCAATTTATCTAACGAAGAGCCTGAACTGTCTTGTGGGGAATCTATAAGCAGGAAATCATCCAGCAGATGAAGGACAGCTGGGACCCTGGCTCTATTAAGTAGTGTCCAGCAAAGTGCTTCAGACACTTGGTTGAAGATAAATGGGCTGCTTTTGCACCCGAAAGTCAACCTTACCCCGAAATAGAAATTGGAATCCCACCTGATTCCGAAGAGATGCCACTGGGAAGGATAGATTGGCACAATTTTGAATGCGTCTGTGACGTCTGCTTTGGAGAGCCATGCGCCTTGGCCGGCTAGTTTTATTAATTTGAATTTTGATGGCATTGTCAACCGAGGCGTAGTGGAGAGAGAATAACTCGGAAGGAATGAGGCTGTTAATGCTTGGAAGTGGGCAGGAGGAACGAGGAGCAGACAGATCGAAGATCTTTTCTTCCCCGAGTACTTACCCGTGGCTATCCCTATCGGACTGGTGCGAAACACGGGGAATGGAGAGGACTTGAATGGGCCAATGACGTAATTTTTCTTAACTTCTTTCTCGATCAACTGAAAAACTGTATCTGGATCATTCACCGCTGACTGCAGATTCTTAGCCACATACGTTTCAGCCGGCATAGCAAGGACTCCCACACGGAAACCTTGTGATAAACCCGTAAGCAGATAGTCAACAAACACAGAGTCAGGATGAGAGGAAAGTTCAATCGACAATGACTGGAGGTTTATTGGTGTAGAGCAGCGGTTCCCAAACTTTTTAGGCTGCGCACCCCCTTCTACATCCCGACCGTTCGCGCACCCCCCCCCCCCCTTAATAAAAACAAAAAAAAGCAACAGCCTATTTATAGCCGCATAAAAATCGGACCAATGAGAGAACAGTTTGCTCGCGCGTGGCGTTTGTTTACAAGATTTAGTCCGCTGTTAAATGTTGCAGTGTGAACACAAACCGAACAAAGGGGCAACTGCAACATTGTATCATATTAATCCCTGAATCAGAACAAAGCAAACAAACTGAAGGTGTGAAAACGCCCTGAAACACTGCAACAAAGTTTCAATAAATTTCAGTTACACAAGGCGTCACTTTTAAAGAGCAATCAGGATGGCGAGCACACACGCACAGGCTCAGAGTCAGATTATCGCATTTAATTTACAATTCATGACCGACTAATGTAGCCAGGATGTCTTCGGACAAAGCATCGATGCGGCGCGACACAGTGTTGTTGGACACCGGGATCATGTCCAACTTTTTTGCTTCTTTCTCCCCAATCATACATTCCACCATCTCTCTGGCAGCTGGCAAGCACACGTCTTCGGCGATTGTGTGAGGTAGCCCCTTTCTCGCGATTCTGTAACTGACCAGATATGAAGCCCGTAGTGCGTCATTTATAAACCCAACACATGAATGAGACTGCAGTTGTTTTGGGCTGTTTTGTAACTCCTCCAATTTCGATATTAAAAAGTGTAAGGGGCTTTTGACTTGCACTGGCATGCTTGGTGTTCAGGTGGCGACGTAAATAAGAGGGCATCAGACAGCTGTTAGCCAGAACCTCACTGCACAACACGCACTGTGGCTTTGGGGAATCTGCGTTGCCAATCCAAGTGAAGCCCAGACCCAGATCATTTTCATCATATTTCCTCTTTTTTTCCCAGTCTGATGCTCAGGCCAGCTAACATCATGTTGTAGAAAGTACATAAATGAAAGGGCAAATAACATCCGTAAACATGAAATAACAAAAATATGAATAAAGTCAGGGGCCCCTCCACTGGCGGCTAAGCATGATCAGGGGACCATCAGGGAACTCCAGAACAGTCAGGCCGGGTCAACCGGGTTATTGTTTTGTTTTGTAGTTATTGATAAGAAATATTATTTATTTATTTATTTACTGTTTTAATTGTATTTTTGCTGTTGTCGTTTTTTTGTTTTTTCAGACTGATTGGTCCAGCTTTGGGTCACCCCCAGACTGTTTAAGGAGGGGGCTGGCCCAGTGTGGGTTTGATCCCTTTAAAAAGAGAAACAGCTCCCAGAGCCTAGGGAGGACCCAGCCTTCCATCCCCATGCCGCTCCCTCCAGAAGGAACCATCAGAGTGCAGCGAATTGAGCTCCTCAACCACAGCCGTGTGCTGAGCTCTGCATTAGCTTCAGTTAATCTCGGTTACAATTGGCGATGCGATCCCCGGCTCCTCCAGTCCACGATGAGCTGTCCTTGGGCAAGACACTAAACCAGAAATAGCTCTTAAAGGTATTTGTGAATGAGTTAGTTAGAGCCCTGATGGCCAGGTGGCACCTTGCATGGTAGCCCCTGCCATCGGTGTGTGAAAGGGTGAATGAAGTGTAGTGTTAAAGTGCTTTGATTGGTCGGGAGAGGAGAATAGCCTTATACATGTACAAGTCAATTTACCATTGTCCATCATGGCCTAAATAAAAAATAGTTGCATTTTCTGCAACACACTCTTCTTCCGCTACTCTCTTTCCTCTGCTGTCCAGCCTCTGACAGGTTCATTTTGGATACTACCCGCCTTCTTGATGGTTGGCAACGAACCCATACACAAGTGAGAACCTGTGACTGGGACACTAAGTACCAGAACACTCTGGAAGGGTTATACTGTTCATCCCCGCTGGCCTGGGAATGCATGAGATTACCCAGGTGGAGGTCATACCTTTAGACTTTTGAGTTACCTTGCTTGGTGTGCTGCCACCATGACAAAATCAAATTCTAAAAATTAAGGTTTTAATCTTGAAAATCTGGTTCTGAAAAGCCAATGCGGGAGTGTCTTAAAGTTGCATTCTCTCTCCTGACCATCAGCGGGCGACTCCTCTGGTTGTACAGAAGTCCATGAGAAAATGACTCTACTTCTGTCTTGATTTATTACCTCAGTAAACATTGTAAACATGAGTTTATTTTTATTTATTTATTTATTTTTCAGGGACAATGCACACTAATTAACAGTTACACTGTAAGTGAGCCAGAGTTAGCCAGAGAGGCTAATTTCCATCTGCTGTCCCCGGCCAGATATTTCAAGGCAGCCTAAAATAACAAAATCTCAAATTGAAACAGAGTTAAAATTCATAGAGAAACAGACAGCAACATATAGATAAAACCGAAACACAGCAAAAGAAAAGTGTACGACATTAAAGCAGAGCAGACATAACAGGTTTCAGCATGCGTCACGCAGAACAGACCCACCTACAGGACAAGCACATGTAACACTGAAGCACTTAACATCCACATCAAAAAAATGGAAAATAGCAACACTGATCAAGACAAATGCACATATCGGCAAAACAAGGCGGCAGGACATCAATGCTGGCACACCTGATTGGCAACAAACCATTTCTTTAA
Organism: Lycodopsis pacificus; assembly: GCA_028022725.1. Lineage (NCBI taxonomy): Eukaryota > Metazoa > Chordata > Actinopteri > Perciformes > Zoarcidae > Lycodopsis > Lycodopsis pacificus. The sequence continues at coordinate 2,421,594 of CM051696.1, forward strand.
GTGATGCTTGAATGTTTGGTACGTGTTTTGTGTGCGTATGTGTGGTGGCACAGCATTCCAGTTTATGGTCTCAATCTCTAGTTTCAAGTATTCTTCAATACAGCATGATGTTCATTGAGTAAATTATGATCCATTTAGAGTCAAATAGACCATAAAGCAGGGTATGCTTTAGGGCGGGGCTACATTGTGATTGACAGGTCGCTACCAGAGCCGTACATGGCGTCTCACCTGGGCAGTCCAAATATATATGGTCACTTCCATTCACTGGTTCCAAAATCTAAGATGATGACGGCCAAAATGTAGAACTCAACGCTTCAAAACCGCAGTATACAAACAACGACTATGTCCACTTCTTATAGACGGTGTGGTTTGTACAATCAGCTGTAAAATAAAGTGTATTTTGATGTCTGAATGAAGCAGAGAATCATCCTTCATCTATTGTGCAGGTGAAAGAACGCTTCGTCTCAGCTCGTACCTCTTGAATCTTGTTAGATCACAATGAGAGAAGTGAAAATTGTGTGCAATATTCTCACAATCGCACAGTCTTCCATCTGCTCGCTTCTCAAACTATTTACAGATTTCCTCACGCTCGTTAATCACGACTCTAAAATTAGGCTGCTGTGAGGTAACTGAAGATGCACACATCCTTCCAGTCCTTCTGTTTTTGAAGAACAATCAATATAACGTCTGTTGCTTTTCCCCTTCCAATCCATTTTTTTTTTCCTCCACACGTCGATCCTTCTCTCCTCTTCCTCTTCACTTCCTCAATAAGCCTTGGCTTATTGAGGCTTATAAAGGCTTGCTTCCTTTTAATTCCTTCCTTTACTCGTCTTCATCCCTTTCCTCATTTTATTTCCTCTTTATACTTATTGTTATACACTTTCTGTACAGTCGTATCTCTTGGTTTTAGGCCCGTGCGTATAAGTATCACACATTAGCGTGCCAAGGTGAACGGCATTCTGGGATTATTATTCCAAATTGCTGCTTCAGAGATGGGATGCACATAAGATGGGCCGGCTATCAAAAAGGTACCCAGCGGAATGTTTTAACATTACAACTACATGCAGAATTAAAAGCATCATGTAGGTCAGGGGTCTTCAACTAAAATTCCAAAAGGTCCAGATTGAGAAAATCTCCTCGGGCAAAGGTCCGAAACATTACAATAATATTTAACCCGTGCTATTTAGTGCCATATATATATATAGAAGCCTAGTAGTAGGAACAACGTCTCTGTGTAGTCAACAACTGTCAAATCAAATAAAGAAAGTACACATAAATTATATTTTAACAAATTATTATTCTCAGTTTTCAAATTTAACTGGATGGATTATAATAACACATAAATAAATGTTCTTCTCATTTCAAGTAAAATAATGGCTGGATTAAAGAATAACTGACATAACAGAAAGCTTTTGAAGAATCTTAAAATAAAGTAATTCATTTTAGAAAAATGAATTTCACTGAATTGTCCTGCAGCTTTAAATTGATTAATTGAGCTTGGGGGTGTTCATGTTTATAATCACATTTGCTGACCCGTCGTTCTTTGAACTCTTTGAAAGGTTGCGGATGTCTGTCTGAAAGGTGCTTTGCCGTGTTAGACGTGTTGCCTCACTTTGTCTGTGGCTTTGAAACACGTTTGGCAGACGGGTCTCTGTAGGTCAGTGGGCTTTCCTTCACTGTCTGCAATATAGCCAAAGTACTTCCAGATGATACTTCTGGCATCTTGTTTTCCAAGAAGCCGAGGACAGTCGGTAAAAGCTCCTGCATGTCTCCCCTGTGATCACTCTCTGTGAGTGCGCACGCTGCCTGTTGCTGTGAGCACGCTGGGCAGCCCCGCCCCCTTGCATGCCTGCAGGCAGCATGACAGGGAGCGGAGCAGCCAGTGCGCTCTGATCGCGCGCTATTTTAATAAAATATAGACACTAAAAATATGCAAAATCGTATCGTTTTTAACATACAGGTACCGCGGTACCTTTTTAGTATCGATACACCGTGCAACCCTACCGGTTAAAGTACAATCTCGCTGCCTAATATATGTGTGATTCCGAAATATCGATTTTAGGTCCTGGGTCCGGATGCAACTGCGTCTGGGTCCGGATCCGGACCGCGGTCCGCCAGTTAGAGACCCCTGATGTAGGTTATTCGTCCCATATGAAGCCATTTATAAAGGCACAGCGCAGACAACGAAGAGGAAGTAATCGCATTGACATTCAAGACCTGCTCAAATCAACCGCTGCTCATTAAATATTCAAAGAAAAGAAAAAACAGCCTGATCTGAGTCACACATGCACGTTTTCACACACATACAACCACAGGAGTCATCAGAGAGGCTTCAATGCTTCAGTGCTCCTCATCTCTGAAATATTCATGTTCGTTTTACAGGTAAAAGGGGGAGGGGGGGGGGGGGGGCAGAGGAGATCAGTGGAGAAAAAGAACAAAGGGGAAACAATACAGAGCATACACGAGAAGTAAAAGCATAGAAGAAAAGAGGAATGAGGAAAGCTGGTGTTATGTAAACGGGGGAGGCTTGGAAATAAGGGAGAATAACAGAGAAGTTAGGAGAACAGAAGTTGCACAATGAAATGTGAATTAGTATTGACTGACTTCTTAGTTACAGCTAGTTTGTTCAATTTCTGACTGACTGAACTTGCTGTTGCCATGGCAACCATGGATGGACCGAAATCTATAAGATTGCAACTTTAAACTTGCAATCAATTTCAGTTCGGGTTGATTTAGAATTTGTGTTTGAGTGTTAACACAATAATTTTAACTTTTTATGCGTGTCCAAAAACCGCAAGAAAAAACACGGGGCAAAAAGATTAGAGTAAAACAATGGTCTTGGTGGTCTCGGTGTTATCGGGGCATAATACAACATTTACTTTGAGAATGTTCCCACAGACAACCTGTTTGTAATACTGCTTATAAATAGATATTACAGAACTTTAATCAGTAGGCCACAGGCTCAATCACCATTTGTGTGTGTTAACTTGTTTCTATATATTGATTCCAACCTGAGATCCTCCAGCATCATTTTAATGGATCCCGTGACTCAATGACAGAGGAGACTCAGCCGCCGCCATCGTCGCACCACTTTTGAAATGACCTGCCAGAAGAGATTAAACAAGCTCCATTAAAATCATATTTTTAAACTCACTTTTACTTTAATTATCTATGTTTTGTTTTCAACTAAGACAATTTTCAGTGTTGTTTATTTGCAGAGTGCGCTATCGGCGCCAAATCATCTCAGAGACGCCGCATGAAGATAACTGACAAGAGTTGTAAGAACAGGAGGAGGAACGTAGCTGGTTGAAGGTCAGAAGTTGTGTTTTGTAGCTGTGCAGTCTTACATCACTGACATTGTAAACAACCCAAAGAGGACAGAGGGAATCCGATGAGTGCAGGAGGAGATGAAAGAGTGATGAAGACGTCGCTGACTGCAGACGAGCGGCGACGTGTGCAGCAGAGATCAGGATGAAACGATAGAGAGAGTGCACAGTCGAAAGCCTTTAAATCCATTGTGATGCTCTCGACAGAACACGTGCACATTCTGCAGCACTCATCTCCGTCCTGCGCTACTTTGATGTGTTTGCGAAGCAGCGAGACTTTGTGTGTTGCGACTGAGGAGGGAGTCTTTTGTCGATATTTAGAGTCAAACCTAAAAGAAAAGAAAGTTTTTCAAAAATGTGCATCTTAAAATAAAGTACTTAATCTTGTAAAAAATAATTTCACTGAATTGTCCTGCAGCTTTAAATTCAGTTCATTCAGGTGTGAAGTGATGTCAATCAAAAAAGCCACAATATTATATATTTCTCATCTTGTAATTAGAGAAATAAGTGAGCACGGACTTTATGTGTGTTTATTTTATTTAACCACTTGTTCCAGCTCTATTCTCTCTGTTAACAGTGAATTCATGTGTTAGGATTCTGATCATACTGGGCTCTGAGATTTATTTTCTGTGATATAATTTCAGATGTGAGTGGGTACGTTTGTTCAAAAGAGTTGTGCTTTTGTCACGGGAGTTCACGGTTAGGACCCAATAGCAAGACCACAGGAGACAGGAGTTGATATAAACAGCTTTTATTTAGAATGTGTGTGAAGGTGTGGAGCCAGTGGTCCGACACCAGAGAGTAGGCAGATCGATGGTGTGAGTCCCGTGGCTCGACACCGGAGGGCTGGCAGCTTGACGGCGTGTGTAGTCCGTTAACACAACGGAGGGCAGAGCGGCGGTGTGTAGTCCGTTAACACCACGGAGGGCAGAGCGGCGGTGCTAGCTGCAGCTGTGTGGCCATGGGAGGTGTCTGGTCTGACAGGGATCCTGACAGCTTTGTCTCGTAGTGGCGCTTCATTTACCGCTTTTAATAATCGTCACGGTCTCTAAACATATGAGACACACTGGTTATAAACAGTCCGTGTGAAGAATTAACCTATAATACTCTGTTCATTCTTGGTTAAAGACTCACCTGGTTAAAGACTTCTCTTTTTGGAGAATGTTATGTGAAATAACTTCTCTGACTCACGTATTATTCTCCTGCTCTTCCTTCTCTTTCCTCGTCTCTCCCCCGATGTGTGAACATCTCACTCGATTCAGGAAACTTGTCAGAATACCCATATTTGATTGGCTGAGCTGCATCACGTGATGTGATTTACACCGCATTGGTCGGTGTGTTTCCTGCACTGCTGAACAAGTGCCGTAACGGCTGAAAAAGCTGTGCCGGTTAAAATAGAAGCGCTTCGTCAAAATAAAATCGATTTTAGGCCCTGGTCCCGGATACACGGCGTCTGGGTCCGGATGCGTTCCGCCAATTGGCGACCCCTGCGCTAGAGGGAGCTCGTTAGCCACACCGGGTCCTCCTCAGAGCCGGAGAAGCTCAACACAGAGGCGGACAGACCGCAGTCAGTGCGCCTGTATTCTGATCTTTATGGTAATCAAACAGCTCAAGAGCCGAGCGGTTGATGTTAAACTGTGAGCTGGTGAACTTCCTGTAGCCGTTAAGCTAACGTGTGACGTGAACTGCAAAGTGACGTTTCCTTTGATAACAACACATCCGGTTAACTGACGTCTAGTAAAAGTGAACTCTCAATCTTTACAAAGATATGAACCAATAAACACCTTGTTACCTGTTCAACTGGCGCTAAGAGGAGTTTTTACCACATTTATACACTTTTTACTCCACATTAAATACCGGAAGCTCTACTATCGTTTGTGTGTTTCTGTCAAGTTACGCTGACCACCTGAGACCAGGTTCCTTTCAAAATAAAACACAGGAAACACCACAATAAAAGCCTCAATGAAACAACTTCACACAGTAGTCTCAAAGAAACAGAACAAAGATGGAGTCAGATATTTACATGAATTAATTTATTTATAAGTTGACAGAATTGTATTGTACAAACACATATGACACATGACGTGTTTCATGTTAACTGTTGTTGTTGTGGTTCCTCTCAGTCCTCATTGGTGGTCTCTGTTTAAAAAGGATCCTGTTCATCTGACCTGGACCTCAACCAAACCTCACATTTCACTCTTTAACCTCGGAGTCAAGTGTTGAAGCTGTTTGTGTTTCTGAAGGTCAACTTCCAGTCAGAACAATAAGAATAAAAGATGTAGCTCAGTATATCAGTCACATATTCATCAAACAATCACCTGATTCTGGTTCAACATGTCACTGCTTTATATTTAACATCACATTCAGATGAACTGGAATCACATTTCTACAGTCAAATGATTTGTACATTTGTCTAAAGTTACATGTTTGTGATGATCTATTTGCATAAATGTGTGGAACCTGATTTTATCTGAAACAATAGAATCTACTTGTTTTTACTGAGAGAATAAGATGTGAGAGTAAAGTAAAGCTCAACTCCATAACTGAGCTTTAAGCTGAATGAAGACATATTCCTACTCATGTCCCAGTTGAGGGAGAACGCACTCTGGATTCTACAAAGGCTGAATTCAGCTTCATGAGGACGTCTTTGGAATGACTTTGTCCTCTCGAGTGAACAAAGTGATGAAAACGGAAACATCAGAGCCCAACCTGAAGCTCATCAAACACAAAGATTTCTAGTGTTTTCATCAATTACACAACTCATTCTAAGGGAACGAAACACAACGATTCTTATCTACAAGTGATGATGAAAATATACTTATTAATATTATGTTCATTCATCCAAAAGTCTACAACGGATCTTTAAGTTAAAGTAGTGAAACCCGAAAGTCCTGCATTCACAATGAAAGTAAAAGTACGAAAGTATTCATTTATGAGTTTCACCGAGGGATCAATAAAGGTTGATTGTTTTCTCCATAATAATATATAAAAGTGATTTATTTGTTGATTATATTTTGTTCTATTGATCTGAATCTGATCGTCAGCAGAGTGAGTTTTTACAGAGGAGGAGACTCTCCCTCCTACACAGAACACAGAGACACTGAGGAACCAGACAAGAACCAGAACCCAGGATAAAGAGGTTCAGTGAATGTGGTGTTGAAGGTGTGGATGTGGATCAGTGTGTCAGAGACTCTGTAGAAGGACAGACAGCCAGCAGGATAGTCCACATGCACTGCTACTCTAAAGGAGTAGGAGGAGAAGGAGGTGGAGGAGGAGAGTTGTGTTCTTCTGTTATTGTGATAGACACAGAAACGACCATCAGAGCAGCACAGACTCCAGGACTGATTGTTCCCTCCAAACCAAGAGTCTTTACTGCTTCCTCTCCTTCTGATTCCTCTGGAACTCACTGATATATGAACATCTCCTCTCCACTTGAACTCCCAGTAACAGCGACCAGTCAGAGGAGTACGACACAGCAGCTGAGGCCAGGAGTCAAACCTGTCTGGATGATCAGGATATGGCTCCTCCTCCTCCACATATGTCACCTCCCTGTTGTTGTCAGACAGTATGAGCTTTCTGTTCACTGTGTTTGTGTCGATTGTGAGCATCAGTTCATCATCAAACACAGCTGATGGTGTAGGAATTTGAGCGTAGAACTGTCTGTTATTTAGTAATAATAAAAGTATTTCATATTTCATAATTAATAATTCATATTTAGGCATAATCATAAGGGTTTTGGAAATGCATAATTAAGATAAGCATAAAGTGTTGTAAGATTAGTAGCTAAAAGTAAAATTAAGAACATAAAGCTTGTGTCTAAGTTACAGAAGCTTAGCTTTATATTGAAGGGAGATTTATGTTTTAAACAGGAAGTGGGTGGTTTATTTTGAAAGTCTTTTTCTTACTCTGGGGGAAGCCAACTGGTTGTGGTTCTCTCTGTTCTGGCTCTCAGCCAAGGGGCTGTGTGTTTTTTACCTGAGAGCGGAGTAAGTTTTTTGCAGTGGGTTTTATTGTTTTAATATTTCATGGAAATGGTGTACTTCAGTGTATAATCGTATGCTTACTGTTCGGATTAAATTCCTTATAATTGTAAATCAGTCTTGGTAGAGTTATTATTAGAGCAGCGTGTCGACTGTAAACACAGCAGCGGACCATGTGCTCCGGTCTCCTCGGTGGGCTAGATTCAGCCCCCAACAATTTGGCGACCACGAAGGGACACGCTCGCCTGGCTCGAGCAATGTGGGCTGCTGGCGGCGTTGGTCAATCACTTATCCCGGGCCCAACCATCGGTACATACAGAACCGTTTCATGAATCTGTAAGTTAGCTTTAAGACATTTAGGGGAGGAGTGTTTGACTGGCGTTGCTAACAGTTAGCGTTGCTGGCTGCCGGTGAGGAGCTACCCTGAGGAGACCACGTTCAACTGAGGTGAGCTGCGATTTTACAGTGAAGTATTATTATTTGCATGGTACACTTAACAGACCGGTCTGGAGAATACAAAGGATCCAGAGAAGATAAGAAATGAAAGAACAGACAGCGCTGTAATACAAATCACCACATTGGAATTCAAACAGTCGTTTGCTGGGCTAACTAGCGTGCTTATTTTGAGAGTCCCTCTGGCTCAGAGTGTGCATTGCTGGGCCTTGTAGATAACGTGTTTAAAAGCAGTTTTTGTTGCTTGGCGAACTGGGTACTTTCGGCTGAATGGGCTTAAGACGGCAGTCTTTTGTTACTCTTTGGGGCTTGTATTTGGGCCTCTTGATAGAAACTGCATTTAGACGCTAAGGCTAGCGGGAGTTAGCTTATAGCTAGCGGGTCACATGTGGTGGCTCCGGTCTACAGGGCTCTCCCGTGGGCTTTTGCTGTGCATAAAAATAAGTGATCGTGTGGGTGATACGAAGGAATAAGTAGAATAATGAGCGTTTAGTGGAACTTGGCGGACTGATGTGAGTATTTGCTCAACTGCTAGAAGTGGATAACTCGTAGAACGGCAATTACGATGATCGTCGGGTCTCGGGAAGCTAAATAGCCGTTAAACCAGAGGATTTAAGCTTAAATAAAACCGGACAATAAGTCCATTAATACGTGTGACTGGTCTGTGTTTTAACAGAGTGGAAATGCGTTTAAAGGGTGATTAAACATTGCATGATCTGTTGCTGCGTGTGTGAAGCTAGCGTTAGCTACGAGTAGCTCCGGACTTTGCGGTACTGTATTTGTAAATAAAAGTGCTTATAAAAGAAAATAACCGGTGGAGTGTGAGAGGAGACAGAAGGCGTATGAGTGGAATTAAAGTGTGGGATTTTGGTGAAACGTGTGTGTGTATATGTTACAAAATAAGCTCCGTTTTTGCCGTTAGCACAGCTGTAGCATATCTGTGAACCAAAACATCCGGTTGTAGAGACGTAACTTCCTGTCGGCAAAAGTTGGAGAAGGAAAAAAAAACAGGAGAGCAACTAGCGGCGAGGAGGTGTAACTCCTAGTGTTTAGAACCAGTGATTTATAGAGACACATTCATTGTCTATGAGCTTCAAGCTTACAGCCTGACTTTAGTTTCAATTAAGCATTTTAACTTTAGTTGTTGACTTTGGTTTTAATTCAGCATTCTAACAAACATTAATGGTTTCAGTTGTGCTTCTTCAATTCTTGAACTTAATTGAGATTTATTAATGTGCAGAGTGGATTGTAATTGTAGTTCAACAGTTTGACTTGCAGTGGTATTTCTGATTGAATAATTGTGAATACAGTTATCGATGTTTGAATTTGATTTATGAATTTCGATTTTAAACCTTTTGAGTTCTGATTTGAATTTTGACTTTGATTCTGATTTAGATGTTGAGTTTGATTTAAGAGTTCTAACTTCAATTTTGGTTCAAGATCTCCTCACATATCCTGTATTGACTAATTTTGGTACAATTTGTGTATTTTACACAATAATCAATTTTGACGCGAACAGCGCTAAAATAGATGAGAGATCGTTGATCTCTCATACACTACAGACGTATGCTAACATTTACTGCCGAACTTTGGGCAGGTTTGTGTTTGTTTTAGTCAAGGTGGTCTAGTGAATTCAGATCTGGGAATGCGCAGTGGATCCCAGTTTTTGACTCAAAGACCGCACACAATACAGCACAGAGGGTAAGTTGACTTCATGAGATGACAAGCGTGTACATTTAACACACACATTAGAAACTAGATAAACATCACGCACACCCACATAACATATGAGATTGAAGGATTTAGGAAATTACAGCGAGTTACGTTAACTATTATGGTAAAGTGTTTAGAATGTCACATGCAGGCTGATTCACTTCACGGCGCAGCACATTTAGAGCATTTATTGGACAAAATATACTGCTGCTGTCTCTGTTTCTCTGTTCCCCCACGATCTGAGTTGTCAAGGGGGGAGATTCCATACTCGGACTCACTTCACTGGCTACAGGAACAACGCGGTTCCTGGTAATTTGTACAAGGGGATTCAATTATTACAAAATGATGTATGGATGCACATAGTTGATTGCAACGTGATCTCTTATAGCAGAGATAACGTGGCAAAGGGGGGAAATGGTAATGGGGTAATAAAAAATTTTGTAGATCCACATTTAGAACAGTTTTCAGTGTAGGTGCTACTCACAATTTTTGAATTTAAATACAGCAAAATCCAAGTCTTCTAACTCAGTGATAGGTTCTAGTCTAGACTTGTTAACTCTAGAAATTGAGGAATATACGAGAGCTCTAACTAACATGAGCTGAGTTTTGTTTTCTCAGGTGACAAACGCAGAAGCAGCAGCTGACGAAAGGAAGCAGGCTCCTGTCGTGTCACCAGGCAGTCTGGTGTGGATCGAAGTCCACAAACGCAAGTGAAGTGAACCAAGGTGGACAGGTCAATGGGAGGTAGTATTGGTAACCTCACATGCAGTAAAGGTAAAAGGTAAACCAGGAGCTACTTGGCACCACCTCACTCACTGTGCAGCAGCGAAGGTAACTAGTAAGACACTAGCAGAGACAGGATTGAATATCAAACAGGAAAAATTTGAAGCTAAAGATATCCCAAAGGGGGGGCTAGACAGTACTGACAATGATGTTTCCCCCACAGTTTAAGCGATGGCTTCCATTAGGGGACTCTAGGTTCAGCCAGTTATGGAAGTCTGTAATTATTTTCTTCCTGATTTCAGTAGTTTCCCTCTTAGTATGGGGAATTAAACACAGACAGGAACCAGAACATGTGCATGACTACATCAAGATTCGAAATTTAGTCTCAGTAACTAAACAAACTGATCCCAGACTACGTAGAGAGGCTTCTCTGACGACACTCACCTATGAAAATGTAACTCTCACTCTTACGTTCAAAGAAGGTACAACATCAACGGTCCAGTTCGACTTCTGTGAAGTAGTTTCCTGTCCCAAGTATGAATACACCTACGGTTGGATGACTAAAACCTTGTGCATCATAACTGACCAATGTGGGCTCGCCACAAATAGGTATGGTAAGCTGGTATCATATTATAACTGTGATTGTGAAGATTGGGGATGGGCAACGTTTAACACAGGAGGCGAGGGTTTAGGAAAAGACCCCAACCCAGGCCTTAGAGACCGACTGAAGATGTTAAATGCCCCAGCTTCTTATCATATGTGTAGAAAGGGGTTGGGTAGGTGTAATCCTTTAAGACTGACGTTAACGGACCCAAAATTGACTGACGGAGGACTTTACGTAGTACAGGGTAAGGCAACTACTGATAGTCCCGCCCCACAAGGGCTCATTAGGATTGTTGTTAAGCCTGCAGAAAAGATCAGGGACGATCAGGTTCGACATACGACTGACTCAGGGAATGAGATACCGGGGGTGGAAACAGGAATGGCAGATGGGAATTTATGGCTTAGGTGGGTACAATATACGGCTTCAAGTCAGAGGAGTACAGATTGTATTGTGTGTACAGAACCTAAACCCCTAGCAACACCAGTTCCTTCAAGATTTAGACCCCAAAGCCCTGAATATAGTTGTATTTTAACTCTGTTCACTGAGGAAGCTTTGCCCCTTCATCACACTTGTCAGGGGTTACACTGGAATTATCCACCAGTAGAATATAATACTCCACCCCTGTTCAAGGTTTCAGAGGGTCCATTTGATTGTATAGTCTCAGACACAGCTAAGGGACCCAATGTAGGCAGTATTATTGAAGCAAATTGTAAACTCGTAAACTTCACCAAATTGTAAACTCGTAAACTTCACCAGGGACGCCATATCAGGACTGCATGCACAGCTGGCGAAGACTAGTTTAATGGCTTTGCAGAACAGAATAGCATTAGATATGATATTAGCTGAGAAAGGTGGAGTTTGCCAGATGTTTGGGTCTGCTTGCTGTACATTCATTCCAAATAACACAGCTCCTGATGGTTCGGTGTCCATGGCGATGGCAGGGTTGACAGCACTCCGCCAAGAGCTAGCAGAGAACTCTGGTGTCACTAATTCATTCACCGACTGGTTGGAAAGTATGTTTGGCAATTGGAAAAATACATTTTTGTCAGTCGTAATTACTCTGTGTGTTGTCGTTGTAGGCCTCGTAGTCGTTTGTGGATGTGGGTTCCCTTGCATCCGTGGACTTCTACAGGGGTTTATTGCTTCAACGATGAGCCAGACGCAAATCCAGGGCAACCAGTTATGTGTCGAGGATGAGGAAGAATTGGAGCTTCTGATGGCCACAGTCTAGATGAGGCCACCAGTGGTGCCACAGAGGGACTTCACAAGCAGTTCCTGACCATCCTCTCGGAGATCCTGAAGGACCTGATAAGGCCCAGATGGACTTCAAATGCATCCGGTGAGATATTGGAAATTTGGGAAATAGCTGGATTGTTTTGGATGAGTATTTTGAGTATTTTGTTTTTATGTTTTTGTGATTAATTGGGTTATAAGGGGATTTTAGGGTGTAAGTATTAAGAAATGTAATTTTGTCATGTGTAAAAGAACAGTCAAGGCTTCTCAGTATGTGTTTTCTAGTCTACAGATTGTATCCTGATCCTGACAGCCCCAAGACATGGACGACAGCGGACGTCAACGGACGCGATTGTTTTTGAGTTGGCGAGGGTGTTTCAGATCGGATAGGAATACTTGAATTGATATCTGTATGCATGAATTGTTTGACACTGTTTAGATGGATAAGGTGCCTCTTCCTGGATCGAGCAGGGGAGAGGTCTCCAGGGAACATTGAGTTAGTTAGCTAACTCACAGTGAACTGTGAGTTAGGGGGGAATTGTAGGAATTTGAGCGTAGAACTGTCTGTTATTTAGTAATAATAAAAGTGTTTCATATTTCATAATTAATAATTCATATTTAGGCATAATCATAAGGGTTTTGGAAATGCATAATTAAGATAAGCATAAAGTGTTGTAAGATTAGTAGCTAAAAGTAAAATTAAGAACATAAAGCTTGTGTCTAAGTTACAGAAGCTTAGCTTTATATTGAAGGGAGATTTATGTTTTAAACAGGAAGTGGGTGGTTTATTTTGAAAGTCTTTTTCTTACTCTGGGGGAAGCCAACTGGTTGTGGTTCTCTCTGTTCTGGCTCTCAGCCAAGGGGCTGTGTGTTTTTTACCTGAGAGCGGAGTAAGTTTTTTGCAGTGGGTTTTATTGTTTTAATATTTCATGGAAATGGTGTACTTCAGTGTATAATCGTATGCTTACTGTTGGGATTAAATTCCTTATAATTGTAAATCAGTCTTGGTAGAGTTATTATTAGAGCAGCGTGTCGACTGTAAACACAGCAGCGGACCATGTGCTCCGGTCTCCTCGGTGGGCTAGATTCAGCCCCCAACAATGGGTTTATTTGAGACTTCATGAATCAAAGTAAACACTCACACTTCCTCAGACCAGGTTTCAGCCACTGAACTCCAGCATGTTCAACCCTGGAGGAAGAAACAGAGTCAGAATGAAGCTTCATCATCATCATCACTGATCTTCATCAACCTTCACTCAGATCCTCCATTCAGACAAACAGCTGCAGTTATGAAACACATTTTATACACAAGCTGTAAAAATGGATCAAACATCATTTAAAGTGGAGACTGTTGAGAATTCCAGTATTAAACGCATTATAAGTAAGATTAAATAACCCCCCTAGTGATGAGTAGAAGTGTCACAATAATAATAATTTAGTTACAATATGTTTAAAATATTCTTGCACATAGAAGATATTATGTGTTACAGTATATTAACTAATTGAAGGTATTAAATCATAAAAGTACAGTCACTAAAGGTATTAAAACACTGTAAGAATACGTTAAAGGGTCAGACATGGATTCTGAATGGGACATGCAGCAGAGTGGAGGATGGGATCAGTGGGGAGAACAGCTGACCAGAGGTGGAGTCAAGACAGATGTTTTGCAAGGAGCAAAGCTGTTTCGCTAAGGAATCGATCCAGGGAGGAGACAGAATTCAAATGGAGCCAGTCACGGATGGCCACGGAGGGTCAGTCCGATGATCTATGACTGTTTGGACATTTCCGACGTATAAAAGACACAGTTCTGGAGAGAATTCCTCAGACCACATCCACCCTCGCTTTTCAGAAGTGGGATGCGTGCGTGTGGTCTCTATTCTCGAGAATATTACTATTGATAGTTAATGCAGCTTATAAGTGAATTTCATGTAGTACATTAAATATTGTTATTAATTTTTGAACCGGTTCCAGCTCATTTTTCCACTGTGTGCGCACTGTAAGAAGTTCGCAGCAGGGGAGGGGTCCTGCGGCCTCGCAGCTCTTCATCCTTTGTTTCCAGACCCAACAAATGGTGACTTCCCGACGTGATATTTTTACTGGAAAACGACTGGATGAGGACACTAGCCACGATACTTTCAGGCGCCAAAGACAAGAGGGTAAGGTGGAACCTTTTTAATAAAACTCCGCATATAGGTAGATAGGAAAACTTAGAGACAGTATCGTGGCCAGTACCTCTGAAAGCCTGACAAAGGAGCGAGCCGCAGAAGCCAGTAACGTGTATTGATTTGAAGTAGCTGGATTACTGTATGAAACACACTTGCAAGCTGGATTAGGAACACGTGTATTTTGGCTACGCGCTGTTCTTTGTTGCGAAATCCTACCGGTAAGGTCCGCGATAAGCGTTACGTCTAAAGGTGCGTTCACACCGGTCGCGGTTTTTTTTTTGACGCGCGTCGAGATTACATACAAAGTCTATGCACAGACGCGATGAGACTGGCGCGCCGCGATTTTGCGATTCGGCGGCGCGTTGGACGCGTTATTGCAGTGCGGTGGACGCGGTGGACGCGTTGGACGCCGCAAAATCGCCAACGCGCGAGTTGAAATTTTTCAACTTCTGCGACATAATCGCGTGACGCTGTGGCGCGATAGCCTATCAGCGTTGAGTTGCTCCCCCCGTCATCAGTGCCGTACCTCCTGCCCGTGCTGAATCACAAACCACAATGGAGGACAAATAAATCCTGTAGCCGTCTGTGTTCACTCAGAGCTCTACGATACCTCATATCAACAGAGACCGGACCAAACTATGTGTATACATGTGTGTGTGTAAACCATACGGTACAAACAATGAATAGATGCTGCCGTATTTACGTCTACGTGACGTTATTGAGTGCTGGTGGAGCTGCTACGATGTTAGCATAGCCTAGCACCGCTCCCGGCATCATTACGTAGTTATTTCGGAGTCCCTTTTTGTCGGAGAAGACAAGTACAAATCGGCATCATTATGTAGTTATTTCGGAGTCCCTTTTCGTCGGTTTATTTTCCGTTGAATCACAGCCAAATCAGTTTATGTTGTGTTCCTACAGCTGTAGTAAACAGCGACCGGCGGCTTGCTAGACACAGTGAATACAGCTCGATACAATCCACGGAGCTGCTCTGAACAATAAATCCTGTAGCCGTCTGTGTTCACCCAGAGCTCTGAGTGAACACAGCTGTTCCTACAGCTGTAGTAAACAGCGACCGGTGGCTTGCTAGACACAGTGAATACAGCTCGATACAATCCACGGAGCTCCTCTGAACAATATTATGAACCAGACATGACGGCGTTTAGTTTCCCGGGATATCTGTGACTTCCACAACACGTAGGAATATAGGTTATTCTTTCCATGGTTAATGGCGGCCAGGTGAACGGCTTCCAGTCGATAAACCACGCCCCCTCTCCGGCGCTACGAGATTTTGCGGCGTCTGGTCTGAACACGACCGGCGGCGCTTTGGACGCGATTTTGCAGTGCGTCAAAAAATCAACGCGACCGGTGTGAACGCAGCATTAGACGTTAGACCTGATCAAGCTATACTAGCAGCAGAAGCTACAGAGCTACGTGCTACGAAGGGATATACCCCGAGAGATAGAAGGCTAAGAAGTAAGAAGCTAAGAGAGCTAGAAGTCTCTGAGCTAAGGAAGCTCTAAGAAAGCATTGTCGTGTGAATTAAACTTAAGCATGTATTGCGGGCGAATTACGTGTAATTAACGACGGTTGTTCCATAGTCTCACGTTGGCGTCATGTGTTTGATGAACCGACTCTTAACGGGAGGGTATAAATTGATACGAGCTTAGAAGCTAACAGAACTAGGTTGCGTTCTAGAGTCGAGCTCTGCGCCGACAGACTGACTACTACGAAACGCTATAATTAACTGAGTTCAGGGGAATATAATCTGGGGTGGGTAAACTAGGTAATGAGTGGGTAATCATACATTGTAATCACGGTGTATTTTGGTATGAATGCGATATAGCGCTGTGAGAAATCGCTTTGCTGTGTGGGGTGAATGTAGCAGAAGCTGACGGCTGCTTTGTGCTTAGCCTAGATTACTAGATAAAAACGATCATAAAATAACCGGTGCATATGGAAAAGCCGAGCACGGTCTAGCATAAATAACGTGGGTGAATGCGGCATGGTTAACAGTTACAACTACGGTGCTTTGTCGGTCTGTTGAAGACACATTTTCGCCGGTTAGCTTAGCCACTAATAGCATTAGCCCTTTGTTCGTAAATTCGCGGGGATTTTGGCCATACTTCCGGTGACGGAAAACCAACGAAGAAGAAGGAGAGGCAACTTTGCCACCTATCGGTTGGAAGAGTAATTGCGTGATAATTACAGAAACTCCATTACCCAGAAAACCTAGAGGCGAAATTGTCTTAGAACTACAAGACACTCATGTCATCCGTGGAATAGTAGATGCATTGCAATACTTTGAGTTCTGGTGATAAACTTGTAATATTCCTTGTTTTTGACTCTAAGCTTTTGACTTGCATTTAGACTTTGATTGTTTATCCTGGTTTTAATTTAGCATTTTCAGCTACCATTGATCATATTAATTGTACTTCTTAGATTTGTGATTTTAGTTTAATTGAGATTTAAACTTTCATTGTTTGTTTTAATTGTGATTTAACATTTCAATTGCCAGTGTTGGTTTGATATTAATTGACCTTTTTAACTTTCAGGGATAGTTGCTGATAGTTTCTTTAATTTTGATACAGATTTTTATTTCAACTTGGTTTTAAGCTAGTATTTTAACTTCCAGTGTTTATTCCATATTTTGACTTTAATAGTAAATTTAATTCAGCATTTTGATTTTATAAATTGATTTTTAATTCAGATTCAGGATTTTAAATCTTGATTTAGATTTTTTATTCAATATTCAAATTTTTTAGATATTAATTCTTTGCTCAAGTTTCCCATAGATTAAAAGAGAAATAATAATAATGTCATTGCATACACTTAGACACACAGTCAGAGCTACTGTCAGAATAGAGATAGCAGAGAGGTAAGTGAACACTCCTAGGCTGCATAATGTTTACATCAACTTTGGCAGCAGGGGTGTTGGAAGGACACAGACAGGGAAAGGATGTAGAAGAACTAAAGAGTGAATTAAGAGAACTGGATCGTGCCAGAACAAATCTACAATTGCAGATAGAGGAAAGAGAAGGTAGGACCATGGGAGATTCATTTATAGACAAGTTACATACATGACATAGATTTACCAAGGGGGGTGTCTAATGAATTTAAAGCCAGTAATCACATAGCAGCAGATTTAGAATCTGTTTTTTCCTGAAGGTTGTCAATTAATAAAATTGTCAATTGGACCAATTACACATAGTAAAACCAGCAACATTTTGTAAACTTCACTTGTGACACCATAGCAGGACTTCACGAGCCGTAGATATGACTAGTTTAGTAGTAGTTTAAGAACCTGGTAGAACATATAGTATTAAATATGATTCTAGCAGAGTTGTAGGATGTTAGGATTTGCATGTTGAACTTTCATTCCAGACAGAGCAGTTCCTGATCATCTTCACTGGGATGCTGAAGGACCTGATTGAGTCCAGATGGACTTCTGAAAACATCCGGTGAGATACTGATGATTTGGAAAAATTTACTCTGGGTGATTGTTCACTGTATTGGAAATATAATTTTTGTCAACTGGATAAGATACAGACAAAGCTTCTCAGAATTCTTCTCTATCCCTCATTTCGCAGGATGGATCCAGAACTCGACGCAGCACCTCCACCACCTCCACCACCTGATCCTCTCTGTATACTGCTGCATCCCTTGCATGTGTGAACTTCTACATACATAGGGCAATCAGTTAGAGTCGTGGTTCTGTCATACATTGAATGTGTTGTGATTCACTATCCTGTTCCATGCCATTATTGCACCTCTGTCCATTCTGGGAGAGGGATCCCTCCTCTATTGCTATCGCACAGGTTTCTTCCTTTTTCTTCCCCGATAAAGGGGTTTTTTGGGGAGTTTTTTCCTGTTGTGATAAGAGGATGTCAACTGTGTACATATTGTAAAGCCCTCTGCGGCAAATTTGTGATTTTGGGCTATACAAAATGCATTGAATTGAATGATGTTTACGAACTTGAACTGTAAGCTACTGTTTAGTTGAGGAAATTCACCCTCGGCCCATAAAGGACCATTAGAGAGGGATTGTTTTTCCTGTCATTTTTTGAACACACTATGAATAGCGTGTTAGGGGGGAATTGTTGAGAATTCCAGTATTAAACGCATTATAAGTAAGATTAAATAACCCCCCTAGTGATGAGTAGAAGTGTCACAATAATAATAATTTAGTTACAATATGTTTAAAATATTCTTGCACATAGAAGATATTATGTGTTACAGTATATTAACTAATTGAAGGTATTAAATCATAAAAGTACAGTCACTAAAGGTATTAAAACACTGTAAGAATACGTTAAAGGGTCAGACATGGATTCTGAATGGGACATGCAGCAGAGTGGAGGATGGGATCAGTGGGGAGAACAGCTGACCAGAGGTGGAGTCAAGACAGATGTTTTGCAAGGAGCAAAGCTGTTTCGCTAAGGAATCGATCCAGGGAGGAGACAGAATTCAAATGGAGCCAGTCACGGATGGCCACGGAGGGTCAGTCCGATGATCTATGACTGTTTGGACATTTCCGACGTATAAAAGACACAGTTCTGGAGAGAATTCCTCAGACCACATCCGCCCTCGCTTTTCAGAAGTGGGATGCGTGCGTGTGGTCTCTATTCTCGAGAATATTACTATTGATAGTTAATGCAGCTTATAAGTGAATTTCATGTAGTACATTAAATATTGTTATTCATTTTTGAACCGGTTCCAGCTCATTTTTCCACTGTGTGCGCACTGTAAGAAGTTCGCAGCAGGGGAGGGGTCCTGCGGCCTCGCAGCTCTTCATCCTTTGTTTCCAGAGCCAACAAGACCAAAAGCTGTTCAAGTCCGTGTTGAACAGAGAGGTTTGTATCTTGGATTCAGCTTTACAATGAGCAACAGCTTGTGTCCCATAAGATCAGACCCAGCATCAGCTTTAGGGGCTAAAAGCAGCTTGATCAGCGTCATCTTCTCCTCTATAGTGTGCTGGAGCAGCAGGGTGAAGGCAGCTGATGCTAAGAGACTCAATCAGCTCATCGGGAGAGCTGCTTCTGTGGTGGAGGTTTCAGAGAGGAGGATGCTGAGGAATCTACTCAGTGTTCTGGACGATGCACTTCAGAGCCCCTTCGGCCGTAGACTGAGACCACCGAGGAGAACCGCAGAACGCCACAGGAAGTCTTTTCTACCTGTGGCCATCAAACTGTAGAACTCCTCCCTATTCTGCATGAAGGACCGCTGGACCATCGCACACTTACAACAATAATAACCTCATCATGTCAAATATTCATTTCTTCAACATCGTGCAATGATACATTTACATTTCATGAATATTATGTTCATGAATATATGTGCAACATAACTTTCTACTACTACTGTCGCTATCAATATCATTCTAATGTTACTTCTGTATTTTAGTTTCCATGAGTCTCTGGTGTTAGTATCACTTCTTATACACTTTATATTTACTCTTGTGTTTCATCTTTTCTTCTTTTTCTATTTGAATTGATTTATTTATTTAATTTATTTACCTCTTTACTCTTATTGTTCTATTTTTCACTGGTGTCAGTTTTACTTATTTTACGCTTAATAATTGTTATTCTGTTGATCAAATATGTTTATATTCTTACTCGATAGTTGTTGGAATGCTGTTAAGCATTGTTCTTCGAATATTGTTCTTCGAATCTTTATTCCATTATTTCTTCCGTCCCCCCTGTTTCGTCGCAACGCTTCTTCTCCTTCATATTTTAAGCTACAGAAACCGTTCAACTATCAAAATGTTCAACTCTTTCAGCAGAGGGGTGCTATATCTCTTCATATTTCTAACCTTTAAACTTTTTGAATTATTAAGCTTTTAGCAACTTTTTTTTGAATGGGTTTCTATGGAGAAGATTTTCAAATCCTCTTAAACTGCTTCAACTTTCAAATCCTTCAACTTCCTCATACTTTCAGCTGCAGACACCATTTCAACTTTCAAATGTTGAGAAAACCCTGAACTATTACCGGAACATACAGCTTTCTTATATCTTGTAAACTTTTTGAACTGCAGCAATTTAACTTTTATGATTTTTCAGCCCTTTTCTGACTTTATAATGGGTGTGTATTGCGCAGCTTAGAGTGCGTGGAATTCCGAGTACCCTTAAACGCCTCATCTGAACTTCAATACGGAACAAACCAGACCTCCCACATTGTTATCTGAGTCATTGACCGGTAAGTAGCACAGTGTGCTTCTATACTCAACTTTAAAAATGAAGCTTCCACATTTTACAATGGCATTACAAGTGGTTTCTAACTCAAACAGGGTTCAAAATAAGCAAGGAGAGTAAACATTTTCCCGGTGAACCAAAGAAAATCTGTATTGTTGTTAGCATAGCTGCTAACGTTCGTCATACGGCTCCTTCCGGTATACTACGGGACTATAAACTGTTCATAGTCTCGCTTCGTGTTGTAGTGCGAGCTCATAGCATGAACGGAGCCAATTATACTCCATGTGCTGTGCGCGCATTATTCTCAGAAACGCCACAGGGCGAAAAAACTAAATTAACTGTGAAGAATTAAAAAGACGAGTGAAGAATTAAGTCATGTATTACATGCGTTGTCAGCGTCCGTGATTACAGAATTTTCTGAATGAATTACACATATGTTTGTCAATTTAAAATATTAATTCGTAAGTCAAGAAAGGAATATTTTGTTGTCAAACTGTTGAAGTCTAATACTTAAAAAAGACTGTACTTGCATGAACAACAGGCCTTGCCTGTTCTCTACTTCCCGGCTGATAAGAACAGTAGCAGAATAAAACACATCATGTATGATAAGGTACATGTGTGGATGGATATAGCTAAGTTACCTAGCGAGCTAGCTAGCAAGCCAAGGTAACGGCCGTGCAGCTGACGTGCATGATGCTAGACCAGAGATTAGTTCACTGATCGGTTTCACACAAAGCTAAACGATACGACAAATGTCTGACAATCTGAGACTTTCTTGACTTGTAAAATAAATATTAAATTCACAAACATATGTGTAATTCATAGCACAATTCAAACTGGATGAAATAAATATTTATCTCTCGCCGTACATAGTCGTTCTTATTTATTTATTTATTATACTATATTGAGCAGTGGGCTGACTATGACAGGCGCCCGGGGAGCTGTTAGGGGTTCAGTGTATTGCTCAGGGACACTTCGACACATGACACGTCCCAGCCAAGGATCGAACTGTCGGGTTATAAAGTAAAGTCCCACAGGACACTGTAAAGGGCGTGACTTCATCTCTCTATTAAACTGACAATAAACCACTAAGCTAATTAACAGGTTATTTCTAATATAAAACTAGTCTTTTTCATCAAACTATCCTGACAACAATATGTTTGCTGTGGTAACATTACAGTCAGTGTTTTATAACTGTTTGTTAGTTTTACCAGCAGCTAAAGCTGTTCAATTATTATTCTGGCCACTTTATGTGTCAATGTGTAAATCTGTAACAGAAAGTGACCAATAGACATGATTATACACAAGCTTTGTGATCTTGAATTAGACCTTAATGTACAAATAACCTTTGTTCATATAATGCTGATAGTATCGTTCTGTAGTAATCCACTAATATAATGCAGGCCCTATAGGAACATGACTTTATATATTCAGTATACAGAGACATTAGATAATCCATTATTAGTCCACAGTGAGCCCTCACATACCAGCTTGCTTAAATCTGTGATTGTTCTGCGTTGGCATTAAATAGAAAACCTGATGGGCCCTGTTCATCTCCCTTCTACATGGATTGAATGTCATGAATGTCCTGTAGATCGTCAAGCATTTACCTTCATCCTCCTCAGCTTTGCATATGAACGACTATCATCCATCAGTTATTATGCCATATAGAATACACCTGATTTCAGCGCGCTATTGTAATACAAACGGCACGGTCCGGGCCATAGATTTGGGCAATGTGTATGACAATACACATTGTTGGATCATAGCGATTTGTGGCATTATTATATTGTTGCTGAGGAAACAGTTGGATGATGTCACGATGACATTGATAATACTTCTACTACAACTACAACTTCTAGTTCTACCACAACAAATATCACTACCGATGGAATTCTTTTAAGCTACAGAAACAGTTCGAATATCAAAATGTTCAGCTCTTTCAGGAGAGGGGTGATATAACTTCATATTTGTAATCTTTAAACTTTTTGAATTATTCAGCTTTTTGCAATTGTTTTTGAATTGGATATCTATTTTCAGCAATGTTTTTGCAATTAATTTCAGTTTTCAGCATTCCAACGCATTTTCAGCAGGAAATGCTTTTTCTAGTTTTTTATTGTTCTTTTGTAATATTTAATGAAACTCTGGCACAAGAATTTCCTTCAGGATGAATACAATCTGATTTATTCTTATCTTACTAGTAGTTAAAATATTAAGAGCTCATTATTACTATTATTACTATGTACAATGTATTATTATTATTATTTGATACTTAAATATGTAACGTTAAATCATTTCTAAATGTATAATATTTCATAATTAAAAATGAGACTTGTTCAGACATTTTATGGACGTTAGTTTTAACAAACAAATGTAAAGAATCCATAGACTGGCTGAATGTAATGGAGAGCTCCAGAACAGATCCTCTGAACCTCTTGAGAAGTTTGTAAAATGTTCTATAAACACTTTGACTCCATATTTGTCAGAAAGAATGATCAATAAATGACCAACACCAGATCCTGGTCTGATGTTAGTGAGGAGGTCCGTCTCAGTGGGGACAGGGACTCTCAGAACATCAGCTACTGTCTTCACTGTTATCAGACTGTGAACCAACAGAATGTGAGCTCTTGTTGTCTCTTCATACCTGAGTGTCCAGTTTCCAGTGTGGATCCTCCAGTCCAGCAGACAGCAGCCTCACTCCTGAGACTCCAGGATGATTGTAGCTCAGGTCCAGCTCTCTCAGATGATGGGAGAGGTTGGATCTCAGAGCTGAAGCCAGAGAATAACAGCCTTCCTCTGTGACCAGACAGCCTGACAGGCTGGAGACACAATTATATTACATTAACTTTCATCTACTCTTTCAGTCACATTGCACATTTAAAGGAACAGTGTGTAAGATTTAGTGACATCTAGTAGTGAGCTGCAGGCTGCAACCAACTAAATCCCCTCAGCTCACTCCTCCTTTTACAAGTGTGTAGAGAACTATGGTGGTCTTCAGGTGGAGATTTTATTACTACTAGGAGCTACTCTGATCAATATTATTTTATTTTTATGAAATATTGTTTCCAATAAAATAAATATCATTTCTGAGTGGAGTTTATAAAGAATGAAGAACACAGACATCAGTCAGTATCAGTCATTCTGTCCTCTGTCCTCCTGGCTTACATGTTCATGCTTGTTGAACAGATTGATAAAGAATCTGCTTTTTTGAGTGTAGTTGCCTCCAACTCGAGTATATATTAAGACCACATACATATTAAGCAACATTTAAATGGTTATCAGTTAAACAGAAGACAAATCCTGACCTGAGAATCTTTAGTTGACAGTTTTGGCTTTCCAGTCCAGCAGACAGCAGCTCAACTCCTGAATCCCGCAGGTTGTTGTTACTCAGGTCGAGCTCTCTCAGACTAGAGGACCGGGAGCTGAGGACTGACGACAGTGCTCCACAGCTTCTCTGACAGATTACAGCCACTCAACCTGAAGGAGAGTTAGTGATGAAGACAAACACAATACTGATTTTTTTCGTCTTCAATGTAAAATACATTTCTGAGTTTATAAATTGAGGATTAGAGTCTCAGGTGCCGAGAAGAATTTGACCTTTTATTGTGTGTATCACTGGAATCTAACAACAATTAATAGATCTTAATCCCTAATAACTCAACTCCTAAGAACAACAAAGTGAACAATTTCCAATTTCAAAGCTGCATTAATCTGTGGAGTTGCAATGAAACTGAAGAAACAATTTGCATTTGCAATTTTTCAATTGATCAACTAATCAATTAGTTTACTAAATCTGCCAACAGAAGACTTTCATTAGTTGAGAACTACTCTGCTCATGTGATAAAGCTGTTAAAGGCAGTTATCTCATTCTCATAGAAGATCAGATTGCCCTTTTCCAGCTGGTGAAAAGACAGTTTTGCTAATGACGGAATATAGTCTTTGAACTCTTTTTGGTCATACTTCTTTTCTGTCTGATAAGTGTGAAACACCAAGAATTCTGCGTACATCTCAGTCAGGGTCTTGGGCAGCTCTCATCCCTCTCTGGTCATCACATCCTCCAGAACTGTAGCAGTGATCCAACAGAAGACTGGGATGTGGCACATGATGTGGAGGCTTTGTGAGGTCTTGATGTGGGAGATGATCCTGCTGGCCTGCTCCTCATCACTGCATCTCTTCTTGAAGTACTCCTCCTTCTGTAGGTCAGTGAACCCTCTGACCTCTACCATTATGCTAACAAAATCACGATGGATCTGATTGGCTGCTGCAGGTCGTGTGGTTATCCAGAGGCGAGCAGAGGGAAGCAGTTTCCCCCTGATGAGGTTCGTCAGCAGCACATCCAATGAGGTGGACTCTGTCACATCAGTCAGGATCTTATTGTTGTCGAAGTCCAGATGAAGGCGGCTCTCATCCAGTCCATCCAAAGCAAACAGAAGTTTGAATTTACTCGTGTTGTAGTTGGTGTTTCCTGATGACTGCAGAGTTGTGAAGATGTGATTAAGAGCTTCTGTCTTGATGTCTTTGGTCTCCTGGATACATTCATGAATGAGCTCTGACAAACAACATTTTTCTTCCTTCATATTCAGCTCACGGAAGGTGAAGGGGAAAATGAGATGCACATCTTGATTGTGTTCTTCTTCAGCCCAGTCCAACACAAACTTGCGCAGAAGAAATGTTTTTCCAATTCCTGCTATTCCATTGGTCAGTACTGTTCTTATGGGTCTGTCTCCTCCAGACGGGGGTTTGAATATGTCGCTGGGTTGAATTGGTTTCTCTTCATCTGCTGACTTCGCCCTCTTCACCTCAATCTGCATGACCTCATGCTGAGAGTTGATGTGTATGTCAGCCCCTGCTGTGATGTACAGCTCTGTGTAGATCTCAAACAGAGGTTTTGCATCCTTACTCCCCAACCACGCCTGTTGTATATACCCCAACGTATCCTTAAAGCGTGATTGAAGCGTTCGTTGCAGAGATGAGATGTGTACTCCCTGAACCATCTCATCTGTATTGAACACAAACATGACAAATATAATTATTATTAGATTGTTTGTCTCCAGTTGGAGGAGCAGAACACAAATGGTCTTTTGCTAACAGTGGCGGGCCGTCTCTGCTGGCCTCAACAGAATCACAAAGCTATATCTATTTTATAATTTAATAATTTTTCTTAAATACACTACATGTATTATAATTTAGAAAAATATTTTTCCCATTATGTTATGTTCTCATTACACAGCTACTGTCTTCCTCAGTTGCTCTGCTTCCAGTGCAGCTTGTTTTAAGTAGAGCTTTTATCCAATCAGACTTCACCTCTGTGTCTCTACATAAGAACAGAGGCCCGAGGCCTGCAGACTCACAAGTGCATCCCTTTGCAGTTTAAGTAATGGGACGATATTGTTGATTGTCTTCAACCAATCAGATCTTTAGTTTGACATGTTGGGCGTATTCTTTGATGTCCCAGAGCCTGCTAGCTGGCCTACAAGTACGTCAGCATTAATGTGCAGCTCAGTTTTACGATCAGCTCTGCAGTGAGGTGCAGCGTGCGCCGTGATTGGTCAGTGGGCGAGCACGTGACTATCGTGTAATTTAAGGAAGCTGGCAGAAGTTAGTTGGAGGAGTAAGAGTTCAAATTGAAAGATATGGAAGAAATTATGACATTTTTCGGGTTTTGCTCGGTGTAGATTATTTATTTTTTACCTAGCTTTGTTTTTTTAACAGTCAATGACTGAAGGAGGAGAAACGGATTTAGTGACGGAGTTACTGATGCCTTTCTCAAAAAGGACATTTCAGGAAAACCTGGACACCATAAGAAAGGGTCAGTCAACCTCAGCTGGCAGCCTGACTCAGCCAGGAAAAGGATTTGTATGAACACAAATCAACGAACACGTTCGCAGGGAAACTGAGCTCCACAACCCTTCTGCGGGCTGTCTGCGGCGGCCAGCGATCGGCAAAATACAACTGGGGAGGCTCGATTGTCATCACTGGCGTCCATGAATCGAGAATGACTTCTTACTGGAACTGAAACAATGTTCTGTACAAACGTGGGATTAAACTCTTTGTCAGCAAAGAAAGGAGGATGGTCTTTGTCTTTAAGTGAACAGCATTCGGTAAGTGACAAACTGCGATTTTTTCTTTTACATCTGCAGTAACGTTAGTGTTCATTTGTCTATCATGACATTTTCATGAATAATATTTGAATGGCTCGTGCTCTTGGTGGAATGTGTGGATCCGCTGCAGGTCTGCTGGATTGATGCGTCATGCTTTTGTTCAATATATGTGACTGGTGGTTATGACTTTGTTGTTGTCATTGTGTTAATTACATTGATTCTGACTATGCATTGTCCGTTAATGACGCAGCATCCCGTCATGCGCGTATTCATGTATCTGCACTCTGCAGTGAGTGTTTTTGTAGGTGTTGAGCTTCATGTAACATTTTATTTCACTTGTCAAATCTTGCAGTGTTATGTGAATATGAGGTTTTTACACTAAACAGATAATAACCGTAGCTGTGGCATCATAATGAGGTTATTAGGAGGTAATTCAACTGTAGTAGGACAGCACTGAAGGCCCAGGTATAACATGCACGGCCCGCCACTGATTTTAGATATTATTTGACTTGATCAATATTATTGGAATTTAATAAACTCTGTTGTACTTCCAAGAGCAGCTTTCTGTGATGACTCTGTTCATGTGTATTGTGATAACAGCTGATATCAAACCTTGACTGTTCACTCTGAATGTGTAATAGTACTTTGACTGTTGACATTGTGAGTGAATAATAATTATGAGACTTAGTTTATAGTTTGGTTATTGGTCCCTGATCTCAGGGTGGTGCCCCGTTGTTTTTAATAATTGTTAATAATCTTACTGACATTAATAATTCTATTGATGTCAATAATTTAGTTTTATACTTGCTGATAACCAAACACACTCCTGATAGATCCCGACACAACACTTCTCAGCTCAGGAAGCCGGTTATAAAGACCTCGGTGGGCTGCAGAGATTTACCTCCACCCACTCTACCCATAGAGTCCAACATAAGCCCCGCCCCCTAAAGTCTCTGACATCAAAACATGAATTTTCCTGAATTAGTCTCCAGGTAAAGACAACAAACAGTTGTTCTTGTGTATAGTTTTGATCAGTCAGAATAAACAGTAGACTGACATGTGCACATATTTCAGCAGTGAGTTGGCACCTTGCATGGTAGCCCCTGCCATCAGTGAACGAATGGGTGTGAATGGGTGAAAGATGACGTGTACTGTAAAAGCACTTTGAGTGGTCGGGAGACTACAAAGGCCCTATACAAGTGTGTTGGCTACTTACACAGAGGCACCTTACATACATGGCGAGGGGAAGTGAATGAGGGCTATTGAAAAGCTATTTTGAAAAACATAAAGCAGACAAAACTCTTTAATTGCCAAGATCCCTTGAACGAAAGCGAAAACAATTTTGGAAACTGTGCAAACTAAGGTCATTACTATACTTTCACCACATTTCTGAAGCCTTTGAAGTTTCACACTTCATGTGTTAACGCTGTTTCTTGTAGTTAGTTTGGCGTACTCATTCATGTCCTCTCTCCTTATGAAGCTCACCACACTTCTCCTGGAAGAGTGCCTCAGTCATCTGGCACTCAACTGATTTTGACGGCCGCTGTTGTCACCCAACTAAAAAAAACAGCCAAATGACAAACTAAATGTTCCAGAGTTTGATTGGAGCTGAGCAGTTTGCGTCTGTGAGTTCAGAGTTTTAGCTCCTGCTCTCTGTTTGCTGATTTCACTAATTATCTTTAATCAAAGAGGGACGCTGCTAATGAGCGAAGTCGGCTGCTGCAACGCTTGGTTGGAACAGAAACCTGCAGACTGTTCTATGGCAGAGCAACGGACGCTGCAGGGAATGGGGATCTGCTTTGAAGGGAATTTGAATTGAATTGAAGTTAAAATTTCAACTAAAAACTCAGTTTTACACGGCTGAACCCTTGATAACATTGTCCTCTCGTCTCTGGCCTCAAGGTGACCCTGCATTCACAGAAGACGCATAAATAAAAACACACTTCTACTCCCCTTAAATAAGCATAATTAAGCCCTTTTCTTCCTCATTACATAAACACAAAAACACCCAAGCATGCATCTTTGCACTCACCACACACACACACTCTCTCTCATCCTTCCAGCCTTCATTTTCTACATCTGCAGACTAAAAAACAAGACAACCCAATTCACAGTTACAGGCGGCACATCTCCCTGTTCGGAGCGCCTCGGCTTTGGGAGGCGTCGGCGGCCGGTAAGCCTCCTCTGTGAGGAGGGGTGTCATCAGCGAGGATGCAAGGAAGCGCCTTTTCAATGCAGAAACAAAACAAAAAAATGAAAAAGACCAAAAAGCTGTCTCGGAAGTGGCGCTCCTTATCCGCCACCTCAGAAAGCTTAATCTCATTTCCACACTTGACTGTGTTCACGGCCAACTAGTGAGTGCTGTTCCTGTTGTTCTGCCTCTTCAGGAGTCAACCGGGGAGACGTTTATGAAGAGGCCAAGCAGCAGACGAGAGGAGTTAAAACTGCACTGTGCAACTTCTCCAATAACTAATACAGGATATTTTTACTTATTTATATTCCCTCTGAATTTTTCAAGACCTAATACCTTGTGATATGGGGATGTTTTGTGTTTTGGCATGTGTGTGCTGTCAGCAGTGAACATGTTGAGGCTATCGAGGAGTCATGTGACTGACAGAAGGTCACGTCTTACACTAACATGATGTGCCGCAGCTGAGATTACATCCTCTATAAAAAAGAGTAAATAAAGGTTTGGTTCATCTGCCTCAGGAAGATCAAGAATGATGTCCGGCTGGATTCATTCTCACCAGTTCCAGGTGAAGGTTACCAGAATAAACTCAAGAGGTTTGTTAGGAAACCCTCATGAAACCCTCCTGCTGTTGCTAGTACAGCTGCTTCACTATGGCAGTGGAGGTGCATGTTTTTCCCATACAAAATGTTGTGCTGTGAGAGGCAGCATACTGATGTGAAACATTGTCATGTTTGCTTCAATAGATGTCCACCATCCTCTACAGACTGCCTAGTGCTCTCTCATATATTACTTTTAACAACATCCCTGTGAAATTAGACGCCCCACACTGTAACAGTTGCGTGTTGCTGCCAAACAACTTGGGAAGAGCTTTATCCATGAGAATGCTTCGCTGAATAGGTTGTTGCAAAAAACATCCAGGCTTCTGGTGAGTGCCTCCTTCTCTCTTTTCTCTTCCAGCTACATTTAGTGGATGCAGAACGCAGGCAACGGTGGAGAAGTCGGACAATCAATAGACGTAAATGTTAATTCATCAATGTGTAAACATTTGAACCACAGAGGATGTGATTGTGTTAAAACATAAGAGAAAAGTGTCAGATTTTCAATATCACCTGGCTAACAGGCAAACACATTGGTACAATGATTTGTGGTCTGTCAGTATTATTGATTGGGTTCAGATGTCAACAACCGGGATACACTCATTGGCATTTCCCTGGAGGAGTGTGTGTGTGTGTGTGTGTGTGTGTGTGAGAGAGAGAAACACAACATGGATTACTCTTACTGATCTCACTGTCTCTGTACCGTGTGTCTGCACGAACTCAAGCCTAATTAAAGGATGATCTCACTCGTCTCTTTTTGTTGTGGTTTTGAGACATCCACTTCCAAGATTGCTACAGCTAGAAAATTGAGGGAAATGGAAATAATCAGTGTTCTCTCCCTTTAGTTGAAAGCATACACATTAGCATGGGGAGTTAAGGGGGAAACAGTGGCAATAACTTATCTCTGGTTAAAAAAGAAAAGCTAGCTACTTTCATTGGAAAAGTGTTGCATTAGTTACTTCGGTTGTTCCACCGTTCACCATTTCTGCTACTGGTGATGGTACCTGCAAAGAACTTGCAATAATACTCTGGTAATTCGGGATGACAACCGCTGGCTGCCGGGGAACACAAAAGCGCTCTCCTCTTCATGTTTCGGTGGACGCACTACTTTCTGTGCCGTATATCCAGCCTTTATTTTCTCAGGAAACTGTAACCAGTTGCAGACTGAATTTCATAGAAGAAACCAATCTAAACGCTGATGGTGTCTTTATTCTAAAGCCGTCACATTGTGCAGTCAACATTAATGACAAATAATCACACAAAACTCTTGATGCCTTATTCTGTTGTGGTTCAGGTTTCATCTGCGCCATGCCGTCACCTCCGTCAACTGCGACACAGGAGCAAACATAACTGACAATATTAGAGTATCGCATACGGTATTTCTTCACTTGAAATAGCCCCAAAACAACCACAGTATCCATAGAAGAAAAGGACACAGCGTCCAGCTGTGAGAGTGAGACTGAGGCTGGATACGATGTGTGCACATCCCAGGGGGAACGCTGGTCTGTGGGCCGCCTGGCACCTTTTCTTCTTCTTCTTCTTGTCTTGTTGTAACTGAATCTCAGAGTCCTAATGTGGGCACAGAGCAGCATCTTACCCACTATCAACTTGACAAAAACAACTGCTCCGCTGGAAGAAAACCTACTGATTCTGCAGGCATGAGAAACACGGTTTTTATCTAGTTTACGTTAGATATTTCTTCTGCGGTATTTGGAAAATGTGATTCTATATGGATAAGTTTTGAAGTTTACCAGTAAGCATATTTCAGCTAGACGAATGCAAGGCTGAAAGAGATCATTCTCTGCAGTCTGCAGAGAGGGCGAGACGTCAACAACAGCAACTAATAAAATAAACATTCAGATCTCCATCTGCACTGGGATATTCAAAGCTCTCTCTTTTCCCTGGCAATGAAAATAAACACTAAATGCTCAATTAGGAAAATACTAAATGTTAAAGTTTATTAATCAGAGACATTGCTCTCAATCATAACATAAGATAAAATAAGATAAGATAAGATAAGATAATCCTTTATTAGTCCCTCAGTGGGGAAATTACAGGATTACAGCAGCATTGCTCACAAGTAATAAAATGAAGATAAAAAATCAAGTAGTATAAATAAACTAAACAGTAAACAGTAATACAAATATGACAGTAAAGAAGAATACAAAATATATACCAGTATATACAGGCGGAGTAAAAATGTAAAATGTAAGATAATACTTAAACGTATTGGATATTGCACGGAATATTGCACGGGATTGACAGTAAAGAAGAATATTAAATATACCAGTATATACAGATGGAGTAAAATGTAAAATGTAAGATAATACTTAAACGTATTGGATATTGCACAGGATTGCACGGATTAGATATTGCACCAGGTGAAAGAATTAAAGTGTTCAGAAGTGTTCATATTCATGTTAAAGTGAATTAAAGTGTTCAGAGTGTTCAAGTGTTCATGTTCAGTCAAATGTTCGTGTTCAGAAGTGTTCAAAGTGTTCAAAGTGTTAGTTAGTGGTCTCCCGAGAGCAGTTTGTTGTGTAGCCTGACAGCAGCGGGGAGGAAGGACTTGCGGTACCTCTCCCTCAGACACCGGGGATGAATCAGCCGGTGACTGAAGGAGCTGTGCAGAGCTGCCAGAGTGTCCTGCATGGGGTGGGAGGCATGGCTCATCAGGGATGAGAGCTTCGCCATCATCCTCCTGTCTCCCACCACCTCCACAGTATCCAGTGGACACCCCAGCACGCTGCTGGCCTTCCTCACCAGTTTGTCCAGTCTCCTCCTGTCAGCTGCCGCGATGCTGCTGCTCCAGAAGACCACTCCATAGAAGATGGCTGATGCCACCACGGAGTCGAAGAAGGTCTTCAGGAGTGCTCCCTGCACCCCAAAAGACCTCAGTCTCCTCAGCAGAAAGAGTCTGCTCTGTCCTTTTTTATAAAGAGCGTGAGCGTGGTCAGTCCAGTCCAGTTTATTGTTCAAGTGAACACCCAGGTACTTATATGAGTTCACAAACTCAATGTCCAGTCCCTGGATGCTCACCGGTGTCGGAGGAGGGCGTTTACCCCGGCGGAAGTCCACCACCAGCTCCTTGGTCTTGCTGGTGTTGATGTGGAGGCGGTTCCGCTGGCACCATCCTAAAAAGTCCTGGTTCAGTTCCCTGTATTCTCTGTCATCATCTGCGGAGATGAGGCCGACGATTGCAGAGTCGTCAGAGAACTTTTGCAGGTGGCAGTTGGCAGAGTTGTGTTTGAAGTCTGAGGTGTAAATGGAGAAGAGGAATGGAGCCAGAACGGTTCCCTGTGGGGCCCCTGTGCTGCAGGACACCCAATCTGACTCACACTCCCGTATCCGCACATACTGTGGACGGTTGGTGAGGTAGTCCAGGATCCATGCAGTGAGGTGGTGGTCCACCCCGGTCTGCTCCAGCTTGTCCCTCAGAAACAAAGGCTGGATGGTGTTGAAGGCTAGTGAGGAATAAATAGTCTGTAGGAAATAGTATTTTTCATCACACAGCCTCTCAAAAGTAAAGCAGAAATACTCTCCAAATTGAAAGTGACAGTTATTCATAATGTAATATTAACATGTGTAATGCTTGAAATTATATAACATACATACCAGCATAAATTAAAGTTGCATTCTGTTTTGATTGTCATAACAATGAATCAAACGAGTGCTGAGGAGAAGTATTACCAGCTCTGCAGCTCTGCAGAGCTGTTGGGCCTCTTTGCTAATAGTTTTCCCAGCAACTGTTTCCAACACCTCCATTTGCTACCTGCAAACAGCTGATAGCCAACAGTTAGAGAATATAGCTGGTGAAGAATGTTGACCATCGCTGAGGTGCCATCTTGAAGGATGTCCCAATGCCAAAACTGCATATCGGGGAGCGAGGAAGTGGTGAGTGGCCTGGGGGCTGGACTGGGAGATCTGGGGCTGCCGTCCTGGACAACCAGATGGGCGGAGTACCTCTGGAGGATGGGCCAGAAGTCCGAAGGAGGCAGGACCAAAGAACTGGACTGCTCTGGTGGGCGGCCACACATTGAGATAGAGGTGGAGAGTTTTTGAGGGGCTGTGTGACTTGATGGTCTTGGCGCAGTTTAGAAATTACTTACCTGAAAGTATTGCCATGTACATCAGTGATGAAGTTTAAAAAAAATTGCGTCTGAAGCGGCTGCTTTGGCAGATGACTCACAGGCGTAACTTTGGGGAATTACGCACTCGCAATGCTCGTTTTAGGGGAGATGAAGGTGTGTAGTCTTCACTCCATACAAAGTTCCGATAAGGTCTGTAACTTTTGTTATAAAAAAGGGCATAAAAAAGATTAGCCCCCCTCCTTCTGACCTCCTCTTGCCCTTTCTAACCAATGTTTAACGGTCTAACCTCGATGTAACCTCGGTGTAAAAGAGGAAGTACCCTCAACCCCCCCTGTTTGTATGTGTGCTTAAATATCCAACTCATCTCTTCATGAGTTGTTCTTTCTCCTGCCGAGACCTGCACTCTGTACAATAATTCAATCGTCTCTGCGCAGAGAATAAATCTCACAAAGACAAGTTCTGTTTCACAGTATTCTTTGTTTCAGCACCCTTCAAAGACTCACGGTTTAGCTGGTATAATAATTTCCACCACACGTGTCACACGGTTTGGTCTCTGGCGGGATGCGAGGTTAAGATACTGCGGGACACCACTGCCTTTGATTCCTTCGTCCAGGCATTATTAGAATTGAATGTGCGGTAGTATGCTCCTGGATGCTTGCCAATCTTGACACTGTGTCTGTTCTGCAAAAAGTATGACGCATCAGAGTTGTGTGCGGTTCCCCTGTGGGATGTACCGCTCTGTTTCACAGGGAAGAACTGAGGAGTGAACCTTCTCAGGAGCTGATACCTTCTCTAAGAGGTTTGTTGAAGCAGGTGCTTCCCGGGGGAGAAGGTGAAAGCTCTCGGGGTATTTTTATGCACATTGTCCTGCTGTTCAGGTAATGGGCATCTCATGATGACTGTTTCATTAGAGACCCCATTATTCAAATTGTAGCAAATTATAGCAAATTCATGGAGTCTGTGCTGAGATTGGCTCATGGTGGTTCAGGACACTGGGTGATGAGGAAGAACAATGGCCCGGTGCTACTACATTTATTTTGGTCGCCGTTGAAAAAAAAGACACTGCCCTTGTATATCTAAATCTGTCACGCGTGTCAACTCCCTGGGAAACCTAACCAGAGTGCAACACCTATGGCTCTGTTCGCTATTACAGCCGTCCGTCAGCCCAATACTTGATTGTGTGGGTCCGTTACCAGGTTCTAGGTCTGGTGCCGTTTACCTCCTCACAGTGATGTGTCAAACTGCCCATTATCCGGCTGCGTATCCATTTCACAGGATAACTCAAATAAATGTGGTGGGTTCCATAAGTGGTGGGTTCATACTGTCACAGTTGTGTAGAGCAGGCAGCAGGGGAAAGACCCAAATGCAGACAAAGCAGACAGATTGTGCGGTTGAATGATTAAATATTAATATAAAGCAATAAATAATAATAATAAATAATATGTCAGGCCACAAAAAAACTAAACTCCATGCAAAAGAGAAGGTTACAGGTAAACAGGACACAGCTGGCAAAAAAGTCCATACAGCAATGGAAGGATGAAAGAAGAACCAAACAAAGCGCAAAGACAGGATTGTAAATATGCAAGAAAAATCCACACAAGACACAGGTTTGGAAGACATGAGGGCAGACTGAAAGCTCATTGATGGTAGAAACAAAGGGAGCAGGGCAAGGCTAATGAGATTAATACGACACAGGTGATCCACAGAAAAAAGGAGGAAGTCAAGCAAACACAGGACATAAGAGGCAGTGAACTTCATACTAAGACAGGAAACTGATTTTACCAAACCCAAGGCCACCACGACTGAAGTCTTCTCGACACCGGTGACAAATAAAAGAGGCCTTGACACACAGTCGGAATAATCTGGACTCTACTGTTCCTTCTGTAACATCCATTCAAATATCTTGACACAATTTCATTCAATCGACCGTAGAAGCCTAGAAGACATTATACAACATCTGAAGTCATCCTCCTGCTGCTTGGATATTCTACCAACACACTTTTTCAAAAATATTTCAAACTGCATGACCACTGATCTTTTACAAATTGTAAACACATCCCTTCTCTCAGGTGTCTTCCCACAAGCCCTAAAAACTGCAGTTATTAAACCACTCCTAAAGAAGGCTAGTTTAGACTCCGCAACGATGAAAAATTATAGGCCAATATCAAACCTCCCATTTTTAAGTAAAATAATTGAAAAAGCGGTTTTCCAACAGCTGACCAACTTCTTGGCCGTAAATAACTGCTTTGATGTTTTCCAGTCAGGCTTTCGACAGCACCACAATACTGAAACTGCTCTTGTTAAGGTTTTCAACGACATCCACTTAAACATAGACAATGGCAGAAGTTCAGTCTTAGTATTACTGTATCTCAGTGCTGCATTCAACACGGTTGACCATGCCATACTCCTAGAAAGACTAAGAATCTGGGTGGGACTCTCTGGCACAGCACTTAACTGGTTTGAATCCTACTTGAAGGACTTTGTGACTTTGTGACTTTGTGTCTGTAGCTGATTACACATCAGAGCTGACTAAAATGACATGTGGTGTTCCCCAAGGTTCAATACTGGGGCCTCTTCTGTTCAACATCTACATGCTTCCACCAGCTCAGATTATGGAAAACAACAAAGTGTGTTATCATAATTATGCAGACGACACACAAATCTACATAACTATGTCACCAGGGGACTATAATCCCATACAAGGGCTGGGTAACTGCATTGAACAAATAAACAACTGGATGTGCCAGAATTTTCTTCAATTGAACAAAGATAAAACAGAAGTAATTGTTTTTGGTACCAAGGACGAACAATTGAAAATCACCGCTCAGCTTCAATCACTGATGTTAAAACCCACAAACCAAGCCAGAAATCTAGGTGTAGTTATGGATTCAGACCTCAACCTGAACAGCCACATCAAGACAATTACAAAATCAGCCTACTATCACCTGAAGAATATATCAAGGATTAGAGGACTTATGTCTCAACAGGATTTGGAAAAACCTGTCCACGCATTTATCTTCAGCAGACTGGACTACTGTAACGGTGTGTTTACAGGTCTCTGTAAAAAGTCAATCAGAAAGCTGCAGCTGATTCACAACGCTGCAGCTCGAGTCCTCACTAAGACCAGGAGGGTGGATCACATCACCCCAGTTCTGAGGTCTTTGCACTGGCTTCCTGTCCAACAAAGAATTGACTTTAAAATCCTGCCGTTGGTTTACAAAGCACTGAATGGTTTAGGGCCAAAATACATCTCTGATCTGCTGCTACCTTATGAACCATCCCGACCCCTCAGGTCGTCTGGGACCGGTCTACTTTCTGTTCCCAGAGTCAGAACTAAACATGGAGAAGCAGCGTTCAGTTTTTCTGCTCCACACATCTGGAACAAAGTCCCAGAAAGCTGCAGGTCTGCTGACCCTCAGCTCCTTTAAATCAAGACTGAAGACTTTTCTGTTTGCTTCTGCCTTTAATTGAACCACATTCAATTAATATATTAATCAATTTCCTGCATTTTACTACTGTATTTTATTTCTTACACTGTTTTGTAATGTTTTAATGCAATGAATGTTCTTAATTGTTTTTAAATCTCCTTTTCTTTTGCCTTATGTTTTGATGCTTTTAATGGTTTTATGTGAAGCACTTTGAATTACCTTGTTGTTGAAATGTGCTATACAAATAAACTTGCCTTGCCTTGTATTCATAAATTGAAGCTACTTAAGATCATCAAACTTTCCGCCCTCTTACCGTTCTCCAACTGCATTCCTTAATGACATTTCACCTTGATATTAGATAAGCTTGTATCGTGTACATTGCATTCAACTGCTCTGATCGTGACATGATGTTTACAACTGCAAACAGCCGCTAAATAAAGTAAAATATTACATTTATAAACATTCTGTTTATTACAGAAATTGGCTGTATTTCATTCTGTCATATAGATAGATGGAAGTGTGTTTGTGTGTATATAATTCTTGTCACATTCTTGTCACATTATGCCACGTTGTGAATTGAATTAATAGTAAATATATAAGTTGTTATGAGCACTGTTATGCTCATCTAACAGACATCATAAAATACAGGGGTATACAAAAACAATAGACAGCAGCTGTCTCTGTGACATATCTATGTCACATTTAATAACTTCTGCTCCAAGTGACAGCTCCGAGCCAAGGATGTCTCATTGTGTTAAATGCCTATTTCCTCAACATCACTCTCCTTGCCTCCTCTGCTCGCATGTCAGGTGGGAGGGACTAAGACGCAAGGAGAGGAGGAAAGGAATTGAGGATGTACAAAATGGGAAATGTGATCTTATCTACATTAAAATGCACCGTAATGAAAAGCATTTCTCGCTCAGAAACTGATCGAGGAACAGAAGGACACTCTACTGTTCGACTCTTGATGGTCCAAAAAGGAAGACCAAAGTGTTTGAACAAATGCCATCAATTACACAGTTGTTATAATCCATTCCAGCTCTCTCTTAAACTCTTTCCCCTCTCATCTGTCTTAATAACTAATGATTATATACTGCCGTGCTCACGGTAAACACCGTAAGTCGCATCGGATAAGAAAATAGTCAAAATACCTCAAATGTGAAATTCAAATGAGCTACTTGAAGATCATCCTCCTGTTGCACTCGCTGTAAGTCGCTCTGGATAACAGCATCAGCTAAATACCTCAAATTCAAATGTAGAACAACCATAACACCCCTTTGCTCTCCTGAGCAACACACAGCTTATCTGTGCTCATGGAAGCCACAGTGACTTATAAAATAAACATTAGTCACAGCTACAGATGAATGCACTTTCTTCTCTTTCCTTCTTTTTGAAAGTTTTGGAAGACCACAAGGTGGTGCGCACACACAAACGCATACAGACATATTTATTCACTTTTTGTCTTCTTAACCAAGTTGTTTACAACTCCTTCTCCATACCCTGTAACATAGATACTGTAAGATAGATACTGTAACATACATAGGTACATACACAATGACGGCACATAGCTTGTGGATCTCATAAATTTCGCTACATTTTTGTCTTTATTTGTAGTTTATTTGTAGTTTGTCACTAATGGCATATGACAGAATATATTCGCCAACTTCTGAAGAGGAAGCGTTGGGATTAAGTGCAGCGGACTTTGAATTTGTATGTAATCGCACCAAGTGAAAAATTTGCTTCATGCTTGCTGTGAACACACCATTACAGTAACAGCAAACAGGAGACAGTATTTTCCTATTTGTACCAGCTGATACTCAGTATGACTAAGAGAAACATCTTAACTAAACTCAAAGTACACCTGATGTTGATGATGTTGATGATGTTTTCATTAATTTAGATGGTATTTAGATGAGTAAAATATTTTCCTGACCTAAATTATTACAATTCAACAAACTCAGGACTTGGAGACCGTTGGATGCACCGTGTATGGCAAAGTTCATTTAGTTGCCTAAACCTAACTGGATGTAGTTATTATAAGCCCGACCATAACGTTGTCTTTGCGAAACCCAACTAAGTACTTTTGTTGCCTTAACCTTGCGTATATCACCACCTGATGAAGCTCGGGTATGTTTGGGCTGAACAGCGTAATCGGTCTGGGGCAAAGATTCGGGATGTGGTATAAGCCAACTATAAATAAATAAGTAAATACATACATTTTATTTGTAAAGCCCAATTGGAATATCCCAAATTACACAGTTCCCTGTAGGGGCTTCAAAGTACAATAAACTTCCATTTTTGTCATCAGGCAAATGCGACTGTCACAGCTTGAAGAACAACAAAGGGACAAAAGTAAAAATAGAACATTTTTAACACCAACAACACATAAAAATCTGCCTCTGGTTTGATCTAAGCCTGCTTTTAAATCTTGCTGACATGACTAATGGCTCCATTTAGCACCTAAATACAACTTGTGTGGGAAGAAAAATGTGACAAGGGGAAATAAATGAATCATAATGCAAAACACTTGAGATAAACAGAGATTGAATTAATGAAGTCTGCTGGGACGCGCAATGCACTGGAAAGGTGTCAAATTAAGACACTGAGAAATGAAAATGTCAACATTAATTTGTCCCTGGAAGATGTGTGAGGCAGCTTTCTTCTTACCAGTTGTTTGTTTTGTAACATTCAGACATGAAATTGAAAAGTGGAATGATGTCATTTTGCTCAATAATAAAGAAGTCTTGAGCCATTCTGTGCAGTCTCAAATGTGTAAGTCAACTACTGCAGTGATTCTTAACCATAGGGCCACGGCCCATGATTGGGCCGCGAGCGCCACCTAGAGGGCCGCGAAAAACTTTCAGTTTTGCACCTGTGGGCCGCGAGGGCCGCGGGACCGCATAGGTTATCAATTGAAGACACCAGAGATATTACTGTTATCCATGAGACGCTCAGTTACAATATAGCTCAGTCAGTTGTTTAACAAGCTGCAATAAGCAGAAGAAGACACTCAGCTAGCCGCTAGCATGTAGCGAAAGTTATGGATACGTTTTTAAAAAGAAAAAATGAAGACGACAGTGGTGCCATACCCCCCCAAAAGTCTAAATGTGTACGCAAGTACAACCCTGACTTTCTTAAGTACGGCTTTGTGAACGGAGGCAATGAGGCAGAGCCGAGGGCTCAGTGTGTGGAATGTGGGCTAATGCTATCAAACGAAGCACTGAAGCCTTCGAAAATAAAGCGACACGTAAGTCGTATCTTGCAGCATTTCGACGGAAAAAGACACATTACAGACCCGACAACGTGCTAGCGTTACCATGGAGCTAGTGGCTTCAGAAAACGCTTGTACTTATAGTACAAACCGTATCTTCCTCTTATATAAGGCGTCAACCAACGTTTGCGTAACTGAGCTATTCTCATACTCGATCGTGCGCTCGGTCGCAGCCATTACGCACAGCAAGTCCGCTACTCACACACCATGTCTTCGACCATATATATATAGTTTTTGCAATGGCTAAAAATAAAAGGAAAATAATATAACATCAAAATATAAAGGGAGAAACACCTTTAGTGTGTCAGAATATCATTTGGTTACCATGTGTCCATTTGGGTCTCCAAATGTCCTTTTAGAGCGCCGCCTGGATCTCTTCATGGAAGAAACTCTGTAGAATGGTCATACTTTGTCCAATTCTTCAAATTCGAGGCAGTTGTTCACTGATAGTATAGTTAAAGCCCTATACTGTCCTTTACCTGTACAGATACAGCCACAGGCAGTTATTTATACTTAAAGATACTTTTTTATTTTATCCGGACAAAAATCTTAAATTTTTACTGACTCCAAAGGCCCACTGCTCTGTTTCTGTATGACCTACAGGTTTTCTGACACTTTTGATGCATATAGTCAGAGTGGGCCCCGGGACACTTTGTACTTGAAAAGTTAGGCCCCGAGGTCAAAAAGGTTAAGAACAGTGGCGGCTGGTGGATTTTTTTTTGGGTAGGGCCATCCAATCAATTTCAGCAAATCGTATAATTCAATGCAAAAAAAAAAAGAAAAAAGGTATCAAAAACGCATTAGTACTTTGCAGTTACATTGTTATCATTTATTCCAACACTGACATAATGAGGACATCTTATTCATACAATTCAGTATATAAAAAAAATATATATATATATCATATAATAATAGTATAATATGATATATAAATACCATATAATCAAAAAAATACAATATAAATATGAATATATTATAATAAAATA
Source organism: Lycodopsis pacificus (assembly GCA_028022725.1). Classification (NCBI taxonomy): domain Eukaryota; kingdom Metazoa; phylum Chordata; class Actinopteri; order Perciformes; family Zoarcidae; genus Lycodopsis; species Lycodopsis pacificus. Next base: position 2,462,643 of record CM051696.1, read on the forward strand.
TAAATATCATATATAGTCTAATAGAACAAGTATATTTTAAGATGCCCCTATGAACCGTGTTTGTTGGAGAAATCAGTGCAGTGAGGAAACCTGCATGTTTTTATGACAGTTATTTGAAAAGGAACTTTGCTCTTCTGAGTGGCAAACCTCTCAATGACCTTCTTAATGAAGTCAGGCATGTCCCTGACAAGTTCCTTCTCCATGGAGCACCAGCTGGCAGTGGGTGGAAATGTCCGTCGTCTCGTCTGCTTGAATGGCAATAAAATCAGCGTTCTTTACTTCCTCCAGAATGTAATCCCTTACAACCGACAGCATGCAGTCCAACAGCTCATTTTGTACACTGTTCGACGTCCCTTTAAAAACGCTGGCTGTCTCCAGGTGCTCCTCCAGCACACCGTCGAGGGACGCAACAAAATCCACCAGTCCCTCGAACACGCCAGGGTTGTCCGAGGAGTCAGTCTCGTCATGCCCACGCAAAGCCAACTCAAAAGCCCCACAAAACTTGACACATTTTTGATAAAATGTGCCGGTTTTTATCCACCTGCTCGTTGTGTTTCTTTACCGCAAGCCGGTGACCGCCGTCCAGCTGGGTAGCGAGAACACGCAAGATGAGAACGAGACAAGGGCCAGGCCCTCGCGGAAGTCTTTTTTAGGGCGCTGATTGGCTAAATTGTAAGTCACTCATTTCAAGTCATTTATTTCTTTAATCAGTGATTGGCTAAGCTGCTTATTAGACCCGTCTTCCTTGGGCCAAATCGAGCCAAATCGTTCTGGCCCCGGCACATGCACGCGCAGTAGAGACTTGCATGGGGACAGCTGAGAGGTGCACCAGCGGAGAGGACAAGCAGGGAAAAGCATTTATTTTGCGCAGATATCCTATTTTACAAATATTACTGGGTATATTACATAGCTCAAAAACACAAATATTGACAATTTGTATAATTTATTAATGTTATTAAAAAATATATATATTATTGTGGGGGACGACCGAATTCACGGGGCCCCTTTAAGGAAAGGGGCGTAACCCTGGTGACAGAGGGGGTTAAAGGGGGACAGGAAGTGAATGTGTTGGAATGTTTTGTATGGATGGAAATAAACGGCCACAAGGTGCAGCCAAAGGGAATACTCGACTCCTTGCTTATTTCCACGCTCCTACATTGGTGACCCTGACACTCCTGGACGTTTCCAGAAGACAAGATGACGACGCACGCAGTTTCGCTGAAACTGCCGGAGTTTTGGGAGACGCAAGCGGCGGTGTGGTTCGCTCAAACTGAGGCACAATTCGCCCTCAGAGACATTACAGCGGACGCGACAAGATACTATTATGTCGTGGCGGCTCTCGGCAGTTCGACAGCAGGCAGAGTGGTGAGCATTCTGGAAAATCCGCCAGAGAGGGATAAGTACTATACCCTGAAAGACCGGCTGTTGAACATATTTGGGCTTTCGGACTCTGAGCGGGCTCGCCGGTTGCTTGCTCTGAATGGCCTCGGCGACAGCAAGCCGTCGGAGCTAATGGACAAAATGTTAGCTCTGCTAGGTAAACACGAGCCGGAGTTTCTGTTTACAGAACTTTTTCTGCAGCAGCTCCCGCTGCAAGTGCGGGCCGCTTTAGCCAACACCAGGATTACCGATTGTCGGGAGTTGGCCGAGGAGGCCGATAAGTTTTTCCTGGCGGGCCAACACAGCTACACGGCCGCGTTGAGGCCGGCCCAAGCCACGGCGTGGCCGGGGGAGACATCGATCATCGCCGCAGCAGCAGCAGCAGCAGCAGCAGCGAGCCCACGGCAGGGAGCTACCGGCCTGTGCTATTACCATGCAAGGTTTGGGCTGCGGGCTACAAAGTGCCGTTCACCATGCAGTTTCGGCAGGACGGGAAATGCCAGGGCCGGCGCTCAGTGACGGCCATGAGCGTCGGTTGGGAAGGCAGGCTGTTGTTCATCCGGGACGACGTTTCCGGGCGGCGCTTTCTCTGCGACACGGGGGCGCAGAGGAGCGTTGTGCCTGCATCGCGGGTGGACATGCTGACGAACGGGCAGGGCCCCCCGCTGGAAGCCGCGAACGGTACACCCATACGCACTTTTGGGACACGGTGCCTGGAGCTGTGTTTTATGGGGCAGCGTTTCAGCTGGGACTTTGTTACTGCCAAAATTGCCATTCCCCTGCTCGGCGCGGATTTCCTATGCGCTTATGGACTATTGGTGGACGTCAAGGGCCGCCGCCTGATAAATGCTGTGACTTTTTGCTCTTACCCATGTACAATAAGTGGAGCGGGCTCTACCAGGTTGACTAACATGCTTGCAGCGGCTGATGAGTTTCTGCGTCTGCTGGCCGAGTTCCCAGACCTCTCGCAGCCCACCTTCTCCTCCTCCACGGTCAAGCATGGGGTGGAGCATCACATCTCTACCACCGGCCCACCGGTACATGCCCGGGCCCGGCGCCTAGATCCAGCAAAGCTCACCATCGCCAAGGTAGAGTTTGAAAACATGGAGCGCCTGGGCATCATTCGTCGCTCCGACAGTCCGTGGGCTTCACCCCTGCACATGGTCCCGAAGCCTGGGGGCGGGTGGCGCCCGTGTGGAGATTATCGCCGGCTCAACGATGCAACGATCCCGGACCGCTATCCGGTTCCACATATCCAAGACTTTTCTACCCACTTGGCGGAGAGCGTGGTGTTTTCAAAAGTGGACCTGGTACGAGGTTACCATCAAGTGCCCGTTCATCCGCTGGACATTCCCAAAACTGCGCTGATCACTCCGTTCGGCCTGTTTGAGTTCTTGAGGATGCCGTTTGGCCTAAAAAACGCAGCGCAGACGTTCCAGCGTCTAATGGACACGGTGCTGAGGGACCTGCCTTTCCTGTTCGTCTACCTGGATGACATCCTGGTGGCCAGTGCGTCAAGAGCGGAGCACAGTTCTCACCTCCGGACTCTATTCGAGCGACTCAGCCAGCACGGGTTGATCATCAACCCGGCTAAATGCCAGTTTGGGTTGACCACCATTGACTTTCTGGGTCACCGCATCACAAAGGACGGGGCGCTCCCCCTCCCGGCAAAGGTGGAGGCAGTGACTAACTTTACACGCCCACTCACGGTGAGGGCCCTGCAGGAGTTTTTAGGCATGGTGAACTTTTACCATCGCTTTATTCCCCGAGCAGCGCAAGTGATGCGGCCCCTGTACGAAGCCCTGAAAGGCAAGGCCATCAAACAGCTGGTGGATTGGACTGAAGAGAGGGAACTTGCGTTTGTTGATGCGAAAACAGCTCTGGCAAACGCAACAATGCTGGCACACCCGTCACCTAAGGCTCCGATTGCAATCACCACGGACGCTTCGGACTACGCGGTGGGCGCGGTGCACGAGCAGTGGGTGAAAGGGGCGTGGCAACCGCTGGCCTTCTTCAGTCGGCAGTTGCGGCCTAATGAGCGGAGATACAGCACGGCCACGTCGCAGCACGGCCTGCCGCAGTCATATGTCCCGTCCAGCCTCAGGTCAGCAGAGTACGTGTTTGTTCGCCAGGACAGCCACCATGGACCCTTTCAACCCCCCTACGTCGGGCCGTTTCGGGTGCTGGAGACCGGAGACAAAACCTGCAAGGTCGACATGGGCGGCAAGCTGGAATACGTGCCGGTTGACCGCCTTAAACCAGCACATCTGGACCTGGACCAACCGGTACGGTTGGCTGAACCCCCACGGCGGGGGCGGCCTCGTGCCCTCCCACCTCAGCCCGGCAGGACCCGGAGGGGGCCTTCAACGGTGGTTCTGCCTCCGGCCCCAGAGACACGGAGTCGGGCTGGTCGGTTGATCCGGGCCCCCAAACATTAATGGTTGGGACTAATCTCGGGAGTTGGTGAATTCTGGGGGGAGGCATGTGGGGGACGACCGAATTCACGGGGCCCCTTTAAGGAAAGGGGCGTAACCCTGGTGACAGAGGGGGTTAAAGGGGGACAGGAAGTGAATGTGTTGGAATGTTTTGTATGGATGGAAATAAACGGCCACAAGGTGCAGCCAAAGGGAATACTCGACTCCTTGCTTATTTCCACGCTCCTACATTATAATATTATAATATTTTTTTTTTTTTTTTTGTGGCTCAAGGTGGGTGGGGCCAGGCCCCGTGGCCCTCTATTGGCCGGCCGCCACTGGTTAAGAACCCCTGAGCTACTGGGTGTGTTGGGTGGCAGCGTCAGGGTATTCCTGTTGCAGTACGCAGTACAGTGGCGGTCATCTCTTTAATAACAATACATCCACAAGGTCAAGTCAGTTCAGCAAACTTTTTTTTTTTACAGTCAATCATTTTTAAAATGTTTCTCACTTATAATTGTGCTGCTGCAGTTTTAGCTTCTGTAAACGCTGTCTTAGTGCTGTCAGGGTGAACCATCTGAACCTGTGTGTGTGTGTGTGTGTGTGTGTGTGTGTGTGCGCGCCCAGACCGAAAGGCAGTCCCCAAGTCAGCAGTCCCCAACACGCTGACTTGATTCGGGCCGGATTTGGTGCCGTATAGACCGGGCTCGGGTCGGACTATACGCCTCTGCATTGGCAGAGCACACATACGTATGTGGGTGGGTGAAGAAATACATGATGAATGAGGAATGTTTTGATGACGTTCTCTGATTGGAACAGTTTTTTGAGATTTTTGTTTTTAGTTCATGAAATACCTGCAGTGACCCCACTGAGTCAGTGCATCTCCCCATGAAGAGAGAAGCTGTGCGCATTGATGCACCAGGCACTGCAGCGAAGCGTTTCTCATGTATTTTTTTTGTCTTCCAAAAATGACATGTAGGGGAGCTACATGCCGTGGCCGGCAAAAGCGGCGCAATATTGCAATATTGACAATGCTGACAGCGTCATTGCAGAAGCGGAGCACCCACCCTCAGGTGAACATGCCCCTCAGGTGAACATGGTTATCGACACGTTGAGAGCCAATCAAAAGGCCACGATCTCAGATTTTGCACCTTTTTAAAATAACTGTCTGCATGTCGCTTTTGTACAGCACTATGTTGTTTATGGCTTCTTTGACAATATGTTATACAAATACAAATATATATACAAAGGGAATTTATTGCAGTTTTTGTTGACAATGATAAATAGAAGAAGACTCTAAAAACAAAGTGATCAAAATTAATTTCAATTGTTAAATACAAAATGCATGTTCTCATAAGTATTTATCTGTGTTTACCTGCAGGTTTGTGTTAATAGCCTCACACATCTGGCCGTTCAATTGTCAGTAAATCATTAAAAAAATCATAAAATTTGTCTAATCATTTTTGGGGTTTGTTTAGTCGTTTCTGAAGTAATAGCTTACCAGACCACTGCATTGAGTTGATCTCCAAAACTGTGTTGTAAATACATACTGTGTCAATAGTCTGTCTACAGATTGTCATCAGCATATCTCTAATATGTATATTAAAAACGTGGCCATATAATACACACACACGCCCACATAGACAATGTATTTGAACCACAGGGGAGTTGTTTATGGTATAAACTTGAGAGCACTCATTTAAGATGGACAGCTGGCTGGAAGGACAAAATAACCTTTTGTGTCCAGGAGCCTCGAGACAATTTCAGCCAAAGAAATAATTTGAAGACGTCCCAGCTGTGTCTAGCAGAGAGCTCAAATTTCTGACAAACACCCTGCTCTCATGGGCCCTGAGCAGAAAAGTCAACCAACAATAAGTCACATTGTCAGAACATTACTAAACTTAACCAGCTGTCACGGTTTAGGCTTTGCCCCCTGTGGCCCTGTGTCTGTCTGTCTGTCTGTGTGTTTCTCCTGATTGCACTCATCCTTCTCACCTGCCCAGTCCACCAGCTGCCTTCAATCTCCTCATCACCCCACACATATATGCTCCCCACTAATATTTGTAGACACTTATTATTATGTCCTTTCTTTCCATAGAATAGGTCATGTATTTCACGTATGTGTAGAACCTATTTAGTCTTGCTGATCTGACAGAAACCGCAGTGAAAAAGCACAGAGGGGAGGCAAACTACCTCTGCCTCAATGAAGGGGGTGCGCAAGAGTCGATATTTGACGGACCCGCGCTGAAGTCAAGCTGCACAGAGCAGATCGACCCAGACAGGAAGTCAGACACCAAAAAGGGAGAGAACGTCCGGATCGCGGCGCACACGCTCCCGGTGGAATCAAATATGTACCTTACCTATCAGAATGCTCATATGAAAAACAACCAGTAGTCAATGTGCAAGCTGCCATTTGAATGGTGGTTTAAGATACTCTATTGGGTTTATATTTGTAAATCTGACTCTGAAAGTGTCAGTGCCTCACCAGCCACGAAACCCACCGCACGTCACTGAATCCAATGTATCCGTGGTTTGCAGAGCAACAATGCCAACCCAATTTTCCTGGTGACTGGGTTGTGATTGAACATTGCATACACACAAGCACACGCACACACTTTGTGA